>JBBMKD010000054.1:6180595-6196318 GCA_037834095.1 Argya squamiceps | reverse complement strand
GCGGTGCGGAAGCGGAGGCGGGGCCTCGCGAGGCCATGGGGCGGGGCAGCGGAGAGGCGGGGCCATGGGGGCGGGGCAGCGGAGAGGCGGGGCCATGGGGGCGGGGCAGCGGAGAGGCGGGGCCATGGGGGCGGGGCAGTGGAGAGGCGGGGCGTGGGCGCAGCACCAAAGGGGCGGGGTCACACGGGGCGGAGCGATGACGTCACACACTTTGTGGAGGAGCGGCACCGGGGTGTGTGCGCATGCGTGGCAGGGGAGGCACACGTGACCTCCCGGTGTCGGTTCCCCTCGGTCCCGGATCCCCTCCCCACCCAGGCCCGGGGGTCCCGTCGGGATGTTGGAACGGGGATTCGGGTGTGTTAATGTGGGGGGATTGGTGTGACTTGGGAGATCTGGACAGTGAGAGCCGCCTCTCGCTGCCGAAAGCGGCCAGGCCACCCTGCCCTGTCCCTTGGCCTCGCCGGACGCACGGAGCGGGGTGTTGGGTCTCCCCCTCAGTGCAGAGGCCATGAAGATTAACCAGGACACGGTGCTGCGAGGGAAGAAGGTGACGCTGGTGCCCTACACCGCTGCACACGTGCCCCGGTACGTGCCCCATACTCTCCCCGGGCGTTCCTGCATGGTCTAATTGCACTTCTCCCTTTGAAGACAGTGTTGGGGTCAGGAAAGGTGTTGACCGCCAGCTGCAGGGGCCGCTTTCCCCTGGGAATCAGTCAGTGAGTGCCCTCCGTGCCCAGCAGCACCATCCCTGTCAGGGCTGTGCTCTGTGCCAGCTCTGCTGTCAGGGACAACGTCACTTGTGCCACCTGGCTGTGGGTGATCACAGCATTTCTGTTCATTGAGGTCTTTCCCCGGTGACGGTGGGAGAGCAAAGCTTCAGTGTGTTAAGCCAGGTAGATGTTTGATAATTTAGGCATGCCAACAGTTTGTAAAGTAAATCAGCACAAGGGTACCAGTGTTAGTGTTTTGTCAGTGTCCAGGAGGTGTTTGTCAGTGTGGCTTGGGATGAAATGCACCAGCAGTCAAAAACATCAGGTGTGCATTGGGCACTCCAGGCAAAGCCCCAGGATGGGCAAACTTCCTGAATTTCCAGAGAGCACTGTGTTATATAAGGGACAGAGGCTTGTGGATGCATTTTAAATTGCCACAAAATTGGGGCTGGTGTTTCCAGAGCTGCTTTGTGATGGCCTGACCCCTCCAGCCCTGGGAGGGCTCCTCCCGTGGTGCTGCAGCTGGGGCAGTGACGTGGGTCCTTTGCCAGGTACCACGAGTGGATGCAGTCAGAGGAGCTGCAGAGACTGACAGCCTCGGAGCCCCTCAGCCTGGAGCAGGAGCACGAAATGCAGCGCAGCTGGCGGGATGATGCTGACAGTGAGCATCTGGAATGTTTTCTGAGGGAGGCTGGGAGTGATGAGCAGGTGCTTTCCATTCTGGGAAGGACCCACAGTGAACTGGGTGTGCCCCATGAGTGGGTTCCCCTAAACCAGAGGGGATGTGAGACTTTCTACAACAGCAGCTTGAACTGCTTTTCTCATAACAGCTGGTATATTCTCAGGGAAGTGGAGAATATCCACTTCCTCGAGCTGCTTGTGTCCTTTTTATACAGTTTTCCAGAGACTGTAGTGATTTCATTGCCCACAGCATTTTGTGCTGAGCTAAAAATTACGAAGCATCACTTCTGCACAGCCAATAGTCCCCAGGTCTGATCGTTGGAGTAAGGTGGAGAGAGGCTGTATTTCTCCTTGATAAATTGAATGATTTTATGATCACCTGGTTGAGGTGTGTTGATTGAATTGCTTCCCTGACTCTCCTACAGGTAATGAATCACTGCCCATAAAAGCCTCGTAGAAATTTAGTGAGCTGGAAAATCCTGAAGCTGGCAAAGACCTCAGTCTGGAGTATTTGTCTTAGATGGCATTAAAAACCTTACTCAGAGCAGCAGTAACGTGGGCCAGGTGAATCACTCAGTCAGCTTCAAACAGTTCTTTGCCCCAACTTGCTGCTGAGTAAGACAAGGCAAGGAGACCTCAGACATGGGAAGGAAGTTTTCAGTCTTATTCCACAGGCTGTTTCTAGTCATGGTGTCTGTGTCACCCTCACAACAGGCTTTTCCAAGTATTTCTTTCATTTCTGTGGGTAGGAACAGGCACATCTGTTGTGGGAAGCCAAATTATTAACTCCTCCTTGCTGTTAATATGTGGAAACTGTTGTTCCTCTGACCTTTAATTTCATTCTTTGGTGATTTGTGAATAATTATCAGCACACTGTGAAGATGCTGCCACATTCCTGTTTCCCCCAGAGTGCACCTTCATCGTGCTGGACTCGGGGCGCTGGCCTGGGCAGGCAGAGGAGAGCTCCATGGTGGGGGATGTCAACCTCTTCCTCACCAACACTGAGGACCCGACCCTGGCAGAGATTGAAATCATGATTGCAGGTCAGGTTCATAGCTTGGGGCTCTCTCACTGGGGCTGCATGTGCAGACAGATGTTGTGATGTTCCTGCCTTTTTATTCTCAAGCTTTTTATTCTCATGCTTTACCGTGGCTGTTCAGCCCTGATCAGTCCACGGCCTGTCCAGGTCACAGCCTCTTCTGAGAAGTGCCTGGTGTGGCTGGTTTTTCTCCCCTAACTGGATGCTGACTCTGTGCTGTCTCTTTCAGAGCCCAGCTGTCGTGGCAGAGGGTTTGGCAAGGAGGCAACTCTGCTGATGATGGCCTATGGTGAGGGTGGCTCATGGGAGCAGGAGTGTGCTGGGGCTGGGACTGGGGGGCACACAATTCCCAGTGATACAGGCAGGGTAGTAAGGGATGCATCACCCCACAACTGGAGTTCTGTGCTTTTATAGATGTGGCATGTAATAGAAGTATCTCTCTGATTTCTCCTGCAGGAGTGAGGAAACTTGGAATCACCAAGTTTGAGGCTAAGATTGGTCAGGAAAATGAAGCCAGCATCTGCATGTTCAAAAAGCTTCACTTTAAGGAGGTGCAGTAGCAGCCCATCTCCCCAGAGAGTGTGAGCAGCATTTGCCCTGTGGCTGGGACTGAGCTCCTTCTCTCTGTGTGTGCTGCAGGTTGCTGTGAGCAGCATTTTCCAGGAGGTGACGCTGAGGCTGGATGTCAGTGACCAGGAGAGACAGTGGCTCCTGGAGCAGACAAACCACGTGGAGGAGAAGAGCTACACTGAGCTGAAGCAGCCAGCTGGGGTGCTGGACACCTGACAGACACTGGCTGGCTTTCCAGGGAGAAGTTGGACTTTATTGCAATGTCTGGGTGTGGAAGACACCAGTGAGCCAACACTGGAACTGTTTTCATCTGTCTCCTTCAGCTGCTTTGTCATCTTGTCAACTTTGCACTTTGCTCCCCCAGCCAGGATTACTGCCTGACATTTGGACCTGGGAACAGCCACTAACTCACAGGTTTGACTAGGAATGACTCTTAACTTTGATGTGCTGTTCCAACAGAGCCTAAAATCACCAGCAGTTGATTCCTGGACAAGCAGAAACTTCTCCCACTGCTCTTATATTAGGATTCATCAGCGAGGAGGTTTCATATCCTGGCAGCTCAGTCTTTTTTACTCTTGAATAAAAAAAAAAATCACAAAGATCTGAGTTCCTGAGCACTATGTGGGGCTCAGCAGTTTTCTTTGGCAGCTCAAAGAGTGGTTTAGAAGTTGTAAAGAACAGCAGAGACTCTTTAAACCAAATTTCCTGGGGTCTGGTAGGTTGCAGGGAGGCACTGCTGGGTCCTGGCAGGGAGAAGCCCAGATGTGGGTGAGCAGAAAGGACAAGTTAATATGATGGAAATTGTTGAGACTGACTGATCAAGACTAGAGCTGAGCCCCACCACAGTGAGGGAGCTGAGAGTTGCCAGAGGCTTGAGACAAGCCCCCTTCAGCTTCAGGGCTGTGCTCCAGATCTGAAAACCTCAGGCCAGCAGTGATGTTGCACTTCATTTTCCTTGGCTGCTTTGATGAAAGCAAGGAGAACCCACTAAAAGGAGACAGCTCCCATCTTCCACCAGCTCAGGACTTGCTCTGCTGAGCCTGGAGGCTCCATTTGCTGCTCTCCACTGAAATAAAGATGAATGTGGGGGAAATATCTCTTACTGGGGGGCAGATATATTTAGGACAGGGGTTATTGAGCCTCTGCTGCAGTAGATCTGAGATCCATGGATGAAAAAGAGGCACTTGCCTGACTCCCACTGGACAAACTTCCCTGTGCAGTGACTCAGCCTGACCTGTCCTGCCCTACACAGGCTGTCCCCAGCAGGGAAGCTGCTAAGAGGAGAGGACAGAAGGTAAGGAGGATAACTGATGCTCCTGTGTATTTTCCTACTATAACAGCAGCTGTAACAGCTAATCCTAGACCACAAATTACCTGTTTCAGTAATGGAGGATCAGGTAATAACTTTCATATTTGCCCAGGGTTGTTTTGGAAATTGGCAGTCTGTGGAATTTTTAGTGTTGCTGTGCCTGTACATTTAGGGCCTGGGGGCTTTAGTTTTCCAATTTTAGCTAATTTAAATACACGATTCCTGTGACTAATATTAAAGCCAAGCGTGGGAACAGCATACCATGGCATTTTAAACAAGTATTTCGTGTGGATTTAGTTGTAGTGAAAGCTTTGTGTGGTAATAAAGTGAAGAGCAGCTCTACTTCCCGCTGGGATTACCATGCCAAGGGCCACTAATCCTCCTGCTCCTCGTCACCTGCTGCAGGCAGGAACGGATTCTGTCCTCCAGAAGAAGATTTGCAGAACCTGCTGGGTGAACTGCTGGCTCTGGTGCTCCTCCCGTGAAGCATCTCATCCCTCTGCCAGAGGGGCAAGGCCAAACCGGCAGGAGAGACGGAGCTGGGCTGGGATTTGCTCCCCTAAAACCCCACCAAGGTGGGAAAAAAGAGTTTCTTTTCCCCTCTGCCGCCAGGGGGAAGGGGCAGGGCGATCTCCCGTGCCCAGCTGGTTGCTCTGGAGGCAGTGAGGGCCCTGCTTGGCATCCCCGGTCCCCGGCAACGCCGGCGCTGCCGCGGCTCCACGGGCGGCTGGGAACGGCCTCTCCCTGGCAACCCTAAACAAAGTTGGGTCTGTCCCCGAGCTCAGCCCGCCCCAAAGGCTGCGGGGAGAGTCCCAGCAGGGCTCAAACAGGCTTCCCACAGGGAACCAGGGCCCAGCTGCTCTGACCAGGCCAAGAGGCAAAAGTTTCTGCTGGGTGTCCCCACTCCTGCCCTGCCCCACCCTGTACAACCATCCCAGGCAGGGGTGTCCTGCTGCCCCAGTGGGGTGAGGATGAGAAAACAGGGGATCACCTTCCCTCAGAGGACACATATTTGCAGGATGAGACAGGTGGGAATGGGCTCCCCCAGCTTTCCAGGAGGAAGTGACAGCCTGCACATCCCCCAGAAATCTGGTGGCACTTTGTCACTTGGGTGTCGTTTGAGGTGCAAAGATCTGTGACCATTCGTGTGCTCAGGTGGAGCTTCTTGGCAGATTTGCAGCACAAAACAAGTGTGTGCAGAAGGGGAGGAAGTGAGGATACTAGACAGAGGCCAGACACAGCCCTGCCCTGTCCTGCTGTGCCACCAGTCTGGCCCCACTGAGCCACCCAGGGCTACATCCATTCATTCAGAAGGACAAGCACCCCTCTCCTCACTGATTCCCCCCTGCCTTCCCTCAACCCAGGTGTAACCCAGGCCCCTCCCAAAACCCCCACAGGGGCTGGGGAGAAAATTTAGGCTGCCCCCAACAGAGCTGCTGCCCTCCAGCCTGGCTGGCAGACCCAGATTAGGGCTTTGCATCACCCCCCTCCCCTCCCACTCCCCAGGGGATTAAAGCTCATTAATCACCCCTAGGCATTAACCCCCACTGGAACCAGCTGGTGCCTCTCCAACACCCTCAACCTGTCCCCACCAGCTGCTGAGGGGCACCCAAAGCAGGCCCAGTGTCCCCTAGTTACCTGCCTTTCCCCCAAGCTCCTGGCCACAGCAAGCCCTCTGCACCCCCTCACGCTCTGGAAGGATTTAGTCTTAAACCAGACTTGTGAAGTCAGAAAGGTTTATTCCAGTAAACAGAATTTCTCTTGAGCTCAACAGTACAACAACACCTGATTGTAGTACATGGAAACAAAACATCCACAGGAAGAATTTCCACAAAAATACAAGTAAAAAAAAAAAAAGATGTGATTGGAAAAACACTTATTTCAGGGGAAAAAAAAAGTATATCTGAAGGTTTTAAATTAAACAGTGTTGGATTCAAACCCTGATTGGCTCTGTCTCCAGGAGTGTGCAGGAGCAAAGGAGACTATTATTGCTTACTGTGCTGGCTCCAGACACCCTCTCCTCCCCCAAAATTGCCCCAGGGCAGGGTGCTGGGCACTCCCCACTGCTGGGCACCCATACCCCTCCTTGCAGCTGAAGAGGCAAAGGGACAGGGTCATTGTGGACGGAGCTTGCCAGGCCAGGGTCAAACACCCTGGCTGTGATCAGTGGCTGGGCAGGTGGGGTTCAGTAGAAGACACTAAAAGCCTCAGGTTTTGCAGTTAAAGGGTAATTTGAGGGCATCTCAAATGGAGATGGGATTTGGGGTGGGGAAAAAATCAGGGAACAGTGGGGACCAGGAGTGTTGGGCATCAGGCCACGCCAAATCCTTGATCCCTCCCAAACCCCTGCTTGTGCCTACCAGGGTGTGTAGGGCTTCAAGGCAGGGCTGGAGGAGCACCCTGGGGATGAGCTTTTGGGAGGGGGCACCCCCAGCACCCCCGGCCCAGAACCCCTCTGCAGGGATGCTCACTGGCCACCAAACCTCAGCACTTGGGTCAGGGTGGTAGGGAGCAGCCCCACATCTCCACCAGGAGCCCACGGCAGGGAGGAGAGGAGTGCAGGAGAGGTGAGTATGGGGCTGGGGAGGGGCTAGAAGACCCTCACCCTGCCTCAGGGCCTTCACAGGTTGCTGAACAGTTCATTTTTCTTGCTCCAGTCCATCTGGGGTGCCCTCTTGCTGGTGCGTTTCTGGTGCGCCCGCTCCTTGGCCACGGCCAGCGGGATGTCGAGGTCCAGCAGGGAGCCAGGGGCTGAATGGCGTTTGTCATCCTCCTGTGGGCGAGTTTGGGGAGGAGAAGCAGTGTCAGCCACACTGTGTGTCCCCCTGGACAGCCCCACGGTGGGGGCTCAGCCCAGATCCTCCTTTCCAGCCCCCCCTGCCCCGGCAGCCCCAGCCCTACCTTGCTGTGGGTCTCGCTGGCGTTGGGGGACACGAGCAGTGGTGTGGGGCTGGACGGGCTCTCAGACACAGAGTTGGGCCGTGGCTCTCCTCCATTTTCCTGGGGGGAGCAGGGAGGGACTCTAAGCTCCAGCCCTGGGGCTTGAGAACAGCCTCCAGAGCTGTAAGTCCCACCCAGGGGGCCATGAAATCCATCCTCCTCCCCACACGTAATCCCCTGCAAGCTCCAGGCACATAAATACCTCCAGCGCTGCCCATCCAGGGCGGGGAAGGATTAGGGCCTGGACTGACTGCCCTGGCTTTAGCAGCAGCAGGAGGGGGAGGGTGGCTGCAGGGCTGGGTGCTGCTTCCCTACTGCAGCACAAGGGCTCCCAGCCCTGGAGCATCAGAAGGCAAAAGAGAGGAGGAAAACAGCCACCTCCATGACACTCAGCACCACAAGCATCCCCCTTAGAGGACAGCAGTTCCCTTCCCAGTGGCACCAGCCTTTGTGTGGCAGCCTGAGACCACTGTGGTATCTGGTGGCATCACCCACCCACAGGCAGAGGGGATATGAACAGGAGAGTCTGACTGGAGATGGGCACAGATGGAATTAAAATCAAGACAAGGCTCTTACCTTCCCTATATCACCATTGGCAACGGGTGCTGGCAAGGGACCTGTGGGATAAGGACACGGGCACCGGGTGAGGATGTGTTTGCTTTGTCCCCTTGCCAAGGGAGGGCAAGCCAAGGCTGTACATGGTCAATGCTCACACAACACTGCCCAGAGTCTGGCCAGGTCCTGGATTTTTTAACCACCATTGCAGCCAGCCCTGTGGCACAGGGGAATCCTGCCAGACACATCCCTGTGATGGCAGCCGTGATGTGGAGCCCAGTGAGACCCCCTCCCCATCCTCCTGGGGACCACCATGAGAGCAGAGGAGAGCAAAGGGCAGCTGATGCCTGTTTGCTCCCCAAGCCATAAACCCTGCCAAAGTGCAACCAAGGCCCATAAACCTGCCCACATCAGCCCCACCAACCCAGCATGGAGCCCTTGGCCAGGCAGGGAGATGCCAAACCAGGTGATTCTGCACGACCTCAGGGTGATAAGACCACCTCTCACAGCTCAGCACCCTTAGGTTTGGTGAGAAGGTGGCACACAGCCAGCAGAGGTGGCACAAACCCCTCCCAGCAGCACAGTCCCCAGCCCACCTGTCAGATGCTGCTCCGAGGGCACCACTTTGCACTTCTTGAAGAACTCATCTGTGAGGACATCCACCACCAGCAGCCTGGTCTCGTCACCGCTCGCCTTGATGGCTGCCACCACGTCACTGTGCTGCTTGCCCTCCATGCACACACCATTCACCTGCAGGCACCACATCACACTGCAGCTGGGGGACACCCATCCCTCACAAGCACCATGGAGGGGTCAGGTACCAGCCATAACCCCAGCACAGCCACCCCATAGCCCCCACAGGCATTCACAGCCTCGCAGGGATTAACAGCGAAGCCAGAAAAACCTCATTAAAATCAGATTTTCCTCTGAGTGATTGGCACGGGATTGAATGGGCAAAGC
This sequence comes from Argya squamiceps, assembly GCA_037834095.1. Taxonomy (NCBI): domain Eukaryota; kingdom Metazoa; phylum Chordata; class Aves; order Passeriformes; family Leiothrichidae; genus Argya; species Argya squamiceps. The sequence continues at coordinate 6,187,554 of JBBMKD010000054.1, read as the reverse complement.
TGGCAGGGAACTCCCAGCAGTGTATGGACACAGGGCTGGGACAGAACCCTTGTGCCATGCCATGGTCTCCAGAAACCCCAGAAGAGGCAGCAGCCCCACACCCTGGTCAGCAGCAGGGCTGGGGCTGAGCTGGTCTTGCTTTCATGGCTCATGATCCCACCTGACACAAACCTGAGCTCATCCCCACCCCGCTCACACCTGACAGCACGACTTGAGACCATCGTGCACCTTGACCCCACAGCCTACCCCACCCCAGGGCCATCCCGGGGACAGTGCTGCCACTAATTAACCCCCAGCCAGCTAATTAACGCTCAGTCCCAGCCCTCCACAGTGCTGCACCCCTGGGTGGGGACCGGCAGGCTGGTGCAGGTTGGGCGGCTGTGCCGTGAGTCACCGGGGACACCGTGTGCCTTCCTGACCAAGGGCACTGTCTCCCAGGCACCAGGGAGGGTGCCAGGGGGGCACCAGCCTTGTCAGAGAGATCCCCCAGAGCCCCCCGAGCCCAGCAGACCTCGATGATGCGGTCCTGGGGGGCCAGCCCTGCGGCCTCGGCCGGCGAGCCGGGGTCCACGGCGCGCACAAACTGCCCCGGGCGGCTCTTGTCACTGTGCAGGTTGAAGCCGTAGCCATCAGGGCCCTTCTTCATGTGGCACAGCCGAGGTCTCAGCTCCCCCTGCAACGGGAACAATCTCTGGGTGAACTGTTTCTGGAACCCCCAGCACACAAGGACAGCACCAGGAACCCCAGAGAGCTGCTGGAGTGCAGAGACACCATCCTCGGGTGACACCCTGTGGGCACTGACACCTCAAGATGGGATGCAGGGTGCCAAACCCCCTATGATCCTGGGCTCTAATTAATTAATTAGGTGCAGGGCACACTAATTGCAGTGAAAGAAACATGGTGTCATATGTGTGTTCCCAGACCACGCTCTTCCTTTTGGGATCAGGATTGCAGCTGCCATGAAGGTGGAGGAGGAAACACAGCCCAGGCTGCTGGGAAGCACCCCCACTCCATCCCATTCCACTCAGGGAGCTTTGGCTGCTGGAGAAGTCTCAGGTGCTGGCAAAGGTCCCCTCCATCACCCCCCTGCCAGCTGTAGCCCCTCTCTGTGGCAAACCCAGCCATGGGCTCAGGGAGATCCCCCACCCCAGAACACCCCACAGCCACTGCCAGCAGGGAAGGGGTACACAGGGCAGCTGGAACACAGATGGAGCAGCTGTAATGCTGAGGCACCTCCATGCCGCAGCATGACCTTCCAGGATTGCAAAACAGAAACCAGCCGCACTGCACTGGTGGGACTGGGATGTTCACCTCTTCAGGAGACAACACCCAGCTCATCAGCACCTGGTTTCACCTTGACCTGTGGATCCAGCAGCACCTGGAGCCAGGGAACCAGGCTGGAGCAGCCACAGCCACTCACTTGGTGCCCTCTAAGCTCCCCACATGGTGAGCAGCAGGAAGAAGCAGGAGCATCCCTGGGAGCCTGGCATACAGGAACTGCCTGTGCTCACCCAGTGAGAGTGGGATGTCCTGGAAGCATCAGAAGAACTGGGTGACACAAACCAGACACCTGCATGTGGCACTGTCAGAACTGCTCTGACCCTAGCACCCAATACCACTTTTACAATTTATATAAAAAATGGTTTGATCCCACCTTGACCACCAGAACCTGAGCTTTGGTTGGGCTCTCCCAGCATCAAGCCTCACTCAAACTGCTGGAATATTCCTCTCCAACGGGGATAGTATTTAATCTTTCATCCAAGATGTTTTTTTCTCTCTGTTGGTACCCATAGCATCACTGAGGACGGGCACTGCAGGAATTTGCCCTCCCACACCTGAACCAGGCACTCTTTACCCTGCACAGCACTCTTGCATCTTGCCATGAAATCACCTTTGCCCACTGCAGGGAAAACGTGGGTCCTGGGGTGCTGCCACCCCATATCTGACACTCTGGTGTGGCACATGGTCCCACAGGGGCCGGGGTGATGCATTCACAATTGCTAACCCCAGCACTGAGATAAAGCTCTGACAAAGCCCTGATAAAGGCCCATCCTCTTGCACAATTCCTTCCTTCATGGTCAAGGCTGGCTGCCACCCCAGCACCATTTGACAACGCCCTGGGAAGGGAGGTGCAGGCAGCACCCAGCACATCTGCCGGGAGTGAAGGTGATCCTGAGATGCCTCAGCACTGGTGTGCAGGACCTGCTCTCCACGTGTCTCAGCTTCACATGCCAAGTGCAACAGCCCAGCTGTGGATTCCCTGGCTGAGAGGAGGAGACTGTGACTCCCTCGACTTCGCCCCTTCTGCCCTCCTGTCCCCTCCCCGTGCCCAAGGGGCAGCAGGTTCACAGGGTGTGACAGCATCCTCCACCCAGGCACAAATCCCAAGCAATGGTGAGGACAGACAATACCCAAAATGAGGACAAAAGGCAGGAGCTGCTGGAGCCTGGAGGAAGGCAGCACTTCCCCAGATCTCTGCCCTGGCTTGACCCTGAGCAAGGGGTTCAGGCTCTGGAGCACCCACACTGGCAGTGCCCTTGGCAGCACTGTGGGGTTGCTCCACACCGATAGCTCAGGACAAAGCCAGAGGGAGCACCCAGCAAGTGGTGCTGGCAGCACTCCCGGGAGAGGAGGAGGAGGAGGGAGCTCTTCGCTCCCACCCATAACAAAGCCCTGGCAGCCTGGGCTCCCTGAGACGCTGGTGCCATGAATTTTTTCGGGGGGATGGGAATTCCTGCAGGTTGGACAGGGACACCAGGGACAGATCACGGCACTGATCCTGCAAAGGCAGCTGGCCAAGGCAGCAGCCCTCGGTGCGAGGGTAGCCCAGCCGAGCCACGACCCGGCCCCGCAGCATCCCCCCCCCCTGCCCCAGTGGCTGGAGCTCCTCCAGCACAGCACGCCAGGCTCCCTGAGCCTTCCCCAAATCACAGAAACCCCGCGGGCAGCCACCATTCTGCCTCCCGGAGGGGAAAACAAATGCATCCGATCCTCCAGCAGCTGATCCTGCCCATCTATGGGGAGAGCACCCCACGGCAAGGCATCCTTTTTGCCCCAAAGTCCCCTCTGGGCTGAGCAACGTGGGGCAGGAGGGTTTGGGGCCAACACCCGGGATGCGAGAAGACCCGTGGCTGTGGAGCTGGGCAGCGGAAATGCCCCTAATTTCTCTAAGCTGCTGCATCCTGTCCTGCAAGGGCAGCAGCTCTCCCACCGCGCTGGGACACGGATTAGCCGGCAGAGCCTCGTTACAAGCAGTGACAACCTCTGTCAGGGAGGGCAGCGCGGGAAGAGCAATCAGCCCCCCGCACAGGCAGCCCGTGCCACCCCTCTCTTCTACACCCAGGCAAGGCAGAAGGGCCTCTGTCTGCAGATACACCCGCTTGGGATGAGGATTTCTGCAGAACTGCACTGCTGTTCCTACCCTGAAACAGGATTTTGGATGCTTCTCCCTCTGCAGCACCTTCAGCCACCCGGCAGGACCAGCAATCCCAGGACTGGGGGGAAGCCCAGCTGCACATCATGTCAGGACTCACTCCCCATTTTCCAGCCCTCCAATAGCAATTTCAGGACAGCTTCTGAAGCCTCAAATCCGAGGAAATTCCCTGCAGCCCTACAAGCAGCATCAAGCCTGTTGGCGGCAGCAACATTCCCAGTTGCTCACAAGAGCTCTGAGGATGCCTGAGCCAGCAAATTCACACGGGTCCCAAAATCTGGCGCACACATTCGGGCTTCATACAAAGGGGATGCAAAGCAGCCTCCTCGCAGCATCCCTGTCACGTCCTGTTTGACTGGAGCTGCTTTTCATGCAGCTGCCTTGAGAGGAAATTTAATTCATTTCCTAATTAAACACCAGCTACCCCAGTGCAATGCTCCCAGTGCTGGGGGAACTGCTCCCTGTTACACTCTGAAAGCCAGCCCTGGGAGGCTCTCACAGGTTTTACAAGGAGGGATGAGCCTTGCTGGCAGGGAGGGCTGTAATTTAACACTAAATTTGCAAGAGGGAAGCCCGGGGCTGGTAGCAAATGCTTTGCCCTGGTAGCAGGGCACTATGCTGGCAACACCCAGTGCTGCCCTGGGAACACTGTGTGGTTTGCATGAAACTTTCTCAAGACACTCCTGAGCAGCTGAAGCCTCCGGAAACAAACATGGGGAAGACAAACTGTCACAGCTCTTGGTGGGGGGACACCCCCACAGCACAGGGCCCCAGGAAAGGGGACAGACCTGAGGGGTGTGAAACTGTCACCACGCTGGCTCAGCACTGCAGACAGAGGTGCATGGATCAGCTTCCCAGGGAGGCTCAAAACCTCCACTGCAGCAACAGGGGGATTTACATGCTCAAGGTTTGACAGGAATGAAAAAGAAGCCCCATGACGAGTCTCCCACAACTGCCTCAGGGATCTGTGGGGGGTCTGAACCCCCTGGCAGTCCCAATCATGCAGCACCCAGCAGGGTTTGGAGAGAGAACAGATTCTGCTGGAAGGTGGGAGACACTAAACATTGCTCACCACAAGCAGCTCTCCCAGCTCTTGAGCGTCTCCAGGCTTGTTAAACAAATAAAGGCAAGTCCAGCCCAACAAAGCAAACAGGACTCTGACACGTGCAAATGTCCTGCTTCCCCTGTGATCCCAGGGAATCCCACCAACCCACCGCGATGGGATGGGGCTGTGGGGGGATGGAGCAGCCAGCACCAGCTGCCTGCCAGCGGCCAGGAACAGATCACCAGTGTGTTCCTGCCTCACTGGAGAGAAATCCCTTTCTGCCTGCTCTGGCTTGGCTCGGCATCCCACCCGGCATCTTCCTCCCCTGCTTGGTAGGTGCCTGGTCTCTAAAACCACTTGCCTTTTCCACTGGGCCCTGCCCCCAACTGCGGATTTCCTGCTACTACCTGTTGAGAAACTGTCTGAGGCGTTGTGGCAACGTTACCCCATGTCACCTGCTTCCTGCTCTAGTGAGAGGAAAAACCGCTAGTGGAGAAACCACCAGTAGTAACTGTGCATGAGCTGTGCCCCGAGCCTGCTCCCCAACCCTGTGGGGAATTTTCAGCCAAGACTGTCCCCCAAAGCCCAGGAGGTATCTCCAGCTGGGGCTGTCTCCCAAAATCTTGTGGGGCATCTCCAGCTTCCTAAGCTCTTCCCATCACTCCAGCCAACACAGCGAGCAGGCAGCGGTCCCACAGCATGAGAGGGCTCCATCCTCTTTGGGGACCACATGTCCTCAGCCCCCAAACCTGGCAGAGGACTCACCTGAGCTGCATTAACAACATCCCTTTTATTTTTCCCAGCCCATGGAGATGTCTGGGAGAAGAAAGCAGAACACAGACGGCCTCACTAGCCCTGAGGGAGTGCTGGCACTGTGACATAAGGAAGAGCAGGCATGTTCTCCTGCATGGGGCAGCACTGGAGCCTGGCACAGGGCCACACGTGAGTGGCATGGGATGATACAGGGGACAGAGAGCAAGAGAGACAGCACAGGGATAAGAGCATGGCTGCTCCCACACAAATAAGCCCATCAAAGAGGTGCTGGAGTGATGTTTTAGCCAGGCAGAGATGAGAGCCGTGCCTGCAGTGGATCAGCCCAGCCAGGGGAACAAGCACGAGACTGAAGTTTACACCTCAAAACCACCTAATCCTCAGCAAAATCCTATGTGACAACGGCTCAGTGAGGCACCAAGGTCATCCTGGGGCTCAGCATCAACACTGGGAAGGCTCCGCTGCACCAACCTCTCTGGGAACAGGTCATAAGATTTCCCCAGAAGGTTCCTCACACTGGGGACACCAAGAGGCTGCAGCCCAGAGAACCATCCACATATCTGTTGTGACAACAAACACGTCTTTGCTGGGTAAATAAAAAGCAGTATTATCTCCCAGAGTCCAGAGCGTCTCTTAGGAACCGCTTGGGGCTTGAAAGGTCAGCTGTTTCTCAATTCCACACCTTTCTACATCACTTTGTTTGTGCAACTGCTCACTCCCACGCGTGTTTAAGGCCGACATTCCTGAGTCAGTGGGGACTGACTGCCAGGATCAAGCCCCCAGCCCGGGAAGGGCTCTGCTATCTCCACTCCACAGCAGAGACTGAACACACCCAAAGCAGGAGTGACTACTACCAATACCTGCAGTCTCAACCCCAAAAAACACCCTCCACCATGGGTTTTTTTGTTGTATTTTGGGGGGGGGTTAGCGCCAGCTGCCCTCAGTCCAGTCCTGGGCTCAGCGGCATATCAAAGCTCGCCCTGTTGCTTTTCTCACCCCATTTTACCGGCCCCGCAGCACAAGGATGGGCCGAAGGGCTCCAGGACTCAGCGGGTTCAGTTATGGGTCCAACCAGCCCGGTGGGCCCGCCTGTCACTGACACGGCTGGGAGGCAGACAGATCATTAAAAAACAAAACAAAACAAAAAGGCAAAAAAGGCAAAGCAGTTGGGTGCGGCAGGACCCGGGGCTTTTTGGGAGCCGCGTTAAAACAAAGCAAAAAAAGAAAAAAAGAATCGAGACCGAAACTACGCACGACGCCCAGGGCAGACACGGCGGCCGCGGCTCCCGCTCGCTCGCCTGGAAGGCGACGACCGCGGCCGGTCATGACCTCTCCTCCTCGGACACCTCTGCCCCGAAAACTTCCCAGCCCCAGTCCCCCTGCCGCTCATTTACCCGCTGGTCGCCGGCGCTGGGCTCCCGCGGCGCGGGCTCCGCCGGCACCGGGGCCGGCTGCTCGCCGATCACCGGCGGCTCGGCACCCGCCCCGCCCCGCTTAGGCAGCTGATCCTCGGCCGTCGAGTCTACGACGAGGAGGGTGACGGTACCGGCGGCGGCCCGGATCCGCTCCACCACCTGCTGATGGCTCTCCCGCTCCACGTTCTCGCCGTCCACCTCCAGCAGCCGGTCCCCAGCGCGCAGCCCCTACTGCTCGGCCGGCGAGCCCGCCTCCACCAGCCGGATGAACTGGCCCGGCTTGCCCTTCTCGCCG
>JBBMKD010000054.1:6170441-6180556 GCA_037834095.1 Argya squamiceps | reverse complement strand
CGGCACAGCCGGGCGGCGGGGCCCGCGCCGCTGCTCATGGCGGGGAAAGCGGCGGGAGCAGCAGCGGTCCGGTCCCACCAGCCGCCCTCAGCGCACTGCGCGCCAACTACCCCCCTGCGCGCCTTATATATGGGGGGCGGGGCGCCGGGGCTGTGGCAGCCAATGGGAGAGCGGGATGGGACGTGCCCGCCACATAAGGACAGTGACGGGGCGTGTCTATGCAAATTCTATGTGATATTATGCAAATACGGCGGGGTGGGTATGTAAATATATTCTCTCCCCGGTGGGACGTTCTGGGGGCCCTGGCGGGGGGACGGGACCGGACAGCTCCCCGGTGGGGTCCGACCGTTCTCCTGTGGGGCCGGGCCACTCCCCCGATGGAGTCCGAACGCCGGTCCGCGGGGTCCGGCCGCTCCCCCGTGAGGCGGGCCGCTCCCCCGCAGCCACCTCCGCCTCTCCCGGGGGCCACCCGAGCCCACCGCGGCAACTCCCGATCCTCGCTGAACTTCCCCCAGCGGGGATCGGCTCTGCCACCGTCTCGGAGACAGCCCCCACGGTGGCCGGAGATGGGCGGGACGCTCCCAGCTGTTCCCGCGGCACATTTCGGGTGGTCTCTCGGGGAACATCTCTCCCATCCCCTCGCCCAGTCCTCCAAGGCTGCAGTCGGTCCCAGTGCTGATCCGACGTAGAGAGTGGAGGGATGCTCGAAGCTTCGACAGTAACATAAAATTCCCAAATCGAAACTGCTTGGGAAAGCGGGCTGGGAAGAGGGCAGGTAACTAGATTGGCAGTGGAAATGGGATATCAGCACTGTTCCCCCAGCCTCCTCTGAACCTTGCTCAGCATCCCAGAGCTGGGGGCCCGAGGAGGGGGGAAATGGAGGGAACCTCAGAGGATTTGCTCTGCCCTGGATCCATGTTCTCTGCTCATGGACTGAGAAGCAGAAATAGCTGCAGGGGGTCATGAGCATATGAAATCCTGGGGTTTAGGCTCAGCCAGGGCAGAGCAAGGCAGCAACAAGCCTGGGCTGCTCCAGCCATGCTGCAGGGCTTCTGGTGCCGGGCAGAGCTGCCTCCTGGCTGCTGGGATTGTCCCAGAGAGGATGGCACAGAAGCACCATAGGTGTCTCCCAGTGCAGGGCCTGGCTGAAGTTCCTGGGCAAAGGTCTTCAGGGCAGCCACGGTCATGTTTGTCCGAGCTGCAGAGAGTCAAGCAAGGAGGGGACAGCTGCATGCCATGGGACATGTCTCTCACAAGGTGCTCTGCCCCAAAACCCTGCCCAGGAACCCCCCGTGTGCTCGGGGTGGCCGTGCTCCAGCTCCGTGGGACCCAGCTGGGAGCGGAGGGTGGGCTCATTTGTTTCCTCCACTCGGCTGAGCATTCGCCCGCGCCCGCTCGGCCCTGAGAAAAGCGGCGGAGAGGAATCCCACGGCAGCCGGCGGCAAATGCCTGCGGAGAGGAAAACCAGGGCAAACGTGCTGTGGTGCGGCCCCGGGATGGGGGGGAACTATCGCCCTTTCACAGCCGTCCCCTTGGCGAGGGGGTTGTGAGCAGCACAGCCCCACAAGTGAGCTTCTTGGAAGGGCGGATGCAGAGCACATTTTGGGTACCCTGCGCTAAATCAGGAAGCAAAACCCAGCTCCAGCAGGGCTGGTTTGAGCACGGGACCTTGATAAGGAAAAAAGGCAGGAGCAGAGGAAACAGCTGAAGCTGCTTTTGAATCCAAGAGTGCCTGCGGGATGACAGGGCACAGGCAGGACCGTCGCGCCCCAGCTGCCTCCTCCTGCCCTTTGCATCTTGGAGGGAAGTTAAATGAGCTCAGGCAGGAGGGGGGAAAGAGAAAAGAGCCAACCTCTGTTTGTGTTGAAGCCATCCAGCATTTTTTTGCCGACATCAGCCAAGCGGCAGCAGCAATGCCATTGGTGGGAAGACGGAGTTATTTGGGGAATGCTGGACTCCGCACCATGAGAACAGCAGGGGAGGAGGTTGGTTTTAATTTAACAGACCATGTTTACTCTTCCTCTCTCACCTTTGGTCTGTCTGAAATGTGCAAGGAAAGCTCCCCCCGCCCCGGCAGGGAGGAAGGGGCCGTGGGTGCTTCCCCCTCCTCACGGCTGCTCCCAGCCCCCCCGGCCCAGCTGCTCTGCAGGCTGTGTGCAGCCGCCTCCCACGTCGCAGACCCAGGGCAGGGATTTCTCACGCAATAAACAATCAGACAGATGCAAAGCCTCAAAAATACTCAGCTTTTAATCTGTAAACTTGCAAAGAGAGACTCAGGGGCAGAGCAAAGGTGAAGGAGGCACAGGGGCAGGTGAGACACAGGCAGTCAGGAGCAGGGCCAGGGAACATACTGATGGGGACAGATGTGCTGGACAGTCCCTGACTCCTACGTGCAGCAGTGCCATACCCTCCACAGCTGCTCTCTGCATCAGTGGTTCAGCTACACAACCAAATATTCACCATCTGACTGCTCTGGGTAGTGCTCAGGGGAGTGGACAGTGTGCTTGAGGGAACAACAGAGCTGGGCTGAGCACCAGGGATGTCCCTGAGCCCCAGCAGTGCCCAACGGAGCAGTATTTGCTGGCTGAAGGCTCTCAGGCATCTGGTCTCCAGAAAGTGGGTTCCAGCTTCCATTTGCCAGCAGCAGAAAGGCATAGTTGTATTACATGGGCAGTGATGGGTGAGAAACCCAGCCTGGCCTGGGAGGTGGCAGGGCTGGAGCGTCACCCCAAGTGATGCCACCATGGGAATCTCTTACATGAGGCTGGAGATGGTTTAGTCTGGAGGTGTTGAAACAAAAAAGTCTTTTCTTGTTAAAAAAATAATAATTCTCTATTTTCTGTGGCTACAACATGAGGGAAGCAAAGTTTTTCCAAATTGCTGTGTGTACCACAAGTGCTCCAAGCATTGCTCAGATGCTCCCAGGGGAATTTTACTTCTCATACCAGCTGTGTGGGCAGGGAGCAGGTTTGGCTGGACCCTTCCCCATCCCAGCCCTTCCCTTGAGCAGAGCCAGGATACAATAGGGACATCATTGTCTTTGTGGTGGCAGGAGGATAAAAGCCATTGGCAGCAACTGCAGAAGTGAGGAGCCACAGCCGAGCGTGGGCATTGGGGTGTGGGGCAGCCTGGGGGGCAGAGCTGAGGTTCCTTGGAGGGGAGCCAGAGCCTGGCAGCACCAGGGACACGGAGGCTGGACCAGGCCCTACCAGTTGGACAACAGCAGTGCTGTGAGCAGGAATAGCTGCAGGGAAGGACAGGACTGGGGGCTGCAGGGGGGCTCATCCATGGCACAGCCCCTTCAGCCTCTCCAAGGGTCCCTCAGTGAGGTGTGTGCCTGTGTCCTGCACCCTGCTCACATGATGGGGGTGATGGGTCACCACGGCTCACTGGCCAGGCTGGCAGTCACCACACCACAGCAATTCCCACGGTGGCACACAGGTCATTGCTCTGCAGGGCAGCAGGATCAGAATCCTGGCACCGGGGCAAGGGCCCTCCTCGTGCACTCTGCTCCACTCTACTGTCCCATCCACCTTGGCTTGTCAGAGCTTGGTTCCCTCCGGTGCTTGAGGGCAGGATTGGGCCCTGCTCTGCCTCCTGCCTGCGGCCCCAGGGCTGCCAGCTCCTCTGGGCCACCCTCAGGAGAAGGCACAGCAGCTGGATTTCTTCTTCTGCGACTCGATGTAATCATGGATCTGGAAGCGGGGCTCCTCCAGCGGCTGCACCGCACGCTGCTTCAGCTCCCTAGAGTGGTGGGGCTGTGTTACCCCCTCCCACATTGTGCTGCTGTGTGGGAGGTGGTGGGGCTGCAGGGGACACCTCCCTTGCTCAGCCCCCTGGTTCTTACTTGGCAATGGCCAGGAAGGCCAGCTCCACGTTCATGCCTGTCTTGGCACTCGTCTCCATGAAAGGCACTCCATACTCCTGCAAGAGCAGCACGGCCCCATCAGTGGCAATCCCCAGGATGCCCTCCTGGCTCTCTGAATCATCCCTGTAGCCTGGACAAGGCTTGAGGGTCATCTCCTCCTTGCCTTGCCCCAGCTTTTGCATGCAAGTGACTGCTGTGCTGCCCCTGCAAGAGCCAAGCAGGTCTTGGCACTCAGAGGGGATGGCATGGCTGCATGGGAACCCTGAGTGACAGGAAATTGTCTGGGGAGGCTTAATTCAGGTTAGACCCTGGCACAACTCACCCTGGCCAGTGATGCTCCATCCTCTGCCCTCACAGCCCTCTCACTGCTCACATCAGCCTGCCAAGGGAAGGAAAATGTCACCACACACTAGGCCAGCTGGCACCCTGGGAAATCTGGCAAACCAGCAGTGTGGGGTGTTCAGGGGGCTGACAGGAGCAAGGGGCATCCTGGATCCAGAAGTGTCCAGTGCCCAAAGAATCTGGGATCTGTGGAGCATCTGGGACCTGCTGGCCCTGAGGATGTCAGGAGACACCTGGGACCTGGCGACACTGAGCACCTGGGGCAGTACCTGAGGGCATCCAGGAGCCAGGGAGGCTCTGGTACCCTGCTGGGAATCGAGCACCCAGCATCATCCAGGATCCAGGGGACATCCAGTCCCAGGGGGAAATCCCGTTGCTCACTGAGCACCCAGCAGCATCTAGGACCCCTGGAGAGAATCTGGGACCTTGTTTGGGCTCTAGGGCTTGGGGTTACCTGAGGTCCAGGGGTGCATCTCATAGTCTGCAGTATCCCACACCAAAGCACCCCATACGAGGAGCATCCCGTGTCGGGAGCCTCAGCTTCGTGCTGCCACCCGCTGGCTACCGGGAATACTGCCCTGCCTGAACCCCCAAACCCCGGGAATCACCTCGGGAATACCGCCCTCCCCGACCCCGGAACCCCGGGATCAGCTCGGGAATATTGCCCTCACCGACCCTCCGATCCACAGGGATCATCACCTCGGGAATACTGCCCTCCCCGAACCCCCTGGGATCACCTCGGGGCTTGGCTGAGCCCAGCAAGCAGCAGAGCCCCATCCCGGCACAGCCATGGGGATGGCAAGGGCAGGGCACAGCACAGCAGCCCCCAGGGTGGGCGGGGACCCTGCACACACCTTATTGCCCAGCAACATGATGACCACGTCCTTCTGGGCGTACTCATGGATCTCCGTCAGCCAGGCCTGTGGGGCAGCAAGACTGTGTCGGGGTGAGGGGTACTCCTGTCCCTCCCAACTCAGCCCTCCACCCCTCAGTACCCCCCTCCCTTCCCTCTCAGCCCTCACGCCCCCTCAGCACCCCCATCACTCCCCCAAGAGGACGGGCATAATGACTTTTCTTGGCACAGGAATTATTCCAGCATCACAGACAAGCAGTCCTGAAAACGCCCTGTCTCCTGGCTACAGCCCAAGCCATAGTTCACATCCTTCCTAAACCACGTTTTCTCCCTCAGGCATTCACCATGTCCTTAAAACTCACCCAGCCATGCAGCACCCAGCCAGGTGCCCTGGGATGAGCGCCCACCTGGCTGGCTCTGGCCAGAACAGCCAGTGCTTACAGGTAAAACAGGTTCCCAACTGCCCCAAACACCCAGACAGCCAAGCAGGGCAGCCACAACCCCTGTGGAGAAACCCACAAGTCCCTGGGGAGAGAAACACTCCCAGCCCACGGTGGGACTCACACGGATGTTGTCAAAGGACATCTTGCTGGTGATATCATAGAGAAGGAGCAGGGCTGCAGGGGAAGAGGCAGAGGCATTGCCACACTGCAAGGATTGCTCTGGGTAGTCCCCCCATCCCTGCTGGACCCCAAACTCACCCTGGGCATCCCGGTAGTAGGCGTGGGTGACGCTGCGGAAACGCTCCTGTCCTGCTGTGTCCCAAATCTGCTGAGAAACTGCCCTGGTGAGAGCAGGAGGAGCAACCTCCCCAAGCTGGGTCTGCTCCTGTGGCTCCCCCAGCCGTGCCAGATCCCCACACTCAGCCTGAGGTGGGTTTTCATCTGGAAATTTCTTCCCCCCTCCCAAAGCTCACCTGCAACTTCACCTTCACACCGTCCACGACCACCACTTTGTTCTGCAGAAAACAAGGAGAGCATGTTTATCAGCCCAAAGCATGTCCTGGTGCTTGTGCCAGCCAGCCCTGGCACTGAGCTGGCATTCCACAGCCCCTCAGCTGCTCTCCCCGAGCCAGTGGGATGAAGCCAGGCTGCCCGTGGGTCTGGACATTGAGGCCTCATTGCTACAAACCACGATCCTGCTTGTTTGGCAGTACAGGGACATCCCAGAGCAGCAATCCCTGGAGTCAGGGTGAAGAGCAGAATCAGCAGAGACAAGACCAAGGTCCCAGCCTGCCTTGGATCCTGTGCCTCGTTCATCTCCACCAGCCAGAGTCCCTGTCCTGTGGCTCCCCAGTCCCATAATGAGTCACTTAATGACAGCTGTCCAGCAAATCCCAGGAACACTGACCTGCTCTGGCTCCTGCCAGGGAGCTCTGGGATTGCAGCAGCCCCTGGGAAGTTGGCAGAGATGCAGAATTGGGGAGACATGGATGAACCACACATAAATTTGCATTTATTAATAACACCTTGGTGTGCTTTTATGTTTGCTCATCAACAGGCCTGACCTTTCTGATGGGACTTTTCAGCTCCATGTGCTCAGGAATCACTGCTGCACTAAAAATTTGGCCTGTTTACAGTAATTTAAGGGCTTTGGATACCACAAACTGCCTGGGCACAGGCACTGGGTGATGCTGGGTGTCCTGCTCAGGTTTCCTTGCTGGTGGAGCCTTGCTTGGTTCTTAAAGGAGGTAGTAAACACTGAGCTGGAGGGGTTGCATGTAGCACACAGCCATATCCAGCATGGCAGGGGGAAATCTCCTGGGTCAGGATGGTTTGCAGCCAGGAAAGAGGCATTTCCAACTGAGCTGGGAAGGCAGCTATTGAGGCTTAGGAAATTGCTGTTCTCATCTTGGAAGCGCAGGGGCTTCTCTCCAGAGGCCAGAAAAAAGAAAAGCAAAAACTACTGAAAAGCTATTTTAAGACTCCTAAAGAATCATACTTGGAGTCTGGAAAGAGAAGACCCCTATAAATAATTTGGCTGCCTGGAATTGTTTGAAATGGAAATTCAGCCCATGTGGAGATGGCAGCATTTGAGCAAATGGGCTGGATAAAACAAAAACATGCCCCAGGAGACTCTGGAGATCACCTAGAGAGGTGAGCCATGAGCTGCTGGAGGGAATACTTGCACGAGGCACAGCAGGTACCTACGGGCTGGCAACACCTCTGGGGACACTGGCACTGAGCCCAGCAGTGGGATGCAGCAGATTTTCCTTCTTTCATGACTTTATCATAAGGACAGGCCTCATGGCCCCTTCAAACCAAACCCACAGCCCTCACTCTCCCCCAGCCCCAGATCACCAAGCCCCCAGTTCCACCAAACACAGCCAGGGCAGCAAAAGTGTCAGAAAACCAGAGCAGCTGCAGCTGTGGGGGCAGAGGAAGCACTGACCACACTCGACACGTGTCAGTGGCTGTGGGCAGAGCCCTGCCTGGGGACACCCCCATGACTTCCTTCCTGCTCTGCCCTGTGCTGCAACAGCTGTGCCTCTCTGAACACCCTCAGAGAGACCCTGCAGCTGAAATTTGGTGAGCAGAGAGCAGCATGGGGGTTTAAACAGGATCTGGTAACCCTAACAAATTCTCAGCAGTCCATTTCAGCCCTTTCAAGGCATGAAATTACAGCAAACAGTGGTGTTTGTCCCCCCCCAGCTGTTGGCTTTGGCCTGCATGGTGGAGCACACTGCCCAGCACACACCCCAGCCCATGAACACAGCTGGGATGGGCTAAACCCAGACTGTTTGCTGATTTAAAGGTAGGAGGTGACAGTACCAGTGGGCTCATCTGTCTGTTACTGCTCTCCCAGGGAGGGGTGGAAAGGTTTCAGCAAGCACCAGAGGCTGTAAACCCCCTGTCCCCCCTCCCCAGCACCCTGTCGTGGCCAAGGTGTGGGTGGAGGGAGGGGAGAGGCTGGCAGCCCTGGTGGTCTCACCCGGAAATCTATGCCCACGGTGGCAATGAAGGTCCCGGAGAGAAAGGCCCCGTCCTTGAACTGCAGCAGGAAACAGGTTTTGCCCACGCCCGAGTCTCCAAGTAACATCACCTGCAACATGGGCCCAGGGAGAGATGTCAGCAGCAGCCCTGACTGGTGCTGAGCCCTCCCCAGTTCCTTCTCTCCCTTCGTTTCTTTCCTCAGGGCTGGTCCTGATGGGTCTGGGCAGCCCCCTGGGAGCTGGGTGTGGGGTGGGACCCCCGAGGGTGCAGCCAAGGGGTGCCCCAGGGGAGCAGAGCAGCCCCCAGCCAGGAAAGAGGGGAAGAGCTGGTGTGAAAGCAAGTATTGCAGCAAGAAGAGATATCTCCTAGCCAGCCCCTGGCCATCTCCCAGCCCAGAGGGCTCCTAGAGAACCAGCCACAACTCCCAAATGTGTGGAGCCACCTCCACCCACAATCTGCCCCTGAGCCGGGTGTGCCCAGCCCCAGGGCTGATGCATGGCTTGGGCAAACCCTGTGTGTCCGGGACTCTCTCCCTGTTGGTGCCTGCTGCAGACACCAAAGCAAACACGGTGCCTTTCCCCTCCTGCTAAACAAACAGGATCAGCCCAGGCTCTCCAGCACTGCCGGACTCAGGCAGCAGGAGCAGCCAGGACCAATGCTGGGCTCCACAAGGACAGCCTTTCCTGATGCTGAGTGCTTTCTGCCTACCTGCAGCAACCTGTTCCTGCCCAGCAGCCATTAACCTGACTGCACCTGGCCCCTTATGAAAAACAGCAGACAGCAGGACTTCAGCAGGAAGGTCCATCCCTGTTTGCCCACCCTGCCAGGAGCTTGCAAAGTAACTCCCTGCAGCCCTGCTATCTCTGGCCAGGCAAACAGAGCAGGCCACCTTCCACAGGGATGGCACAGCAAATGGCAAAGCTGGCAGCTGGAAATGCTCTGCCTCCTGCTACCACTCTGTTGGTCGAATCCTTCCCCAGGACTTGTGGAGAGCTGGGAGCACTGCTCAGTTCTGCCTCCACCTCACTCTAGACCAAGCTGAAAGCTGTTTTTCTACTTCAAACACGGAAATCGCCCTCCATGGAGAGGAGTCAGACAGGGGAGGATAAAGGCAAAAGAACAAAAGCAGTTTAGAGATGATGGCAGCGTGCAGGACCACTTTGGAACCAGGTCAGTGAGGCAGCAGGGTGTATCAGGGCTGACACCATCAGTGCTGGGCTCTGTACATTAATATACAGCCTGGGGCTGTATATTAAATTTTGGGTGTAAAAGGTTCATCAGTCCCATGTCTCCCCTGAGCTGCTTGGATGAGGAAGGAGCTTCCTGGGGCAACCCTTGCCTGGGCTGGGGTGGGGAAGGGGGGGACACTCAGGAAGGAAGGCTCCCCCCTGCCCCAAGGTCTGGCAGGGGTGCAGACATTCACAAGCAGCATGCTGCAGTGTGGGTAAAGGGGGACCCCGGGCTGGATCTGGGGCTCAATTGCTGCTTCCACCTCGGAGCGCTTGGGGTGCTGCCATGGCCCGGGATGGGGTCCTGCTCCCCCTTCCCTGTGTCATGGGGGGCACTGCTGCGGGGCTGCCAAGAGCCTCTTTCTCTGGAAAAGGTCTGATGGGCTTTCAGGGGGTAAAGTCCGGCCACGCTCCTCCTCTCCCGGGAGCCCCCCCCAAAGCCCTGCTCCTGCCGCTGGTCCCTCCTATTGCCACCTCCGCGGCACAGACCTCCCCCCCACAGCCCCGGGGCAGGGAGCCCCCATCTCCGCCTCCCGGGGAGGGAAAACCCCAATCCCCGCACCTGCTCCATCGGGAGACTCCCGGGGTAGAGAAGAGCTGGGGGGATCATCTGGGGCTGCCGCCTCCCTTCCCCTTCTCCTTCCCCGTTTGGCGGCCGCTTCCTGGGCACCATCGCAGCAGCGGAGGAAGCGGGCGGCCCCCGGGACCCTTCCTAAACTCCTCCTTGTCTCCCCCGAGACGGGGGGCGAACCCACACCTTCCCCTCTGGTGGAGCTTGGAGGGTCCACCCTGCTCACCCCGCGCCGCCTCCCACCTTGCCGGAGAGTTGGTAGTCGCGGGGCAGCGTCGGGGGATCCCAGCTGCCCCTCGGGGGCTCCCCGCTCTCCTCC
>JBBMKD010000054.1:6126186-6144127 GCA_037834095.1 Argya squamiceps | reverse complement strand
TGAAGGCAAAAGGCCCTTTTTACCCCCCACCCTTGCAATAAACCCCCGTGTTCTAGAATGTCTCAGCTCTGCAGAGTCCCCTCTCCCTGCCCTCCACGGATGCTCCTACACCTCAGCAGGGTCCTGAGCCCTCCCCTGCAGGGTCCTGAGCCAGGGTGGGTTCCCAGGGATGGGAAATGAGGGTACCTGCCCCTTCCCAAAGCCCCCAGCCCTGCTCCCACAGCAGCACCACACAGCATTTCTCACTGCCCTGAGGAAAATCCAGCTTTGGGGCACAGCAGTGCACTGAAATCAGCACAAGAATCCCAAGATTTATGGACGTGTCACTTTTCCAAGGTGCTGTTTCCCCTCTAAAACCTTGGATTTGTGCAGGGATGCTCTGCAAGCTCCCAGCCTTGCTCCTTCGACCATCCTGGCAGCTGATGAAGAGGAGGAAAAAATGTCTGGAGGCTGAAGCAGCTAATGGAGCTGGGAGAGAACCACCGGATTCTGTGTCTCTTTTGGGACATGGCTCCTGTGGGAATGGTTTGCAAATCTTCCCGTGTCAATTGGCTTCCAGATTTTTGCAAAACCCTAAACACTGAAAAAAAGAAAAAGAAATCTTTTCCGGGAAATTTCATTACTGGGGTGCTTTTATCTCACACAAGTTTTGTAAGAAGAGGCAAAATGGGAGGAAAAATAGGGAAAAAAATCCAAATTGTAATTAATTAAGATTAATTAATAGGGGAGCATTTTGAAATGTGTTCTTGAGCTGGACAGTGATAAATTTGGGATTAGTTGGCAGCAGTCAGTCACTGTCTGCCTCTCGGAGTGCTGGAACCTTTGTTACCATTTGCTATTAAAAGCATATGTTAGTGAGTAATATAAAAACATTAATCACAATAGTCCTCCTCCAAAACCAAACAGTCGTAGATCTGTCAGCTTCTAGGTGGCCACAAGAGCTCCAGCCAGGAAAAAAAAGCCAGATAAGCTCAGAAAGACCATGAAGCATATTCTATATGAGCAAAGACATTCCTAGAAGAAAACAGCTCTGCTGGCTTGCTCCAAGAGGAAAAAAAAAAGACAAAAGAAAAAAAAACTGAAAAAAACCTGAAAAAAACTGAAAAAAATGGAAAAAAACTGATAAAAACTGGAAAAAAACTGAAAAAAGATTGAAAAGACTGAAAAAAATGAAAAAAACTGAAAAAAAATGAAAAAAAATGAAAAAATGAAAAACCATGAAAAACCCTGAAAAAAACCTGAAAAAACCTGGAAAAAACTGAAAAAACCTGAAAAAAAAAACTGAAAAAAAAAACCTGGAAAAAACTGA
Source organism: Argya squamiceps (assembly GCA_037834095.1). NCBI lineage: Eukaryota > Metazoa > Chordata > Aves > Passeriformes > Leiothrichidae > Argya > Argya squamiceps. The sequence goes on along the minus strand of JBBMKD010000054.1, from coordinate 6,142,818 downwards.
AAAAAAAACCTGGAAAAAACTGAAAAAAAAACTGAAAAAAACCCTGGAAAAAACTGGAAAAAAACATGAAAAAAACCTGAAAAAAACTGAAAAAATTGAAAAAAACTGAAAAAAATCTGAAAAAAACCTGAAAAAAATGAAAAAAAAAACCTGGAAAAAACTGAAAAACCCTGAAAAAAACCTGGAAAATACTGAAAAACCCTGACCAAAACCTGGAAAATACTGAAAAACCCTGAAAAACCCTGGAAAAAATGAAAAAAACCTGAAAAAAAACCTGAAAAAACCAAAGTTAACATCGTTTTGGGTAACCAGATGTGGTGCTGAGGAGCACCACGGGGAGTCCGAGGCACACGGAGGGTGAGCTCTGGTCTGGGTGAATGTGAGGCAGACAAAAAGAATGCAAACTGTGCTCGAATGATGCTGAGCTTGGATGTGGCACTCGAAAATCAGGAGTCACAGGGAGGGGCAGGGAGGGAGGAGGGACAGGGAGGGAAGCTGCTCCCTGTGCTCCCAGGGCTGGGTTTGGTGCTGGTTAACCTGCTTTATGTAAAGATGTAGAAGTAATTTCATGTAATACTTCTGGGAATGTTCTTGGGAAGTAACACTGCGAGAAAATAAAAGCCAGGCCTCTGACAACATCAGCTAGGTAACAAATACTGCAGTTCAGTGTGAAGGAAAAGACAGGACAGTCAGCTGAAATGAAGAACAAAAGACTTACTAACAGAAAAAAAAAGTGCTCTGAAGCCTGAAAGCCAACAAACTACCCATGAACCTCAGACATCTGAGGACAGATCTTCTCAATTCCTGCCTGTGTGGGGGCAGGAACGAGACAGCAGTGCTGCAGGAAATGTTGAACTGCTGCTTTTGGCAGCTCTGAGGGCTTCTGGTTGCTTCAAACAAATGTGAAAGCAGTTTTAGGCTGCGTGTTGGGAGCAGTGCAGTTGGAGTTGCTTTGCTAATGTGGTTCAGTGTGGATTTCTCCTGCACCAGTTCAGGCTTCTGGTGCTTCTCCCCAAAGCTCGTTCCACCACGTGCAGGAATCTCTGTGCACAGAGAAGGGCTTGTGGTACAAATAAAAAAGCTGTGAATTCTCCCAAAGTCTTCAATCAACTCTCAAGCTCCCCCCCTCCTCTTAACTTTGAGGCTTTAATTCTAAAATAAAATACAGAACCAAACCCAGAGGTTTTCAAACATGGTCCTTATGTGATTTTCTAGATTGCCAGAGCAGCCTTTTCACAGAGTGAAGCCAGGCAAGAAGGATTCACATTCTCTGAGGTTGTGTAACCCTTGGCATGTGGAATAACAATTGTTTTTAAAGGAGATATTCATTGTTTGTGCACAATGGGCTTATATTTAGCTAAGAAACCCATGTTTTAAATTCAAATTCTCTTGGAAAAACAATAGCTTAAGTTAGAGGGGGAATATTTGTGAAACTGAGAGTGACTTTGGGGACATTTGGATGGTTCTGGAGGTTTCACTTCACCACCCCTTGGGTTGCTCGTGCAAAGATCTGTGCCTTTGCTTGATGCACAGAGATTGTTATTTCCACACCAAAATTTTTTACAGATTTATTTACTGCTCTCTGTTGCTTTTGGCTCTGTTTGGTAGAAGATTTTCTATTTATATTGTTGTTGGCCCTCCTACACATCTTCAGAGACGAAGCTTTGCTAAAAATAAAAATATTTGCCATGACCGTAGTGCCTGTCACAGGAGGATGTCAGAGTGCCTCAAAACTGGTTGTAATTATTCCTCCTGCATTGTACAAAAAGGAGTAAGAGATGAGCAGAGCCAGGGAGACCTTGCTAAGATCCCAGCAGGTTGGGAAAATGTTTCTCCTTCTGCCTAGCTCTGGCAGAAATGATTTTTTCCTGCAGAAGTCCATTTGTAACCATTACATTTGCCTCTGGTACATCTTTCATAGAATAGATTGGTGTTAGGGGGACTTGGAAGGAGAATCTGGGCTCTGTTCAGAGCAGAAATGGGAAATGCAGCTGTGGGGAAATGCCAGGGGCTGTGGCAGATGCTGAGACAAAACTCATGGCAGGGCTGCACGCACCTCTGAACTGACTCCAACCAACAAGAATCAATCCCTGCAGCTCTCTCTGCCCCTCCTTGATGCAAACCTGGGGCCCAAAAGTCACTTCTCACACTGCACTCAACAAAAATTGTTCTTGAACCACCTTTCTGCTCCCAGTAACTGAAAACCTCAAAGCTGGGAAAGGCAGCAGAGGAGGAGGTGACGAAGGAGCAGAAATGAGTGTGGTGTGCTAGAGGAGCCAGCCTCGGTCTGTGCACTCAGAATTCCACCTTGCTGAGTTTAAATGGATTAAAAGTGCATCTCTGTGATCCAGCAGTGACCTCTGAAGACATCTGGGGACAAGATCACAATTTTAGGCCTGTAATTTTACTCAGCACCAAGTTGTTCTGATCCTGAGGCCAAAGGGCAAGGAAATGTCCTTAGATGCTGCTGGGACAGCTGTGATAAATCATCTTTGATTCTATTTTGGGATGGAAGAGAGATGAACATTTGAATACATACTTCAGTGTGGTCAAACACTGTACAGATTCCACAATTTCTGCATTTCCTGTCCCTGATTTTAAAGCACTGCCATTCATGGCAACCCTGTGGGGAGCATGTGGCCCTTTTCACTTTTGGGATATTTTGTGAGGATTGGGGGTTTTGTGCTCCTGAGGCCTGTCCCTGGGGAGGCTGCAGTGGATGATGTGGGAAGTCCAACATGTGTCAGAGAACATGGAGCAGCTCAAACAGAATGGAAACATCTCAACCTCAGAAAAAACTTTCTGCTTTGGGATCTGAACTGTTATCTCTCCCCACAGGTATTCCCACAGGGTCAGGGCTGGTGTTGCTTTGATCTTTTTCAGCCTTCTGATGTTTGTATTTTTGTAGTGGAGTTTCTTACAGATTTTCAGGTAAAAAAAGAGATGTTTACACACCTCTCTGGAGGAGGGACAATTGATGGACTTCTAGTTTAACCAGTGCAGTTGAAGAGGTGGCAACTGTACCCTCCAATCCCTGGTCACTGTCCAAAAGATCCCGTTCCCCATCCCGATCCCGTTCCCCATCCCGTTCCCATCCCGATCCCGTTCCCATTCTCATCCTGACCCCATTCTCATCCCGATCCCAATCCCTTTCCCATCCCGATCCCTTTCCCATCCCGATCCCGATCCCGTTCCCATTCCCATCCCTTTCCCATCCCGATCCCGATCCCGTTCCCCTTCCCATCTCTTTCCCATCCCAATCCCGTTCCCGTTCTCATCCCGATCCCCATCCCTGTCCTCCGGACCGAGATCTTCCCGGAACGTTGTTTGCGCGGTACCGGCGGCGCGGTTTGGCCGGCGCACAGGCCGGGCCGGTTATCGGGTGCGCAGCTGGCGCTGTCAGTCGCGGCCCAAGATGGCGGCGGCCGGGGGCGGATGGAGGCGCTGGTGACGGTGCGGAGACTCGCCGCCGTCTGTACCATGGTGAGAGCTCTGCGTGGCCGCCCGACCCCGCACGGCCGCTCCTCTGGGCCCCCCAGCCTCGTGCCCCGCGCCCCAGCGGCGGGGAGGGGCCGCCGGGTGGTTCGGACCCATCGGTGCGGGAGGCCCCGCCGCCGGTACAGGGACTCTGAGGGGTGGCCGGGGGGACTGTGAGGGGAGGCCGGGGGGGGCTGTGAGGGGAGGCCGGGAGGGTCGCTGAGGAGAGACCTGGGGGGGCTGTGAGGGGAGGCCCGGGGGGACGGTGAGGGGAGGGGGCGGTGAAGGGGTGAGGGAGCCGTGCTGGAGGAGGGCGATAAAGGGGCTGGGGGGGTCGTGAGGGGACTGAGGACGACGCGGGAGACAGGGGAGGCCTGAGGAGCTGGAGGTGGGCTGAGAGCCCTGGGGTGATGGGAGGGCGGTGGGTGCTTGGAGGGGACTTTGGTGAGGAGCCCTTGGGAGGGACCTGGGGGTCGCGAGTGTCGCCTTGCTCGGGAGCTGGGGCGGGGACAAAGGGGGTGGGCTCCCTTGGCAAGGCCTGTGCCCAGGGTGGGGTTCCTGGGGCGGGGGTCCCGCAGCCTCGGGCTGCTGGAGGTGGTGGCGGTGGGGTGGGCAGCGGGATGTTGCCTGGGGGGCTTCTGGCTGCAGCAGTGCAGGGTCACAGCGCCTGAGAAGGGGAGTTTGTGGCCCAGGGGGGGTTGTTTTGCGTCTGGCGTAGAGTGGGGAGTTTGATAGGGATTTTGCACTTGTGGTTTGGGGGATGTGGTGGGAAGCTGGGGTCAGGGACACCCAAGCCAAAACCCATGGAATTCAGAGAGCTGGGAGGTTTGTGTCAGCTCCTGTGTAGCTGTTCCAGTAAGAGGTATCCCTGTGAGGTGGGAGGGTACAAGGACCTTTTGGAGTGGCTGATGTCTTTATACCAGAACATCCTGCTAAGGCCAAATGCATCACTTCTTTCTTCTGAGTGTGGGGAAACTGAGGCATGGTCTGGTGAAGGAGTTTGCCCAAGGTCAGACACAGAGCAGGTATCAGAGAGGACCCAGGTTGAGGCACATTGCTGCAGCCTTCAAACAAAGCTTCCACTCCTGGGTTGTTAATTTGGATTTGTTTATTTGTTGGGAAGTGCCCAGGCTGTGTCCAGGTCTGCTATGTCTGTGTGGACCAGTGGCTGAAGCCTCCCTGGTGTGGAGGGAGGGTGATCCCATGGTCGGCAGGTCTGGAAAGCTTTCCTTGAGAGCAGAGAGGTGAGGAGGGGAACGGGGTAGCCCCTTGCAGTGGGGCAGGTCACTCAAGTGACCCCACTCATTCAGCAGGTGAATTCCCAGCCTTCAGCCTCCTCCTGGGCCCTGGCGAATGGCCATGAGCACAGGCCATATGCCTGTCACCCACACAGAACCAGGGAATGAATGTGGCAAGGAGAGGATCATGATCTGGGGGCAGTGGAAGCATGAGAGCAGGCTGATCTGGCACCATGGAGTGCCAAACTGCTCCTTTCCCTGTTCTGTGACCTTGATCAAATTACTTCACCCATCCTGGCTTCTCCTTCCCTCTGCACCATCCTGCACTCCCTGTCTGCTGCTCTCTGCTCCTGCCCTTCACAGCCTCCTGGGCTGGCTCATTCTGCCTTGCTCCTTGCCTGGTTTCCCCATGTCTCATCCCAAAACTGAGCTGGACAGCTGAACAGTTTGGCCATGGGTCCCCTTTCCTGGAGAGGACTTGGTTCACTGCCAGTAGTCCTGGGAATTTACAGACCTCTTTGGAGGAGACAATAGCCATCCTTAACTTCAGAGCCCAAACCCATTAGCAAGCTGAGAAGAGTCCAATTTACCTTTATTTCTTACAAAATGCAAAGCTCTCAGTTTCTGTGCCATCCTGCAGCTTCTGATTTTGGCCAGACCTAGAGGAGACACCATTTCCCTGAGGGCATTTCTAGTAAAGCCAGAGTAACAATCCCAGGAGAGTCTGACCTTGCAGGCCTGAAAGGATTCGTGGAAGTTTGGGATTTCTTAATTGCCAAAGTAAATGGCTCCTTCCCACTAATGGAGACAGCTCATCCCCACTGTGGATGGGCTGTGACTGGCTGTGGGGAAAGAAAGAGACACTCGAGTCTGGAAGTGCTGTGAAGCTGGCTGTGCCTCCTGGATCCATCAGTTCTCTCCCCAAGCCTGTTTTGGGCTCCTGCAGGCTCCCTGTGTTCACCAAGCAGATGCTTTATGGGCTGCAGACCAGGAGTATCTTGGATCTGTCTCCATCTGCCCAAGTCAACACTGTGTTTCCTCCTGGAGACCAAATTAATCTCGTTCCATCAGGATCAAACAATGCAATCCTTCTCCAGACTGGTGGGTGAGAGAGGAAATCCCCATTCCTGCTGTGGTCAGCATGAGTGTCTCCCCACACAAGTGGGAGCCTGAGAGACCAGAGTGATCCTGCCTCTGTCATTGTGACACCCACAGCTCCTGGGTGAGCACATGAGCTTCCTGAAGCTCTCAGGCCGTGCTGGAGCTGGCACCAGTAAGACTCAAACCACAAAGTTTCCTTGTGGGTGGAGAAGAGGATCTGTCACTGCAGTGTTTTAGCTACTCGGTCTCCTGTCTTTGTCTGCACCTTCCTGGGGCCTGTGTGTTGGTGTCCTCTGTGCTGTGGCCACAGGAGGGGCTTCCTATGAAGTGTCTTTTCTTCCAGAGAAGAGATTCCTTGATAGTTACTTTTCCTGCCAAAGGGCTTGTTTTCAGGGGTCTTACTCCAGCCATTTTAACTCGGGATTCATCTGATGACTTTGGAACATTTTGGTGCTGGTTCTGCCTGATGAGTGCTGGTATGTGGCAGAAACCAGAGTCAGACAGCCAGAGAGGGAATCCTGCAGAAACCAGGTGCTGTTAGCTCTACTCCTCCCAGCTGCACAGTGGCACCTGTGCTGGGGATGGGGTGCAGGTAGATACATGACCCACAGCTCTGTGTCACTCTGGGGTGGCATTGTCACACTGGGGAGGGCAGAACAGGACAGGTCTCTCCAGTAACAAGCAACAGGGCAAGGGGAAATGGCCTCAGGTTGTGCCAGGGGAGGTTTAGGTTGGATATTAGCAAAACTTTCTTCACTTGAACAGGCTGGATGAGGAAGTGGTGGAGTCACAGTCTGTGGAGATAATCTAAAAGATGTGTAGATGTGGCACTTGAGGACATGGTTTAGTGGTGGCCTTGACAGGGGTTTAACAGTTGGATGATCTCAGCAACTCTTTCTAACCTAAATGAGTCTGTGATTCCAAGTGAGCTCTGGCTGGCCCCTGGAGTCATCTGTGTGTGTCAGAAGGAGGGGATGGGGAGCCTCACTGACTGTCCCACACAGGCCTTAAATACAGCACAACAATGTGGCTGGAGCCATTCCCTGCCAGGCTGGGGTGGAGGGATCACTCTGCTGTGCTGCACTAATTAGAAACCCTGGAGTTCCTGGGCTGGCAGCTCCGGAAGGGCTGGGGATGTTTCTGACAACTTCCCTGCTGGGAAAGGCAGCTGGGCATGCTCCTGAGCTGGGAACAGGGCTCCTTCCAGGGGGATGAGCAGGCCTGTCACCACGGGTGGCATCAATGTGGGGTGTCCCCAGAGTCAGGCCCGTTGGGGAGTGCAGGATGTGAGTGGGATCAGTGAGTCTCTTCCTGTAGGAACATGGAACATGGAAGAGACTCTCTTCACTTGTGGCCTTCTGGCTGCCTCTCTGATGCTCTGTGGGGAAAACAGGTTTATAGCTCTGCAACAGATGGTCCTGCCTGGTGACTAATGAAGGGTTCACTACCTGTCTTGGGCTGCCTGTGACACCTGTGGGTGGGAGCAGGCTTGGCTGATCCACACTGAACCAGCCCCTTGGGATTTAAGAGTGGTTTGGCCATGGCTGTGCCAGCACAACATGGGTAGTGTGGGGACTCTGAAATGTTTTCCAGCCTTTTCACTCTGTGCTTTCTCCTGGCTGTGACCTTCCCAGCAGCTACACCCTCAAGGGAGTCTTGTGCAAGGGGTAGTTCAGTCCTACTGTCCTTGTGAGGCATCTGTCCATCCTTGTGAGATGCTGCTGCTCAGGAATAGCCCTGGATGTTCCTTGCAGCTCCCCATGGTGCCTGGCACAGCTGCTGGGCAGTCAGGGTTTGGGGGTGCTGGTGGGCTGGGGCACATGGCCCTGGCATCATGGGTACCACTCACTGGGAAAGTTCTTTCCCATGAGTGTGGCATCCAAACTTCCCAGCTCCCTGCTCTCCCCAAGGCTGACTGGTCAGCCAGCCTGGCAGAGGTAAGGGAAGCATAATTAAGTGCTCCCTTTACACATCCACTTGGGTCCACAGGAGGGTTTGTGACTGAATTTCTAGGGAAGGTGGTGATGGCAGTGCCTGCCCCAGCCCAGCATGGGGAGCCAGGGTCCATGGGAGGGGAGTGTGGGCAAGGCCTTGGTCTATTCCTGTCCAGTGCTTTCAGCCCAGAGAGCACAGCTATGGCAGCCTGGGACTCTGGCTGTGCTGGGCTTGGGCTCACAGCATGGTCATGGCAGGGAAGAGCTGGTCTAATGGCCTCGCAGTGAAGTAACCATCACCAGCCATACAACCCAGTGCATATCTCCAGGGATGTCCCTGCACGGGCAGGACCTCAGAGGGTGGCTGATGCAAACACAACCCACTGTGTCCATTTACAGTGAGCCCAACCACACAGAGTGAGACCATCTGAGTGTCCCCACGATGGGGGCATAGGCAGGGGGCTGCTGTTGGGTCTTAACCTGGGGTTTTAGGTGGTGAAGGGGCTGTATAATGTCCTGTGCTGCACAGTGGTTGCTCCTGGAGCACCTTTCTTGCTGCGGCATTGAACTCTGTGGGGACTGGGAACGGGGATGCTCCGAGGAGCATGCTGACAGAGCTAGGGGGAAGCAGGCCTGAGTTAATGCTGTCTTGTCCTCTCTTGTGCTCCCACATGGACCTGCAGCAGGAGCGTCAGAAGAAGGCTGGGTTCCCTGAGAGCAGCGACGGCTCCAAGGACTCGGACAGCTCCGCCGGGCGCCGCAGCAGCGCCAGCCGCAAGCACGGCCGGTGGCGGGGCCAGCCGGACAGCCCCGGGGCCGGGCTGTCCAAGGTGGTGAGGGCTGTCACAGCCAGACACAAACCAGGATGGAGGCTGCCAGCCATGCTGGACTCCTCCAGCCGCAGGAACCTGACGGAGCTGCGTGGGGAGGCCCAGCTGGCTGTCTTCCAGCAGGGTGACACGGGCAGCGTGGAGGGGGCTCCCCAGCCCACCGAGAACAGTTTCACCCCCAAGTGTGAAATCACGGGCAAAGACGCCCTGTCGGCGCTGGCCAGGGCCAGCAGCAAACAGTGCCAACAGGAGATTGCCAACGTGGTGTGTCTGCACCGAGCTGGCAGCCTCATGCCCCAGTCCGTGCCTCGCCACTGCCAGCTCTCAGGTGAGTCCTGCTGGAGTGCTCCTGGTCACCCTGGGCATTGGGAATATCCCAGGCAGGCTCCTAGGCCACCTTATGTCACCACACTGTCCCACCTGGCAAACAGCGGCCTCAATCTGTCACTGATTCCCAGATTATCGCTGCCTCTGTAATCCTATCAAAGCTGTGCCAGCCTTCTTAAATTGAGCTGTTCATCCCAGCCTGCAATTCTGCAGGGGTCAGAGCCAGGCCCAGCTGCATCTTGTGTTTTGATGCACCAAAGGAGGACATGCCCTTTCCCAACACCCCCCATCAGTGTAACACAGGGGGCTGCATGTACCACCATGTCCTGGCACTGCAGCCAGTTTGGGATTTGCCCGAGGGCGAATGCTTCCCTGCTGTTCCTTGCCTTGGTCAGGAGCTCCAGGTAGTAGATACCAGGGCTGTGGGTGGCTGACACCCCTCTCCTCCCCCTGCAGGCAAGGTGAGCCCTGTGATCCAGTGGGATGAGAGCCGGCTGCAGCAGGGGCCCCCCAGCAAGCCCGTGCGCATTGCCTACATGCTCGTGGTGCATGGCAGGGCCATCCGCCAGCTGAAGCGGCTCATCAAGGCCGTGTACCACCAGCAGCACTTCTTCTACATCCACGTTGACAAGGTGTGTGGAGGGGTGAGGGAGTGGGTGCTAACAGTGCTCCATTGGGCCCTGGGGAAGGGAAGCATGGGTGGTGATGAGTGAGGAAAGTGGCTGGATAGGGTTCATCCTCGCTGCTGTGGAGCTGTGACCCTCTGCTGCTACTTCTGCAACCCCACAGAAGCAGGATCAATCCCCCCTGCCCTGTTTGCTGCTTCCCTCCTTGTGGAGGCTGCTGCAAGGGCTGACACTGGGCTGGTGGCAAGGAAAGCAGGGCCCTGGAAGGATGAACTCCTTTCTGAGGGTGGGCCATGTTCCCTGGCAGCGCTCCAACTACCTCCATCGTGAGGCCGTGGAGCTGGCCCGGCACTACCCCAACATCCGTGTGACACCCTGGCGCATGGTGACCATCTGGGGAGGTGCCAGCCTGCTGAAGATGTACCTGCGGAGCATGAAGGACCTGCTGGAGTTGTCTGAGTGGCCCTGGGACTTCTTCATCAACCTGAGTGCCACTGACTACCCCACGAGGTGAGGACCTTGCTGGGGCAGGGAGGGGGCTAGAGGTGTTGAGGCTGTGATGCAGCACCCTTGGGAGGGGTGGGGAGGATTGGGGAGCTGAGGGTTGGAGATTGCACCCACATGGTGGTGATGATGCTCCTGGGCCAGGCTGGGCCCATGTATGCAGAGGAGCCCAGCCAGTACCTCGAAAGCTATTTTTTCCTCTGGTCTGGGTATTGCAGGAGGATATGCATGTGAGGCAACAGACAGCAGAGAGAGGCTGTGTCTGTGTCTGCCCAATGATGGCACAAGGGTTTGAGTCAGCAGCTTTGGGCTCCTTGTGTCTAATGGCTCTTGCAGAATGAATGTTTACTGGGCTGCTTCACCCCAGGAGTATTAATGATTCCTGAATTGCACCTCAGGACCAATGATGAACTGGTGATGTTCCTGTCCAAATACCGAGATAAGAACTTCCTGAAGTCACATGGCCGAGACAACGCCAGGTAATCTCAGCCAGAGGCAAAATTGAACTGGAGGAACAGAAAATGAGGGATTTCAGAAAAGAACTGAAACCGCTGTGGCAGGGAGGGGGTTGTTCTGCATCTGCACTTAACCAGGTGGTTGACAGTCCTAACTCCTCATCCCCATGCCCAGGTTTATTAAGAAGCAGGGCCTGGACCGCTTGTTCCACGAGTGTGACTCCCACATGTGGCGGCTGGGCGAGCGCCACATCCCCGAGGGCATCGTGGTGGACGGGGGCTCCGACTGGTTCTCGCTGACACGCAGCTTTGTGGAGTACGTGGTCTATGCTGAGGACCAGCTGGTGTCCCAGCTGCGCCAGTTCTACACCTACACACTCCTGCCAGCTGAGGTGGGTGCTGGCTGTGGGCCATGGGACAGATTTTCTTCCTGCTGTGCTTAACATCTCTATCCCTGCTCTGGGTAGCTGCAGAGCAGGTGTTGCTTGTTCTGCTCAGGCAGTTTTGTGCCTCCCCTTTTCTAGGCTTAGGTGTAAAAGAGGGAGGAGAGGAGCAGACAGGGCAGGGGTTATGTTTACATGCAGCCCACCTTTAGGTCCAGTCACCCTCTGGGCCAGATAAGGACTGGTGCAAGCCTGGTCCTTAAGTGTTACCTGTGCTGGGAATGGGGATAAGTTTCTGTTCAGTAGCAGTTGAGGTCTGTCCTTCTCTTCTATGAGTGGGAATCTCCATTAACCACCTGTCCTCCATCCCACTGGGTGTTCTGTCCCTTTTGTGCCTTGCACAGTCCTTCTTCCACACTGTCCTGGAGAACAGCCACGTGTGCGAGACGCTGGTGGATAACAACCTCCGAGTGACCAACTGGAACAGGAAGCTGGGCTGTAAGTGCCAATACAAACACATAGTCGACTGGTGTGGCTGCTCCCCAAATGACTTCAAACCCCAGGACTTCCTTCGGCTACAGGTGAAAAAGATCCTCCTTTCTCTTCCTGCTCTTTCCCCTCCTCCCTGTCCCCTCTGAGCTGTCCTGTGGGCACTCCAGGCTGCAGTGCCAGCTACTGTGCATGTCCCCACAAGAGACTGGAGCATGGTCAGGTCCCCCGGTGGGGCTCAGTGTAGATGTGTCTGTAAACAGGCAGTGGGATTATCCTGACTATCCTGCCCTGCATCCAGGCTTCTCCTTGCGGCATTGCTCCTATTCGCAGACCTCCTCTCCTGTTTTACTGCTCTTTTCTCTGCAAATGTATCACTTGGGGCAAATACCTTTTTAGTAAGACCCCTTCAGAGTGCTGTTTCTTTGGCAGGTCAAAATGCCTTGTGACAAAATGTTTCCCATGCTCTCAATGCATGGGGATGTGGCCTGAACACAGGAGGTTTGGGGGAGATAGAGCCAGCCCTGAAAACAGCAGTTGTGGCAGGATTTTCCAGCAGTCCCAGGCTTACAGAGCCCAAGACCCTGTTCCTGCAGGCTGTGCCATGTGGCCAGAGCTAATGCAGGGCTCAGCAGTGGCTCTGGTGGGTGGGGGCCCATCAGAGTAGAGATTGCAGCAAAGGAGGTGGATGACACATGGCTGCTGCTGGGCACAGAAAGGGGGAGGTGATGGGAGAGATGGGGACCCATCTGCATTACCACTAACTGTTGGTGTGCTCCCACTGATCCTGTCATAGAGGATCCCACATTCAGGCTGGCTGTGCCGTGCTGCTCCTTAGCCTGTGCCTTCAAAGCAGGCAGAATGGATCCTGCTGGAGTGGGAGGGCAGAGTGAGTGCAGCCAGCATTGTTAGAAATTCCTCTGCTCTTCCAGCAACTCTCCAGACCCACCTTCTTCGCCCGCAAGTTTGAGTCAACGGTGAATCAGGAGGTGCTGGAGATCCTGGACACGCACCTCTACGGCAGCTACCCTGCCAACACCCCAGCCCTCAAGGCCTACTGGGAGAACGTCTATGACCGTGTGGACGGGCTCAGCGGGCTCAGCGATGTCACCCTCACCTTCTACACAGCCTTCTCCAGGATGGGGCTCCACAAAGCCTCATCCATGCCGCCAGCCAAGGCTGACAAGCTCTGCAGGTGGGGTATTTTCTGTGGTCTCAACCCAGGCTCCAATGGGAGGCCTTTATCTTGTGCTGGTAGGATGCTTATGCTCAGATGTGCAACCTCTCTGTCTGTCTCTCCAGATTTGAGCCTCGAGGCTTCCCCTCCAGTGTGCACTTATATTTCTATGATGACCGTTTCCAGGGTTACCTGGTGATGCAGGAAGTGCAGAATTTGGCAACTGGGCAGGCAGAATCCTTGGAGGTGTGGATGATGCCCCAAGGAGCTCTGAAGCTGTCAGGTCATGGAGGGCAGGCAAACCGCTTGCAAAACCTTGAGGTAAACGGGGCACTTTTCTCCCTGGCTTTCCCACACTGTGCTGACATTCCTCCTCTGCCCCACCTGCATGCCGTGGGGACAGAGGGCACAGAGCTGCCATTGTGCCTGAAAACAACCTTTATCTGAAAGTTTTTGAATATTTGTGAGGAGCTAATTGATGGAGAACAGGCCTTCAGGGGATCTTTCAGAGGCAGGTGAAATCCAGTGCCTGCAGCTGCAGGAGGCCTTGTACAACTGAATTAGTGCTGATGTGTGATCCATGGAGGGCTGGGGTGTCCATTGCTTTGGACACCAAGGTTTATGTGTTCTCTGTTTTGGGGAGGTGAAACACAGAACCTCAGCTGATGGTGTCTCTTTGCCCAGTGTCCCACTGCTTGTGCTTCCTATCCCTCCAGGTGGGCACGGAGTGGGACCCCAAGGAAAGACTGTTCCGCAATTTTGGAGGCTTGATGGGGCCTTTTGACGAGCCGGTGGCCATGCAGAAGTGGTCACGGGGCCCCAACCTGACGGCCACGGTGGTGTGGATTGACCCCACCTACGTCATCGCCGCCTCCTACGACATCACGGTGGATGCTGAGGCAGAGTTCACCCAGTACAAGCCCCCCCTCAACCACCCCCTGCGCCCCGGCGTCTGGACCATCCGCCTCCTCCAGTTCTGGGAGCCTCTGGGGGAAAACCAGTTCCTGGTGGTGCCTCAGACCTTCAACCGCAAGCAGCCTCTCAGGAAAGGTGAGGATGCACTGGAGTTCAGGGCTGGATGAGAGGGTGTCATTGTGGGCAGTCCAAAGTGCTTCCCCCTGTTCTGGCCCCTGGGCTGCAGCTGATGACCAGGCTGGAGCCAATTTTTGACTGGTGTTCCCTTGCCCATGTGAATCCTTAGACTGGGCAGCTGTGGAGAGCCCGTTGGCATGTCAGTCAGATTCTTCCTGCAGCAGCATCCTTGTGATGGAGGAGAGCCGGTGTTACAAAGGGATGGGCTGCTGTGCCCCAACTGGAGTTGGGGGTAGGACCTGCAGGGTTCCAAAATGTTGCTGCACTGCTCATCCCCTCTCTTTTCTCTCCATGTCCTTCCCAGATGACAGCAGCTGGCTGCATGGTGGCCCTCCCCACAACGAGTACATGGACCAGAATTTCCAGGGCCTGGGCGGGATCCTGAAGCTGCCGCGCTCCGAGGCAGCGGAGGAGGAGGCGGCGCGGAAGGCGCGGCTGACGGGCAAGGAGCTGGAGGACTGGGCCGACGCTGCCATTGGCACCTTCTGGTCCACAGCAAATGTCTGTGTCAGCAGCCCCTCTGCCTGTGCTTCCCTGGAGACCTGCAGCAAAACCTCCTGGAGCTCCCTCTCCCCAGACCCCAAATCAGAACTGGGGCCCGTCAAACCTGACGGGCGGCTGAGGTAGCAGGAGCAGCTGGAGGGCAGCCTTGGGAGCAAGGAGCATCCTCCGTTTCTGATTTGGGGGGTGTCTCTGGACCACATCACCCTGTGCCATCTGCACCGTAGTCACTTGAGGAAGAGGAAAAGGGAACCTCCAGGCAGGGGAAAACCTTGTCCTGTGGGGTGTTTTGGGCAGAGGGAGAGGCAGGAGGTGGGTCTTGCCCATCTCTGCAGGAATGGGCCCTTGCTGGCCAGGGAGAGCGTGCTGGAGTGCCCATCCCTGTGGGGGCATGGCAGGCACCTGGGAAGAGCTGTGTGTTTGTTAGGCCTTGGAGCCTCAGGAAAGGGTGATGTGGGAGGGAGGGAGGGACGGCTGGTGGGTGGGCAAGCTCTGGACCAGCTCAGCATCCTGCTCAGCTCGGGCTAGAACTTGGCAGGATGGACCCTTGTTGCTGGCGGCTGCCCTGGTGGGCTGATGAGGGACTGAGGACAGGCAGAAGCAGAATGAGTCAAAAACTGCCGTGTGCACGGAGCTGCTGCTGGCCCAGGGTTTGCATCTCATCCCTTCCACCCCAGCCCTTTAGTTTGTATTTTTATAAATATATATATATATAAATATATATGATGCAAAGTGCAATAGAGACGAGACCCCGCATTGGCCGGGAAGTCCTTGTGTCTCCATCTCCCCTCAGACTGTAAACCTTGTTCCCTTGGGTGTCCTGGTGCTATAGGACAGGGTGCTGGGTCGTTTACATACTTTTTTATTATTTTTATTATTATTGTTTTACTGTTTGCCCATTCCCTGCTGAGGGCTGCTGGGGACCTGTAGCCTGCTGGCCTTGGGGCAGGGTTGCCCCCAGGTTGTGGGGCAGCTGCCCAACTATGCCAAATGTCTGGAGCTCTGGTGTGTTGTGCCACAGCAAGCAGGTAGTGCTTGGTGTGTGCTTCAGGTCCAACAAGCCTCACTGCAGACCCCGCCACTTCTGTCTCCACTTCAGCAAATGGATGCCCTGGTCCCCTGCCAAAATATCATCCACAGAGCCGATGTCCTGCTGTGGGTGAGCCGTGCCTGGAGGGCTGCCCTGTGCCACAGCTCCTTGACCTGACCTTTCCTTTTCTCCCACGTCGGCAGAAGCTCTTGGGACCTGCTGTGCTTCCCTGGCCGGGAAACAAAGCGGCGAGACGAGATCTGGCCAGCTTCATCCTCCCTCCACTGTTTCTTCTTCCTGCTGCTCCAGAGGGAAGAGGCGCCACCTCCTCTTGGGAAGGGTTGCAGTGGAGCATCCCCCTTCCCTGCAGTCCCCTCAGGATGTCCTTGGGGTCTGCCTCCAGTATTCGTTCCTCCAAGACTGATGCTGCCTGGAGTAGTCTGGGTTTGGTTTCACCCTGGGAAGACACTTCACAGCCAGGGACAATCTGGAGCCCATCTAGCCCATCCTTCTGCTCAAGGCAGGGTCTCAGGAGCTGGTGGGATTTTGCTGTCTCCATGGATCTGTGCCATCTTAACTTTTCTCCCCTGTCCCAGCTCTCTGCTCGGCAGCTCTGACACTCCCAGTCTCCAGATTTAAGGATGCGGGTGTTGCAAGATGTGTACTGTAAAACGGAGGGGACTGAGACCTCTCTGTGTGAGGGCAGGTACCTGCTGGCACTCAGCCCCCCTGTCCTGCACCCACTCCTGCCTGGGGTGCTTTGGGGCTGTGGAGGAATGTGGGGGGAGAGGGGCCACACAGGGGAGGATGCCAAAACTGTGTCAGAACCATTGTGTAAAGTTGTCTTAAATATGCAACATCACCACAAATACATCTATATCTCTACAGTTTGGTGTGTCGGGTTTTTGTGGTGTTCTGGAATGGGTGAAGGGTGTGGGGAAGCTTGGCCGTACCTGGTGAAGGTGTAAGTCCCTCCTGGGCACCGGGACAGGGGCTGTGAGGGTGTTGGGGCAGGGTCACCTTCCTCAGATGGGTGATGTGTGACCCAAAATCAAGCTCGGGGTTTCCAAAGCCTGTGGCTGGACAGTGAGAGCGGGAGCGACCCGGAGCCACGGGCTGAGTCCGGTTACACCCTGGCAGCGGGTGCCCTGAAGGTATCCGGATACTTAGCGTTGACATGGCACTTAATTAAGGTGTTAATCAGCTAATGAACGGGCACCTCCTGCTGCCCGCGAGGCCAGGAGCCTCCCGCGGCACAGCCCAGCTTTCCTTCCGCAGGAGCGGGGCAGCGCTGGGGTTGTACCGTGCGCGCTGATCCCGGCAGCGACCCGCAGCCTGGCTACCGCCCGGCCGGGACCGCGGGACTCCGGTAACCGCGGTAGGAAGCCAGGGCACCCGCGGATGAATGAGCCCGTCCGGCCCTGACTTGGTGCGGAGGGGGAGCCCCGGGAGCCCCGCGGCTGAGCCC
>JBBMKD010000054.1:6112334-6126141 GCA_037834095.1 Argya squamiceps | reverse complement strand
CGGCGGGCAGGGGCTGTCGGCGGCGGGGTCGCCATGGCGCAGCTCGCGGACTCCTCGGGCCACACGGCGACCACCAGCGCCAGCATGGACAACAATGTCCTGGCCATCGTCATCGCCGCCAGTGAGTGGCGGGCGGGGGCTCCGGCGGTGCGGGGAGCGGAGCGGGGGCGGCCGCCGGGCGGGATCGTCCTCTGCCGGTGCCTCCCGGGCTGTGCCGATAAGGCGATACCTCGGGGTGGGCGGGGGGTCGCTGCAGCAGCCGGTCCTAGTCCGGGGGGGTCTCGCTGGCTCGCGGGATTGGGGCCGGAACGGAGTGGCGGAAGGGGCTGGCGGTGCCGGCGGGGGCCGGCGGTGCCGGTGGACTCGCGGGGTTCCCGGGAGACCGGAACACCGGCGAACCGGCGCCCTGCCGTGGTGCTGAGGGAGCCGAGAGCCCTGGGTGAGAGACGGTGGGTGCCGGTGCCGGTCCCTGCCGGCGCGATCCGGGATGGGGTGAGCCCCTCCTGGCTCTGCAGGTTGTTCCCGGTCTCGCAGGGAGAGAGAGATGTTGGGCACAAAGGGGCTATACGGCTCTTGCGAAGGGCAGCAGGTGGAATCGGCTTCTCAGGGGCTTCTCCAAGCGGCAGCCGCGCGGTGAGAGCGGGCGGCAGGAGGAGGCCCGTGGGCCCGTCGAACCACCGGTTCTCTCGCCTCTCCCGTCTCTTGGCAGCGGTGTCCACCTCCGTCTTCATCGTGGCGATCCTCATCCTGCTGCTGCTCTTGTACCACCGGGACCCCATGTGCTGCCAGTTCCTCTGCTCCTGCCGCCTGTTCCAGACCCCCAGCCAGTATGTGAGTGTCCTCCGAGTCCTCCCTCTCTTCCTCCTGCCCACGAGTCCCCCTCTGTCTCCCGAGCTCCTGTTCCCTTGTGCTGTGTCTGTGGGGCTGCACTGCTGGATTACCGTCCTGCAGCCTGGCTGGGATTGCTGATGGACATGGGTGCTGCAAGCAGAGCTGGGCTCTGCCACCTCCTTGCTCCCACTCTATCCAAGAAATTCATCCATCCACCCACCCAGTCCTGCCTGGCTGTGCCATTGTATATTCAAGGCCTGACACTAAAAGGCTTCCCGGCTCTCCACACGGCTCAGGAGGGAAGTTCTCCTCCCCCTGCACAGTCATGTGTGGGGTTGGGTTGTGCTTTATAGGAAGGGGCTCAGCAGGGAAGGGAGCTGGAAGCTGAGGGCAAAGGCAGACAAAGCCACCCGCATCCCTGACAACTGGCTCTCTTGTGCACAGCTCCTGGGGAAGGAGCAGTGAGACACAAAGCCCTTTCGCTCACATCTGTAATTTCCCGGGGTTGGCTTTCAACTAGGGAAGCTGATGGAAAAAGAGCAGCAAAAGTGTTGCTTTTGTGGCAGTGACTGCCTGGGGAAAGCTCAGCTTCCAAAGCTGCAAGGATGGCTCTTGAGGGGAGGGCTGCAGGTACCACTTTGCAGTCCCTGGAGAAGAGTGGACATTCAGCCTCACTAGCAAGGGGTGGAGAGACTAGTGCTATGAAAGGCAAATCTAACAGTCCAGCACAGGCTGGGAAGTCCCCAGCAGAAATCACAGTGGAAATAGGCTGCACTGATGGTGTCCTTGTCTGATTGCCTCCACTCCTTTCCCTCTCTTCCCTCCTGTTGCCTGCCCATGGAACACGCAGGGAGCAGGCCCTGCTGCTGTGCTCCCTTGCCCTGTGGAGCTGCTCCCTGAGGCAGTGTGGGATGCTCTCTGAGCTCTGAGGTGGAAACTTCAAGTAGGCATCTTGCTTTTAGCAAAGGGCAGCATGGAAGGATGAATGCAAAGAATTACATATGGAAAGGGAACATATATAGAATGTATTGAATGAAAAGAGGAGCAGTTGTAGTGTGTGAGGCAGCTTTTGGGCAGGAATAGTTGCACTGGTTTTGCTCATCAGTTATTGAACCAACAGCTTGGTGCTGTTTTCCTGCTGCTTCTGTAGTTGTGCTGTAGGGCCAAGACAAACAGTTCCTTGGTTGTTAAGAGCAGAAGTAAATCCTCATAGTCCTCCCAGCACATCCCTGGTTGCCCTGGGAGTCTCTGGACTGGTTTCTGCTGGCAGAGATGGGGTTTTCTGAGAGCAAGGTAGAGCCATGGCTCAAGTCCTGGCTCTGGCTCGAGGGACTGTTCTCTGTGAACAGGATTTCTGCTCACTGTTGCTCAACACCTTGACAGGGAATCCAGTTTAACTGGAGTGAGACAGCTTGGGAACAGCACAGCTATTACCCTGCAGATTTGCTCGCTGCATTATCCTGAAATGACAACCTCAGTAGATAAGAGCTTACAAATTCTGTAACCCTGAGCATGTGATGGAGCCCTTATCTACAGCAGTGGAATAGCTGGGTTGTTTTTTGTTGTCCCCCCAAAAAGAGTTGGTTCTGTTGATTTTCAGTGATACCCTGCCCTGGGGCCCAGGCTGTGCTCTGCTCCAGCTGGCTCCAGCCCTTGGAGCAGACCCTGCACTGCCAGGGAGGGTGACCTGGAACTGTTGGTGTCACTGAACAGGCAGGGGCTGCTGCCAGCGGTGAGAGCTGCAGGACCCCCATGGGCAGAGGGAGCAGTTCTTCCTCTGCCAGGGTGCTGCTGTCCCATGAGAGCTGGTTGAGCTCTGCTCTCTGCCAGGAAGGATGTGAGGGATTTTGGCTTTGCTCATGTCCTCCTCTGTTGCATTGCATGGCAGCAGTGTTCATCGTGTCCAGGGAGGTACAGGCGCCGGCAGGGACACAGATCAGACAAGTCTCTGTTGTTGAGCACGAGGGTCCATTTTATTTCTCCCCCCACCTCAGGCTGGGGAGGGAGGAGAAGGCAAAGGAGCCAAGGCCCAGGAGGCAAGAGAGCAAACCCCACCCCTGTCTCCCCTTAAGCAGAGGGTCTGGGGGTGGGGCAAAGGGCAGGTAAGGGCATTGACCTCAAGCCAGTGGAGACACAGCGAGGGAGAAGGAACCACAAGGCCAAGGTCTCTGAGGGAGGGGCAGAACTGACCAAACCATTGTGTACAGAGCACATTGGAACTATCTTCTCAGGCAGGAGGGGTAGCTAGGGTCTGTCTGGCCAAGGCCAGACCCTGGATATCACATTGAATGGCTGAAGGGACTCCACACTCCTCATTCCAGGAGCGCCCCCCGCCCTACTTCCGCAGCAGCCAGCAGCTGGTGGGAGCCCAGCACGGATCCTCACGGCTGGAGAGCGCTGCTGACAACCCCGGCATGCAGGTGATGGCAGGGGCCCTGCTGGGAGCTGGGTGGGAAACACAGCAAAGGTGCTCATGAGCTTGGAAAGAGACTGGTTATGGGGTTTGCCTGGGGTTTGCCTGGGCAGCGTCTTCTGGTGCTGTCCCACAACTTTGGGAAGTGCTGCCAGCATGTAAAAAACCCGGGGGAAGGTGGCATGTGGAGGGAAGGAATACTGCAGAGGACACCACAGTGCCCTGAGGTGTTTGGGCATGAAGTGCCAGTGGTATATCCTGGGGGCTTGGGATCCTGCACTGAAGGTCACGGTGTAATTGCCTCCTGGGAGGGCGGATATTCTCCCTGGGTGTTCAAAGGAGGCTACAACTTTGAACCCTGAATTAACTCAATGTTGCATCAGGACATGAACTTCTAACCACCATAACTCTGACCCTTTTCTGGGGATGGGCATGTCTAGGGGGACGAGCTGTTCTGTGTGGGACCCCCCAGCACGTACCAGCTGCCGTCGTGGGAGCAGCCCCGCCTGCCCAGCTACGAGAGCGTGCGGAAGAAAGATCGCCAGCGGGAAATCCACCAGATGATTGCTGACAGGTTTGGGCTGTGGGCAGAGCCATCCCAGGAGGTGAGCTCCCCTCCCTGCACTGGGGGGCTGGCAGGAGCCCCTGGCAGTCACCACTGTGGTCTGTATCTATGTCTTGCTTCAGCAGTTGATGGTAGCTGAGGACTCTGTGCTCTGTGATTGCCTTCCCCTGATAGTTTGTACCTCTGGCAGAGCACAAAGTGTATTGGGAGGCTCCTTTGGTGTACATCTGTGCTGGTTAATGATCCATCTCCCCTCCCCCAGTGCATTTGCAGAAATGCTTGTACCAGGAGGCAGGGCAGAGCCCTAGGGAGAAAGGGCAGGCTCTTCAGATCACCTGCTCCATACAAGTCCAGGCTGGGAGTGTTATTTTTGGATCTCTAAGGCTTTCATGGGCTCTTGCTTCTTTCTCCCTGCAGGACACTCCTGGGGAGACCCCTTGCTATTACCTTGAAGTGTTTATGGCTTATTTATGAGCAGAGGCTTGCTTGTTATGATATTTAAGATTTGCCCTTCCACAATAGAACAGGGAAAAGTGAGTGCATCCTGCCAGGTAGGTCCTGTGGCAGCATCCTGAGACACTCCCGTTCAAAGATCTCATTGTCTAAAGAAGAACAAAAACGTTTGAAACCCTGAGCAAAGCATTAAAAAATCACTGATTTACCTGGATTTCAACCTCTTAAGCTGTACCATAAAGCCTGGCATAGTCAGCCCTTGCCCCTCAGTGTTTGGAGCTGTATCTAATGACATCTGCCTGAAAAGTACCAACCTGATATAGTGGAAGATGTCCCTGCCCATTCAGGGATTGGAACTGGATGATGTTTAAGGTCCCTTGCAACCCAAACCATTCTGTGATTCTAGGAAAGCTGGGCAGTGAGGGCACAGGAGAGTAAAGCTCCAAAGACAAGTAGTTGAAGAATGGCACTGGAAGCTCTCCCACAACATCTTCATGCAACTTCCTGTCAGCTGTGGGGAGAAAGCTTGCCCAGCTCTGCCAAAATAAATGTGACAAAGCCTGGAGGTTCCTCTCTCTGACTTGCTGAAACCTGGGTACAACACCTGGTTTGTAGGTACTTGTGTAAATCCCAGTAAATTCTCTTTAGTCAAGGGAAAGCAAATGACAGCCCTCTCTCAACAAAAGTCAAGTTTGTTCTGGCCTTCTGCCAAGTCCTTGAAGGGGAACAGGGAAGAGCAGGAACCTGGCACAGAGTGTGAGGGGAGAATGTGTCTCTCAGCAGGTTTGTGCTGTGTTCCAGAGCGATGCTCTCATCTCCAGGTGTTCCCAGCCTGGAGGACTGCAGGGGTTTCATTTCAGCCTGGTGGAGGTTCTGAGTCTTTTCCTCCGCTCTGTGAGGAGAGGTGGGATAATCTCCTGGTTATTTCTGATCTGCTGTAATGCTCTTCCTCTCTCCTTTCAACAGATGCCACCTCCTTATGAGCATGCTCTGAGGCATCCTCCAGCTTTCTCAGGAACAGGAATAAGCTCAGAGACCTTGGACAGACACGGAGTTCCAGACCCTTTCCATGCCCCCCTCAGCTACCAAACTCAGCGAAACACTGCGGTGTAAGGCCTTGGCCTCAGTGTGCTGCTGCTGCTGCCTGTGCTCTCAGCAACAGAAGTGCCTGGGATACTGTTTTCCTCCACAGGGAATGGCCAAACCTTCACCCAGATCCACAATCAGTTGAGACACAGCCAAGCCCAACCCAGCCATCAGTGACATCCCTCCTGTGGCACAAGGACAGCCACAGAGCCATTACTGAGCAGAGGAACCAGGGACATCTCCTCATTCCTCTCTGGCAAACACCAAAGGTCCAGCTGCTGGAGTTGCACAGGGCAAAGCCAAGGGGAAGGTCTGCTAGGCCAGAGCTCCTCAGGAGCAGCATTTCATACCTCTGTGAGGCAGCACTTGTGGCTGTACAAAGGATCAGACCTCAGGCACTTGGTGTTGTGCTGCTTCACCTGTTTCTTAGGTTATCAAGTGTTTTACTGTGTCTGGATTGTGTGCAGGTGGAAGTCCTCACCTGTGAGTGGCAGAGGGATGTGCTCTGGAGCATCTCTGTGTGCTCTGGCACCAACAGTGACTGACAGCAGTGCTGTACAGACCCCACACATGGACTGGGAGGGGATCCATGGGTTACACCAAATCTGGACCACCAAAATGAACCATGGGACTGGGTTTGCAGGGTGGGAAAGGACAGATGGACTGAACAGCTGGAGCTCTACACGAAGACTGTGAAGCACAGGTGGACACATGTGGCTGACCCAGTTCACCTGGTCTTCTGCAGAGCAGAAAAATTGTCTAAATAATGCCAACACCAGTGTCCTTACACTACTGATTTTGATAACCTGTTTTCTACTGCAGAGTCAATGTTTCAAATTGTTTACAAACCTGTAGATAAAGTGAGATCAGTTAGTTTGGGCACAACACATCAGGATTCCTTTATTTTGAGCTCAAAAGTGTCACGTAATGACTCAAAGATAAAAGGATGAGTATCCTGGATAATGCTTTATCACACACCTCCAGCTGCTGAGCTTCAAATACCAGGCCAGATTTGGGCATCCTGCCAGGCCCCCTGAACTTAGTCATGAGTTAGAGTTAGGCCTGTGAACTTGCCTCACAGGGCCAGTGACTGTAACACTCGTGTATCAAAGTTAATCATTGAGGTGAGTGAGGTAGTGGGAAAAATCCAGTGTCCTGCTACACAGCATTAGGGGCAGGTGGAAAAGGATCTGTTCTGCAGTATTGTGAATGAGGGTACAAACAGAACAGTAATGACTCAAAATGAGCAAAAATGGAGGGAATTATTGGCAGGACAAGTACTCACACAGGAGTGATTGCAGAGGGAATTCATCCTGTGGCACAACAGACCAGGATGTTGCCTGCATATTCCAACCTGTGTCTCTGAAATAGAAGACTGGACCAAGGGATAAATCCATTCCACTGGCATTAGTCAGGGAAATGTTGGGTCACTGCAAAACATCTGACTTCTTTTTGCCAGTTTTCACAACTCAAATTGCCTGAGAACTCCAGAGAATCATGGTGGGACAATGAATTTCACACAACACTAAAAAATTTTACATTTTACACTATAAAATTTTACTAAATGACCATGGTGACACGTTCCATGAGCAGCCAAGACCTCCAGCTGCCCCACAGCATTTATTAAACACTCTTAAAAATGCCAGCAGGTGATTTCAGTGCTGGAACACAGATCACAGGCACCTCAGGAGCAAAACCAAGTTCTAAAATGGTATCTTCAGAGCCACTCTGTCTTCAGCTGCCAGTACAGCTGCAGTCGTCTGTCCTTTCCATCTGTGACACAGCAGGTTCACAGCATGGTGACAAGTTTGAAGCTCCCTACCTCTGTGGTGGGAACAACACTGATAAAAGTCTTATAAAGCACTGCTCCTTTGGGCAGCTGGCAGATGACATCCCTGCTCTCGCTGCTGCGGGGTGGGGGCACGTAGACCTCCTTGGTGTATCTCACAATCCCATCCTCCAGGGCATAGAGGGTCTTGTTTCGGCCCATCCCCACCTGCCAGAGCATCAGGAGAGTTACAAAAGAGAGCCACAAATAAAGCAGATCTGATCACTGGTCTGCCTTCTTTGATATCCTGGCTTCAACAGCATCTGTTGCTTTGTTGGTTTTTTTTTTAAATAAAACCACACAACTTGCTTCCAGCAAACTGGTGTTTGCAGTGGTGCTCAGTATGAGACACCCATTCCACCCTGGAGCACAAGTGCCCAGTGAGGTCACAGAAATGTTCTGGGCTATCTGTTACCTGCAGACCCCTGAACACAGTGAGGCTCTGAGCAGGCTCTGTGACTTATAGCACAGGGATGAGCATTAAGAATGAGGCTGAAAGAGAGGAGGCAGGGAGTGTGGGACTCTGCAGGGGACTGCTGTTCTCTGGGAAGCAAAGAGAGACAGAAAAGGCCTTACGTGAGCTCCGGGATGCCAGCGGATCAACCTCTGCGTGGCCAAAATGTTTCCTGCATAGACAAAGGCACCTGCAACAGAGTGACACAGTCAGATGGCACAGAAACAGCTCCCCAGAGCCCTGCCAGAACACAAGTGATCCCAGGACTTACAAATCCCAGCTTTTCGTAGGCATTTTCTAAGGAAAAATGACTGCAAATGCTAAAAGCATCTGAACAAAAATGCTGTTAGCAGGAAAGAAAAGGGCAATCACAACAAAAAATCAAATCTCTGAAAAGATTGCTTCTAGGCTACAAGGCATTTTCTGGCTGCTGGAGGCATTTGTTTTGTTACATTTACATTGATATGTTTCCATCAGCAAAGCTGGTAATTACTGAGCACTCAACTGCAAGGCTCTGCACTCTGGCTGCTGCTGAGCCTCTTCATTCCCTCCTTTGTAAACGCTGGAAACAGTTTTTCCACCCAGCGTGGGAGGAAAGTGCAGTGCAGTTCCGAGGTGTCCCACAGCGTCCCCTCCTCCTGGGCTCTCTGGAGAGGCCAAGTTAGAACCAAACTGTGTTTTCTGGAGGCAATTTTGGCTGGCAGCCGTGGTGGGGGGAGCTGACTCACCCTGCCCTCCCACCAGCCACCCTAGATCACTCGGTCTCACTGATCCTCCCCTTCTCTTTCTCCTGGAAAAGTGCCCTGCACACCTTCTCCTGAAAGACTCAGCATGTATCAGGGGAGAGAAGCTGTGAAAAACCCAGTGAAATGCAAATGAGATGCTCAGACCCACCTTCGACTTTTTTGAACCCGTAGCGTTTCCCAGGGCTGCGGCCACCGAGGTTTCTGGAGCTGCCCCCGCTTTTCTTAGAAGCCCATCTGACAGCAAGCAGGCTTGTAGGGTGAGGGGTCAGAACTGGGTTAGGAGAAAGAACCATCATTATCTTAAAAATCTCTTCAGTACCACCTTTCATGCAATTAGGAGCCAAACCTAATTTTTCTGAATCCCTTTATTTAGCCTGTTAAGCCCTGTTGTGCACTAACCTGCTGCTTATCTTGTTTCCTTAACCTGAGCAAAACCACTAATTTAATTCAATTAAATCATCACGGATACTCAGTGAGCTGGAAATACATCCCATCACTGGAAATGTTCAAGCCCTGGTTGGATGGGGCTTGGAGCAACCTAATGGGAGGCGTCCCTGCCCATGGCAGGGAATTGGAACAAGATGATCTTTAAGGTTGCTTCCAAACCAAAGCTGTCCTTAGTTCTATGAAATACTGTTGAGGAAAACAAAACCCCATTATTTTCAGGAGAGGACCCATTTAGTAAATTAAAGCCTCTGAGACTTGACAATTTCCAGGAAATTTGACAAACACGAACTATAGTTACAGTTTCACATACACAAACCCGCCCATCACCACAGCTCCGCCTCAGCTCCGGGCAAAGGGGAAAACCTCAGCCTTGCGCGGTGACATCCCACCGGGGGCGCGACATCCCACGGGTGCGACCTCCCCTGGGCCACCTTCTCCCGAGCTCATCGTTCCCGCTCCAGGGCCAGGCCCCGCTCCCCAGCCCTCAGAGAGCAGCGAGCCCACACAGCCCCGCACTCACACAGCCGTCCCAGCGCCGCCATCTTGATGGCGCCACTTCCTCTTCCCGCCGGGAAGGCCACGCGCACGCGCGCGCGCTGGACGGCGATTGGTCCGAGCTCGTGCCATCGCGAGCGTTCGGGCCAATCGGCGCGCGCTGCACGCGCCTTCGGGCCAACCAGCGGGCGGCGCGGGCTTTCCCCTCAGGAGCGTGCGGGCGGCCCTGAGGGGACGGGGGGATGGCGGAGAGCGAGTCTGGGAGCAGCGAGGAGGAGAACCTGCCCTCCTTGGCCTCCCTGCTGCAGCCCGCCCCATGCTTCGGCGAGCCCAGCCGCCCGCGGCCGCCATCTCCTGAGCCTGGAGCGGCAGAGGTTGTCAAGATGGGGAGCAGCGGGAATGAAGAGATGGATGAGGAAGCGATGGATGTCGTCCCTTCGCCTGAGAGGGTGGAGATGGAGGTGGGAGCGGAGCCTGAGCCTTTCAGCCTGGACGCTGGCGATACAGGAGAGGCATATGGGCTTTGCGCTAGTGGTGACCCGATGGCTCCTGGGAGCGAAGGACTGCGGGAAGTGCTGGCGCCGTCTGGAGAAGTGGCTTGTGACAGTGAGAATGGTACACGCAGTGCTGAGAGATCCTCCTTGTGCTCCTTGCCAGTCGACTCAGACAGGCCTAGTAGCCCCCCGGTAAGCAGAGAAAGGCCAGAAACATCGCTCCCTCTCAAGAAGCGACAGTACAGTCAGAAGGAACGGGAGGCAGTCTGCCAGAATGCGTGGCAGAGAGGGAAGGAGCAGGAAGAAAATAGGAGGAAGCAGGAGGAGGAGAAAGAGAGGAAGAGAGCCGTTGCCAAGATGCTGAAAGCTCAGCGGCCAGGAGAGTGCCAGAAATACATAACAGTGGTGCTAGATCCAGGTAGTTGTCCTCACAGCCTGCACCTGCCTTGTACTGACTGTTGTTTCCTCTCTCTGGAGGCCTGACCCGTGCATTGATTTCAGTCATCTTACAGGTAGAAGGTGGTGTGCAGATCCTTAGTGCTTTGCAGGCTGCCAGTTATTCCTGTGTGTTTGAGAGCCACGCCGTTCCCTGCAGCATCACCTGGAGGAGAAAGCGAGTGTCATCGCAGGTATGCCAGCAAAAATTTGATAATTTTGCCCTTTTCTTCATGCGTTATTTGCAGTCGTTAGTAATTGTGTTTAGCAACCCAGGTAAACACCCTCTAATCTCCCTGCTCAGAGCTCTGAGTGGGAGTCTGAGTGAATTGTAAACAGACTGTGGCCTGTGTTTTCATATCTGAACAGATGGGAGGAGGAGATGAATGGACAGAAGAACCAAATGTCCTGGTTCTGCTTGGCTTGGAGGAGTTTTTGTCCATGGCTCACAGCTACAAACAAGTGAGAACACTTATGACCTTTGTGCTCCTGAACATGCCTTGATGCAAAAACAGTGTTGTGCCATCCCTCTTAGCAGCAGGAAGGTTTTGGTGTGGGAGCAATGCAGGGTTTCACTAAAACCTAAATTTGGGTTTAGGAGCCATTCAGGGACGGTATAATGTAAAGTTCTGACAAGCTTTCTTTGCTAGTTAAAACTTTTCACACATTCCTGAAGAGTTACATAGTTACATCAAGTGGGTTTACTTTTTTCTTTCTTTCTGCTCTGACTTTACATGGGATCAAATATTGCCTGCTTGCCCTGAAGAGCAAAGCTGAACAGACTCCTCTGCAGACCTGCAGCCAGGGCCATAATTTGCTGTGCTTCTCTGCACACCTCAAAATGGTTTGACTCCTTATTTTTCCCATCCATCTTTGTAGAATGCTGATGGCTGTGCAGAAAGGCAGAAGGAGACCCTGCAGAGCTATGTAGCTCATATGATGGAGAAAATGCCTGGGAGAATTCTGGCTCTGGCAGTAGTTGGAGTAGAAAATTATTTCAGGTCAGATTTCTTCCCTCCAAATGTTTCTGTGTTTTCTTTGGCCTTGAAAAATGCCTTAGGTTATATGTTAATTCCTTCTAGCAAAGACTGGAGTATAAGAGGTATTCCCACAACTGTTCCATCACTTTTTATACAGAAACAGAAGCAAAGGTCCATCCAGACTGTCTCCCCAGTCTTACTTTACTCTTTTTAGGTCTCTCCAAGTCCAGCCAAAACAAAGGCTGCGACAGACAACAGCGAGTGGGAATCAAGAGAAACGGGCAGAAAGGAGAAAAAAGGAGGTTAAGGATTCTGGCCTGAACTTATCCAGAAAGGATGTGAAAGAAGTGAGTGCTTTTAAAACAGACATGCAGCCATCATCTGTTGTCTCCCAGTATTTGAACATTTGACCCAGTCACACAATTTTGTGGATGGCAGTATGCAGCTTTCATTATTCATGAGCCCATCAGTCTGTGGGCAGAGCTCTTTGTGTTCAGCTCCCCACTGCTCAGTCATGGACCTGCTCCCACAGAGGCTGATGTGTCTCATTCACCTGGAGACTGGTGTCAGTCTCAGCACCTCCTGCCCTTCATGGCCCACTGGCAAAGCCCACTGGTGGTGGCCTGTTTGTAACAAGAGCCACAGAGGGGCAGCTCAGAGGACACTGAGATGATTGATATTAACTGTCAGGAGACAGACTGCCTCTAAATACTTCAGTGTCCTGAGTTAACTGTTCCCAAAATGGAAAGAGAGTGATGGTTCTTGTCCTACAGCAGGACGTTTGTGACCCTTTTCTGCTTCAGACAAAAATATAATTTGATGCAACAAGACTGATCGTGCCATTTGTTGTTCCCAATGGTGATACAGGCCCTGGTGGATCTGCAGCTGAGCACACAAGTCCAAATCAGCATTTTTGAGAGTAGTGAGGAGCTTGGGGAATATGCCACTATGTTCACAAAAGCTGTGGCTGAGGCACCGTACAAGTGAGTAAGCAGAGGAGGTTTGCTCCTGCCTTTGGAGAGGCTGCACTTTAAGCTACTGGGAAGGAATAGCAGGTACAACACGGGGTATAATGGCTTTTAAAGGTGTGGGTGACAGAGCAGCTGCCACTGCAGCTCCTTCAACACAGCACTTGTTCTTGAAATTGGTGTCCTGCCCACAGAGGGGTCAGGACAGACCCTGGTTTCGTAGTCACAGGCTAGTTTGGGTTGGAAGGGACCTTAAAGATCATCTAACCCAACCCCTGCCATGGGCAGGGACACCTTCCAATAGGCCATGTTGCTTAATGCTCCATCCAACCTGGCATTGAGCACTTCCAGGGACGGGGGATCTGCAGCTGCTTTGGGCAGTTTCTTCCTGTGCTTCACCACCTTCAGGTTTCACACTGGAGCCTTGGCATCAAGTACAGCTCTTGTTCTCAGTCAGATTTTTGGAGTGGGAAGGGAATGTGAGTGGGGTTGCCAGCTTTTCTTCTCCAGTGTGTAACCAAGAGACATGCCTGAGAATGAACCACTTGGCTCCTTCCATTGATAAGACAGCAGCTTGTTGCACAGTGATAGCTAAGAAAGCCATCTTGTGCAGTCTCACGCAATCCTGGCATTCCTGTCACAGCAGCTGCTGGATTTTCATGTCAGCCATGACAACAGACGAGATGTCATTAAAAATGACATCTGAAAGTGTTTTATTATGGGTGACAGCCAGAAGGTGAATTCTTGTTTACCACTTTGTCTGCAAGTTGGCTTGTGTCAGGATTGCTGCTGAATGCAAGATTGTTTCTTTTTCAGTAGCAATCTGGGTCTTAAATTGGTAATGTCTGTAAAGAAAACGGGGTCAAATTGTTCATGTTTCCTTTGATGCCAGTCATGTCTCTGACAGCTCAAGTGAGGGATGGCATTCTGCTCTTTGACAACAGATGGCAGGGACAGGATTTTCTTCACAGCCTCATTGTCTGCTTTGCTTCCTCATTCCTTGTTCTCCCTAGGCGAGAGCGACAGAACACAGGGTTCAATTTCTGCCCGGAAAAGGGCTCCTGTGGAGGGGTGAAGGTGGATCCTTCTGGAAAGGGGCTCTTGAAAGTTTGGAAGAGGCAGATACAGCAATTTAACCGTGTCAGCCCTGAGATGGCTGAGGCTATCGTGTCTGCCTACCCTTCTCCTCAGCTTCTGATCCAGGTGAGGATGCCTCAGGGATACCCAGCACTGTGTGCAAGCAGCCAGCTCGTGCAGAAGGTGGAAGAAGTAATTTAATCAGTATTAAATTAGACACAGTGATTCTGTATGAGTGGTCCAGTAAGTTAACAAAGGAACTGATTCCTTGGCATCCAGTGTTGTTCTCGGGTTTGGTTTCTCACCCGAGATTCAGGTTGTTAAAAGTCCTTGGCCCTCTAAAAGCCCTGAGCCGCATCACAGGAAAAAAGCAGAGTCTCCAAGGCCTTGTTTTCAGGTTTAGTCTCCAAGGCCTTGTTTTCAGGTTTAGTCTCCAAGGCCTTGTTTTCAGGTTTCTGCTGTTGTTTATTATTTGATATCTCAGAATTCTCTCTGCCCCCAGCCAAGGTCTGGACAGGGCTGGGACACAAGGCCA
>JBBMKD010000054.1:6081504-6095991 GCA_037834095.1 Argya squamiceps | reverse complement strand
TGGTGATGACACAAGATAGTATAAAGGGATTGGGTCAAGGTAGAAATGACCTTTCTAGTACAGGCACCAGACATTGGCACAAAATAATAAATAGTAGACATGTAGTTACCTGCATAAGAGCAAAGCAAGGCCCCATGGGTGGGCAGTGGCCTTGTGTCCCAGCTGCTGTTCAGATCTTGGCTGGGACAGAGAAAATTTTGGGATATCAAATAATAAACAACAGCAGAACCCTGAAAACAAGGCCTTGGAGACTCCTTCTGAGATATCAAATAATAAACAACACCAGAAATCTGAAAACAAGGCCTTGGACACTCCACTGCTTTCTTGAGATGCGGCTTGGGGCTTTTAGAGGGCCAAGGACTTTTAACAACCTGAATCTTGGGTGAGAAACCAAACCTGAGATTCATCCCTCGGGTGAGTGGATGGCAGCAGCAGTTGTGATGGAGAAATGGGAAACAGTTTCATTGCTCAGCTCAGGACTGGCATGAGTTGCCTGTGGACCTTTGTCCTGGTGCAGTGGGAGCAGCTTGTTTCCAGCACACCCTGATGGGTATGTGCTGCCCTCATCCTCCTCAGAGCCTGGGGATGAGAGGGAGGAGGAGGCATTTGCAAAATGCTAATAGCCCATAATGAATATTCATATTTAAAAATGATCACACTTATCTGCTGGATTATGAGCTGAGTCATGGTGTTTTTCTCTCCTGGAGTAGACTCCACCTTCTGGATTAGTCACTCTGGCTGTCAGATGTCCTGAGTGTGGGAAAGATTTTTATCCAAGCATGAAGGCAATGGAGAAAAGTCAAAGACCAGGGCCCAATATCATACACACAGATGTGTGTGGGTGTGTGCATATACAAATATGTGTTCCTCTGTTTTTGGAATGGAGGGACTAACTACCTGGAAAGTTTCTAATAAATGCACAATAAGGTCTTTGATAGGAATGAATTGTTTAGTGGTTTTTTAGGCTTGCTATGGTTTTGGTCACATCCATTCACATAAACAAGATTAGCTGTGTTCACCCTGGTTTTAAGAAGTAGACTGTAATTCAGAACTAAATCAAATTATTCCTCAAATTCATATCTCCTACAAGGCAGATTTTATAAACTCATTTGAGAACAAAACTATAAAACCTTTCCTGAATTTCTCAAGAGTATTGATACATACATTTATATTCACCAGAAACACACTTACCGTTTTGCAGAATAAGTAGTTGCTAATCTAGTGGCTTAATTTGAGTTAACAAATCACAGAATCATTAATGTTGGAAAATGTTTCAAAGACTGAGTCCAACCTTTGGCCGATCACAAGGCTGTCAAGTAGGTCAGAGTGCTGAGTGCAACATCCAGTTGTTTCTTTAATGCCTCCAGAGATAGGGACTCCAACACCTCCCTGGGAAGTCCTTTCCAATATTTAATAAGCTTTTCAGTGAAGGAATTCCTCCTGATGTCTAGCCTGACCCTAACCTGGTGCATTTTGTGGCCACTTCCTCTCATCCTGTCCCTTGTTCCCTGGAACTCCCACCTGGCTGCACCCTCCTGTCAGGGAGTTGTAGAGAGGAACAAGGCCCCCTCTGAGCCTCCTTTTCTCCAGGCTGAGCCCCTCCAGCTTCCCCAGTCTCTCCTCACAGGATTTATGAGGACAGGAACCCAAAACTGGTCAAAAATCACTTGATAGAATTTTCTTCACCCAAATCCTTTTTGGAATAAGTGCTACCCAGAAGGGAGGCAGATCCAACAGTGTGGATGGGCCCAGCATATGTGTAAGGCTTGGTCCTAAGTGGAGTTGGTAAGGAACTTGGCAATAGTTTTTGGGCAAGAAATAACTTGCAACAACATAATTGCCTATTTTGATTTCCTTCTTGCTTTGTTGTATTGTTCCAGGTTTGTTATTTTTATGCTTTCAGTCAACCTGCTGAGCAGGAGCTGCTCTGTGCTCCAGGCTCAGAGGCTGCTGCAGCCATGGGCTGATGGACTGCTCTGGGCAGATACAGTCTGTTGCATTTCAGTTACAAAGATGATGCTTTTTCTGCAGAAAGCAGTGCCTGGAGACCAATATCCCCCAGTGAATCCTGTGTGTGTGATCCTCAGGCTCTTGTGTTGTGTTTTTCAGGTGGACCAAGCAGCAGCTGGACTTCTGGCCCTTGGCCTGAGGAAGGGAGACAGGCTGGGGATGTGGGGACCCAATAAATACGAGTGGGTTCTCATGCAGTTTGCAACTGCCCAGGCAGGAATCATCCTGGTAAGGAGTTTGCTGTGTCTAGCAATCTATTGGGAAATGAAATAGAGACAAAGAAGCAATAGGAAATACTGGAGAATAAAGTTTGTTTGTTTTTTTCCATGCTCTTACCTGGCATGTCATCTATAGCTGAATCAAGTATTTAAGGAAGATTTGTGCAGCTCTCTGCATCTCCATCCTCCACTCTGTAGGGAAACAGGCTGCAGAGGGAGGAGCAGCAAAAAAGTACTTTCAACATCTGTTAACAGGAGATGTGCTCTTCTCCACAGGACCATTTTTATCTTGCTGTCCTAACCAGTTACCAGCTGGTTAGATCTCTTTGAAATGTATTGCTCCATGGAACAAAGGCTCACTTATAAATCTTGCCCAGGCTGCATATCCCTAAAAGCCAATTTTCATTTGATGGCATGACCAAAATACACCTTATTTAGGCAGTCCTCTGTGTTGAGGTCTGTACCCTGCCTTCTGCTCCATTTCCTCCATCCTGGCTCGTTTCAGTGTCTGCAGGAGCAGGGTGGGCCAGCAGGAACACTGGGTTAACTCCAGTGGCCCCTCTGTGGAGAGTTGGGTAGAAGAAGGTGTTATCATGATTGTCCATCAAGAAACCTGACTTGCATAAGAGTTTTGATCTAGTTTAGTGGATTGGATGAACTGGATCAGCTCCTGTGAGACAGGAGGTCAGCTTTCTGCCCCTGAAGCTCTGTTTTGACTATGTGACTTCACATAAATCTCTTTTCCAATTGTTTTCTTTCACACAAACACAGAATTCAGATATATTTTCTGTGAATGTGGAATCCCTGTGGTGGTGAGCTTTTAGCTCTGTGTTGGAAGAGAGGCTCTGAGTGTGGCTTAACCCTGGAGGAACTTTTCTGTTGGGATCTGTGCTGGGGGGAGGGTGTTCAAGGCAAGAAGGTGATCAAATTCTTGTTTTTGGCTCTTCAGGTGTCTGTGAATCCAGCCTACCAGGCCTCTGAGCTGGAGTTTGTGCTCAGGAAGGTTTGTATCTCATGAACTGTGTGGAAGGGGACATGGTGCAGCTGAGCTGCTCAAGATTTGGGTGTGTGGGAAGAGCTGGCTGGAGAGCAGGGCTGGTGTTGGATGTGTAGAGGGGATGGAGATGAAATTCAGTGGCCACATTTCTTGCTGCTCCCTGTGGCTGATGGAAAACTGCTGTCTGATGGAAACTGCTCTATCCTTCTCATCCCTCTCTCTCTGCTATCAGCCAGGTACTGCCAGTACTACCCCAGCCCCACCACCCCTGTCAGCAATCATTTAGCAGGGAATGAGGGAAAAGATGCAGGACTTGATATCTCCTCTTTGCCCCTCCTGCTTAGGGCAAAAATCACCATCTGGGATCTCAGCCTTGAAAGCACAACCTCAGAAAGGACCTAATTTTAGTCATAATGGAGCAATCTACTTGGTAGCTTCATTTCTCCTTCCCAGGTTTGTCTGAGGCTGTCTGGCCTTGGATTTAAGCTGGTTTAAGTCCTAGGTATTGCCACATCTCTCTGCTGTCTGATCCTGCCACCTCATCTGCCCTTGAATACCTGCCTGGGTTTGAGTTTGTGCAGATCAATTTAAACTGTTCAGGCTCCCTTGCTCAAATAATGAGGAATTCAGGTTATTAAACGTTTGATGGATAAAAATTAAGATTAAGCAGCTCATTTTTTTCACAGTGGTTTGTTCAGCTATAAAGGCTGGTATTAGAAAAGAGGGAGCCACATCTGAATGTTCCCAGCACCATCCAAGTTAGTTTAACTTAGAAAGTGGATAATTTTTAGCAAATTCCTTTTGTAACTCTGTAACTCTGTAATAGGTTGTTGGGCTGCAATTTGAATTCTTGTTTCATACTTCATTTAATCCTCTCAGCAGTCCTGCTGGTCACTGCTGTTCTCATGCATTGGGCTTGAGCCCAGTGCTGCAGTGGAGCACCACCTCTTCCAGGGTGGGTGTCCTTGGGCTTCTCTGTCCCACTGGAATGTTCTGGCCCTCCCAGATTTGCCAGAGCTCCCAGCTTTATTATGCACCTTTGACACTGAGATCTCTGGAGCTCCTCACCAGCCTAAGGATTTGTTTGTTTATTTGCATAACAAAATTTCTAAAGACTTAAGGGTTTTTCCTGTTGGATCCTGTCCATCTGTGCATTCCCATTGGTGTATATGGAAATATGTGTGGAATAACCATTCCTTGGAGTCCTGCTGTACTTCCAGGGCTTTGTAAAAGCAAACTGGTGATGAGTTTTTATATTTTATGTTCCTTGAAGAGAGGTCTGCTGCCATTCAGGCTGAGACCAAGTGGGAGAGGCCCAGCCAGAGACTCTTATCTTGTACAGCATCAGCCCTTCAATCAGCCCTCCTCTTCCCACACAGCATCTATTTTTCAGAGCTTGTTCAACCAGAATTGTAGTTTGAAGGAATTCCTTCCCTTGAAGGAATTAGTAGTAAAAAGTTGCAGAGGCCCAAACCAGCCTCAGTCCCCTGGGTTCTGGGCAGCCTGTTCCAGAAAATAGAGCAAATGTTTATCTTCCTTTCTGACAAAACCCAGAGGGTACTTATAAATAATTTATTGGCATAGCCTTTGTCTCCTTATTTCCCAGACCCTGGGAAAATAATGAGAACAGCTGAGTAAATCATTTATGTAAATAGTTTGTTGGACACAAATGCGTTTTTTGGAAGATGAAAACAGTTTGCAAGTCTGGGTCAAATTCAGCAAATCTCTGCTGAAAAAGAAATGAAAATTCTTGGAGTAATTAAAGTGTTTTGTTTTGGGATTATGGAAATGTAAGGGTTGAATGAAAAATGTTTTCATTTTCAAAATAGCTAGTGGTTTAAAAAGGGGTGAAAAACTCTTAGGAAAAGGAACACCTCAAAAAAATTCCACCAAAAAATCTTGGCTTGATCTTAGAGGCAGATTTTAGAAATCCTTGAAATTTCCTCAAAAGTCCTCATTCCAGATCAACACAAATTGATTTGCTTAAATTTTATTTATTTATTCCTATTTTGGGACTGGGCTTTTTGTTAGAGCTGAGACTCATAATCTGAAAAATCAGTTGTTTGCCTTGTGCTCACAAAGAGTGTCCATCCTGGGCAAGGAGGGAACTTTAGGCTGTAGCTCCACTTTCTTGACCAAAAATCATCCTGAATCCAGCACTGGGGAGGAGCAAAGCACTGGCTGCACAGCTGGATCCAGGCTTGGGGTGCTGGGTGTGCAGTGACAGCACAGCACTGCTTTTGGAGGGTTTTAGGACTGCACAGATGTAAGGGCTCATTTGTTTTTGTCCTTGGAGAACCTGCCTGTTCCTGTGTTGGTGGTGGCTGCTCTTTATCATGTCCTGACCATCAGTCCAACATGACTTTTCATGAGTTTCTGTCTCCCTTCACAGGTTGGCTGTAAGGCACTGGTGTTCCCCACTCAATTTAAAACACAGAAATACTATGATATTCTAAAGCAGTCATGTCCCGAGCTAGAAAAATCCAGTCCAGGGGGAATAAAGAGCAAAAGGTGAGTTAGGAACATCTGGTGTCTTTGCACTGACCTCACAGCCATGTCCTGCCTTGAGTCCCCTCAGCTGCTCAGCACAGGCTTTGCTGAGGAAGGACCCACAGGAGATCTGTGAAAAGAACAAGTTAGGCTGGCCCAGAGGTTTGCCCTGCCCAGTGTTTGCCTGTCTGGGCACTTTTCTCCTTGTTCTGTTATTGTTGATGGTATTTTTCTCTCTGCCAGGCTGCCTGACTTATCCATTGTCATCATGTGTGACTCCAAGCTGCCTGGCACCTTCAGCATGGATGAAGTGATGCAGGCTGGGGACAGCAGCCACGTGAAGCAGCTCAGGGCTGTGCAGCAAACCCTGTCCTGCAATGAGCCCATCAACATCCAGTTCACCTCAGTAGGTGCCCTGCCAGCTCCATGCCCTGGGGTTGGGTTCCTCACTGGGGATGTGGGGAAAGATGTGTGCAGTGCCACACATCATAATTTCTTCCTCTCTCACTCTGAGCTTCAAGCTGCTGCAGTAGGATGGAAAAAGTGTTCTAGCATTCCCCCTTCTTCCATTCTTTATGTTCAGCCCTTTGTCAAGGGCTGATGGAGATGAGACAGTGCCAGGTGAATTCAGCTGTCCAGCTGGAATTGGGCTGTTTTTTGGGATTCAGGTGCTGTTAAAGGAGTAAAAACAGTCTCCCAGGTCTGATGGGAGAAAAAAGTGCAAGATCACCCCAAAGTCTGAGGAATCTCCCTTGAGATTCCCTGGGGAATCTCCCTTGAGCTCCCCTGGGGAATCTCCCTTGAGCTCATCCTCAGAAA
This sequence comes from Argya squamiceps, assembly GCA_037834095.1. Taxonomy (NCBI): domain Eukaryota; kingdom Metazoa; phylum Chordata; class Aves; order Passeriformes; family Leiothrichidae; genus Argya; species Argya squamiceps. Next base: position 6,089,457 of record JBBMKD010000054.1, on the reverse strand, counting down.
AGGTGGTGGTATTGCATGAATGCCCTGTGTCTTCCAGGGGACAACAGGAAGCCCCAAAGGAGCCACCCTGTCCCACAGGAACATTGTGAATAATGCCTACCTGGTTGGCCTGAGGCTGGGGGTCACAGACCAGGTGGGTTTGGTGGGAACAGGGTTTGGGGAGGCTCTGCTGCAGCAGAGAGGCCACGTGTGGGGAGTGCTGGTGTTCACTCAGTGGAAGGGCAGGATGTTTTGCTGCAAATGACATTGAGGGATATTAATGCATAACATTTTGCATTTCAATAGAGTTCATTGATGTTTCATTTTAGTTTCATGTGAAGCTTTTTTTTTAGGCAAAAAAGCTATCTTTATGTGGGGGAAAAACATGAAGTTAATCACTTTTCATTTTGGTGAATACTCATTTCAAATAATTACAAGATTCTGGATGTTAGCTTTGAATTCTGTTGAACGAGGTTTTAATTTGATTTACATGACTTTGTTTCATGTCATGTTTACAGTCTTATAACTCTTATCAGGGTGTGACCTCTCTATTTGCGGTTTATTTTAAAAAATATTAAAGACAAATATTTTCTTTTGAAGTTCTGAAGTACTTATTTCAAACATACCAGCTTTGATCCAGAGAATAGATGAGTTGTTTCAATCAGTCTTCAGAGCCTTTGGTGATTTTTTAAAAAAACAAAGTAAAATGAACAGCTTGTGCCAAATCCTGCATATTTCATTCCTCCCACAGCCCTCCCATTCCTCCCTTTTGGCATATAATGTATAAGCAGTACCAGACCAAGGAGTCCAGCAAAGAAGAGACATTGCAAAATTACAGGATGAAATACTGACATAAAAACTTCCCAAACTGATTTTCATTAAAGGCAGAACATGCCAGTTGTATTTTCCTAACAGGAACACAGCGGGATGTTACATCCCCAGCCGAGTGGATCAGGGAGAATGCCTCTGCTCAGATCTTTGCTGTTTAGGAGGGAGATGGGCTGGAAGCACCCTGGGAGGTCTCCTGTGCTCACTGCTGTCTGGTTGATCCCAGGAGAGTCGCTGTGGGCTCCCTGCCCCTCTGTACCACTGCCTGGCCTCGGTGGGAGGCTGCATGGTGATGGCCCTGCACGGCTCCTGCTGCGTCTTCTCGTCACCCAGCTTCGAGGGCAGGGCTGCCCTGCAGGCCGTGTCCCGAGAGAAGTGAGAGCAGTTCCTGGCCCTGTGCTCTGCCTCTTCCCTTGCCCCACCTGCCAGCACCTTGCTTGTGCTCTTCCTTCCCACAGTGGGAGGCAGATTTGCTGCTTCACTCAACTGCACAGGCTCAGGAACCCAAGTCTGCCTGTTCAGCTGTGCTTGGGAGTGTGTCACCCTTCTCCTGAAATAAGGGATCCTTCCTGTCACCACAGGGCTTTGGCTTTGGGAAGCATGCTGGTGTCTTGGTTTGCTGTGGCTGCTGTGTTTTCACGTCTGAGCACCTCCCCTCCTTTTCCAAACCCAGCTCTGCTGCTGGGATGGTTGTGTTTCCATATTGTTCCTCTGTTGCCCTCAGTTTTCTGGCTTGCAAGTGTTTGAAATCTTGCAGTGCAGATTCTCACGCAGCTTCAAGGAAGCAATGTATATTTTTAGAAATTATCTATTGTTTACATATTTCTGCTCTGGGAGGAGAAATATGATTGATGGTGATGTTCACTATCCAGGTTGAAGAGGTGGCAACCTGTGTAACCAATCTCTTGACCTCTGTACAGATGTATGTAAGTGTTGGAGTTAGATAATTAAAATAGAGGAGCTTTCCCTTGACCTGCTGTGCCTGCCTCATCCTTTGTGTGCCTGAAACTGGCACATTTCTCATGTACAGCTTGGGAAACAAAAGAGCTGTTGCTGTGTCTGCATCATACATGTGCATGTCTCTATATTTTATACAGATGTATGTCTGTGTGTGCTGATGAACAGCGCATCTCCTGTGCCTGCCTCTGTGCTGCTGCTCTGCAACCCCAGATGGGACAGGATGGGATGGGTGCTGAGCTGGGGCTGCCCCAAATTTCCACCTCTGCAGCTTTGCCTTTTTTTCTCTTCTTCCTCAAGATGCTCCTTCCTCCTTGGCACACCCACCATGTTCATAGACATGCTTTCCCAGCCGGACTTTGACTCCTATGACCTGTCAACTCTCCGGGGAGGTAAGTCCCAGAACTCCAATAGAAAAATCCTGAGAACCAGGATATTCCTGCTTCCCTGCTGGGAGGCTGTATTTAGTTTTGTGAGCAAACGTCTCTTCTGGTGGGAAGAATTTAGTTGCATGAGCCTTGTGTTTCCCCTGTTAATTTGATGCTACATTTCCTTTGGGAATCCTTCCATCATTATGTATTTTAGGACTCCTGCATCTGAAGGCAGTCTAGGGAAGGACCTTTCTATTTTAGCTGCAAGGGGAGGTGTCAGGAATAGCTTGATTTTCCTCGACTCTTGTCTCTCCAACCACCACCGTGTGGCAGCAGATGCTTTCTGTGTCTCAGGCTAGTGCAGTCCCTAAAGCAGAGCCAAGCTCAGATTTCTTTTTCAGAGCTGAAGTTTCCTGCCTGTTTTTGAAGTCTGGTCCATCCCGGTGCTGGAGGGTGTGGTGTTGTGTCCTGGAGCCTCCTCTCTTGTCACAGCCCACTGTGGAAATATCTGGGCACACCACCAGTCCTTTTGAGGCAATGATAGTATGGGGAGAATGTGGTGCTGGAGCATAAAGAAATATTTAACAGGTTACCTAATGATCTCTGCTATGTGCAAAATGATCCTATCTCATCCTGTTCCCCACCAAAGGCCATATATTACCCCACTCTTTTGCTCTATCATCCTAGGTTGGAACAGGTGGCAGTGGGATCTACCCTCTCCCAAAAGGGCTGCTTTGTGCAAGGCAAGAGGAAAGATTTTTGGTTTTATGGTGATGATTGATGAGAGTTTTAGTCCCATTATAAAACTGCCTCTTTCTGCTCTGAATATTTCCATTTTTGGACAACCACAGGTTGGACTAGGTTTGTGTTGCAGAGTTTATTTTCCTGTTGAGAAAGGCAAATTGGCCTTGCTGCAGCCTTTGCTTTTAGAACAACTAGGACCTGTATAAAAAGATTTAGGAAGCATTTTGACAGGAACCAGTGTATCCCACAGGTCTTGTCAGCATTGAATTCGGGACTGCAGAGCCATTTGAGGCACCACTGCTGGGAATAAATAGCTGGTTTCCAAGGTCTTTTCCTCTTTCTTCCAGGAATTATTGGAGGTTCCCCTGCTCCCCCTGAGATCATGAAGGCAATTATGACCAAGATGCACATGCCAGAACTTGTGGTGAGTTGTGGTTGCTGTGACCAGAGCTGCAAGGGGTGTTTGTCATGGTGGGATGCTGAGTTTGGGTGTCTCTGGACCACAGAGGTGCTGGGTGTTCCTGGAGCTGCTGGGGTCAGGCTGAAGAGGGAAGGCTTGGAGGAGCTGGAGGACAGAAGTGGGGGTTCTGCATGGATGCTGCCGAGGTGTCTGGGGAGGAAGCTTTGGAAGAAGACAAGGCATCACATTCAATGTCATTAAGTGAAATTCTGCTGCTCATTTCAAAACTTTTACTAATGTTCAGTTGTACACACTGCCAGGATTATGATGGCAGAGGCAGTGCTGGTTCATGCTGGTATGGATGGGTGCTTGTATTCCTCTTGCTGTGGAGCTGTTGAGTTTCTTTCCCCATCCTGGATTTCCTGTGGATGTAGAACCTCATTGCCTGGTTTTTATTGTGTCTGAATCAGGTCTTGGGAAGGTGCCATCCACATGTGCAGCACCAAGTGCTGAAGGGCAGTATGTGCTGGGCCACGTGTCCTGCTGCTCCACTGCATGTCCCACCCCCTGGGCCTGTGGAAGAGCCACCAGCATGGGCTGCACATGGGGGTCAGGCCACCAGCAAGGGGGACAGTGGCCCTCCAGTAGACACATTTCCTAGGTGTGTCCTGCCATCTGCATGCCAATGGCTGAGCTAGAAAAGGACTATTTTGTTTTACCCTAAAGGAAATTAATTTGGTACGATGCTGCTTCCCAAGGCTGAGGAAGCTGCCAGCAGTGATGGATAAACATGTGGGTCTGGGAGTCAGATTAGGCTGTTGTTGTTGGCAGGCCCTGACTGCATCAGCACCAGGGTTTTACAGGGACAACTCTGTGCTCTGCCACAGACCAGGGGAATCCAGGGCATCTGTCCTGGATGCAGCCAGGCTTTTTTTCCTGGATATGATGCTCTTAATGCTGAGCTGGAAACACCAGGGCCAGCCTTGGTGCCGCTGCTTGAACTCTGTCAGGTGACAGCTACCTATTTTTATAGTAAGCTTGAGTTTGGCCTCACAAAATATTTTCAAGCATTACTGTGAGAGCCCAGGACTCATTAGGTGTCACATGTTCCTGTTTTGTAGCAAGAGAAATAATAAAACCCTCCCAAACAGTTGCTCTGCCCATGGGATAAAGAGGATTAAGTCTATATTTGTGCCACTGGTCTCATGTTACTCCTGATCCCTCCAGCCCTCAGACAGACACACAGAGACTTGTTGATTTCATCTTTGCAGCAAGAGCTTTATACAGAAGATGTACATAAGAAAATATACAATTTGATTTCTATATAGGAGGCAGAGGAGTTTTCACCCTCTTAAAGGTCATTTACACCGTTACAGAGGAATAAATAGACATATATTTATATAACTCTTTAGGATTAAAAAACAGAGTTGAATTGCAACTGTGGCATTGTAAGAGCTGTGACAATAAACCACAGTCATCCTGGTGTCCTGCTAGATCCTCGAGTGTGGGTGGGAAGGAGAGGAGAGATGGCTGAGCCAAGTGCACCATGCACTCCTTCTCCTCTTGGACATCTTGGTGACCCTACAGAGTGGGAGGGAATCCAGTCTTCAGGTGGCTCCAGTTCTGGAGGTTCCCAGTATTGCCTCCCTTAAAGGATTTCTGGCCAATTTTGGGAGATTCCTCAGGGCCACCAGCTCTTGGTCACTGCTTCACCTGTCCCCTCAGCCCTGGCCTGCAGGGATCCCCTCTGTGGGAAGGCAGGGGAGTCTCTTTGCATGGGTTGAGACCAATTTTCCTTATCAAGCAGCTGGGGGAGGGATGCTCCCACCTCCCCCTTTGCTCCCTCTCCTCTGGAATGGGGGAGACAGCGACCAGCTGGTTGATCAGGGATGTGGGTTATGTTTCTTCTGGGAAAGATGACTGTGTTTTACTGGCAGGATCTAGATTAGCTTGTCTTAGTATGGTCATGCATAGTTTAGTTTTTAAAAAGGCCTCTTTTAAAATGCATAGATGTCGGAAAAGATTGAGAAGATGGATTCCATCCTTGTGATCAGCAGAGAAGCAGGGATTCAGAGGAGGCTGCAGGTGTTCAGATATATCAGAAGTGTTTCCTGACTGGTAGGAGAAGTTCAAGGAAGGACTCAGAAGTCAGTAGTTTTCTGATGGTGGAAGTGACCAGTCACCAGGACGGGCCATGCTGGAGCCTGCTAGCATTAAAAAACAGAGAAGGACACATCTTTAAGGGGATTTTCCCAGCAGAACAGTAAACTTGTAACATTTGTCTATTTTTAAATCAGTGGGTGAAGTCCATACTTGAAAGTGAAGAGTCTGGAGTCAAGGAGCTGTTACAACTTCCCACAGCAGAGGAAATGGGTTAGTCCTGTCTCTGAGCTACTCTGCCAACTCTGTGTGACTCCTGAGGATCTTACCCAAAGTACTGATGGTCAGGGAGCACTTTCATGGCAAAGGAAGGAAATCCAGAGCAAAATTTTCAAGAGTAGTGGACTCTTTTGGATGGACTTTTGATGCCCTGGTTCTGAAAATCCAGGGCAGGTGTAATTTTAGAAACTATCAAGCAGCTTTTCATCTTAAATGTAGCCAGTGACCCATTGAGTCCTCATCCCTGAAATACAGACCCCTGTATCTGACAGCTGCCTGGCTCTCAAGAGGTGCATGATGAAGTCAGGGGTACTTTCATAAAATTCATGCTCACCACAGTGGAGTGGGTTTGTGTACCTGCATTTTGGCACTGACACCTGAAGGCACTGAGCTTTGTCTTCTGCAAGACTGGAATAAATATTTTCCTATTTCATCAGCACTTGTAAACCTGTTTGAGGGAGCTGGGTGGAAAGTGCTACAGAAAAAAACCCAGGTATTACTGTCATGGTTTTCTTACTCTCACCATGGAGGAGTGAACTGGGATTGAGTTGAGGCAGGGAAAGAAGATTAAGGGTCAGACCTGTAAATAAACTATGTTTAAGTACTGTGGTTTAGAAAACTGAAGGTTTTCCATGCTTAGAACAGAACTTTTCCTGCCCTGTATGGAATGACTGGTATTTCCATCCCTAATCCATAAAACCCTCTGGCACTACGAGAGAAATAGAACCACTTTAGAAAGGCACAGAGCAGCTGGCATAATCCCTGACATTTTGGTCATAAATTTCCTTTCTCCATCCTGTTGTGCATACCCTTAGTGAAGTGGGGATCAAATGGCCATAACATGGCACAATGACCACCTCTGTTCATACAATGCAGTGCAGGATCACTGCACTTTCCTTAACAAATGAGCAAAGGTCCCTTTCCCAAGAGTTTACAAACTTGCAGGCTCATTCAAAGTCCTCTGGAAACTACAGACACCAGACCTGTTTCTGGGATGGGAAAAAGTAAAATGCTTGGGGTGGAGTGATGACAGTTGTGGCTTTTTTGTTCCTCTGCAGGCTGAACTTAATACCCCTGATAGTTTCCAGCTGTGGAAGGTGTCTGTGTGATCAGTTTTCACAGTTGGTGTTTGCCTTGGTAGCTGTCAGCAAAAGCTCATTGCTGGAGGGAAAGGCAGCCTGGTCTCTGAATCATGTCCTGGCCCAGGACACCTTACCCAAAGAATATTTGCTGTCTTGAACCTCCCTCCTCTGGGACACTCATTTGAAGGCAACAGCCATTGTTTTTAAATACCTGACTATGTTGGATTGAATTGTAGCTGTGGAAAGGGAGGTGCTGGATCAAGAGCTGCTCCTTATGGAAGAAAATCTACTTTCCTGTGGGCTGGGCAGTCTGGGACAAGACTTCCCAGCAATGCCCTGCCCTGGATTTCACATCAGACATGGAGGACCTTTATAGGGTAAAGGGCTGAGCACCTCCACTTGGTTAGAAAAGTAGAGCTTGTGTGGTCCCAGCTCAGGGTAAGAGTCAGCTAAATCCACCCTTGTTTTGATATATTGTGTTTATCCCTTCTGCATAACAGTTATATCTTGACTTCATATTGCTGTTAAGGGGCTTTGCTGTTCAGAGGGTGTGTGTCACCATAGTGCCTGAAGCATGATTGGGGCTTAAACCCTGTTATAGTGTAGGGCTTTTGGGTTTTTTTTCTAATGTATGATTGCTGCAAAAGGAGATTAAGTTGCAATAGAAGCTCTGAAGATTTCAGTTATTCTGTGCGTGTTTTCAGGATCCTTATTTCTCTATTTCATCTTTATTTACATGTTTTGCTCTTACTTTCTGCTCCAGGCCTGTCTTTTAGCCCTATGTTTGTTTCACAGAGTTGACTCCATCCCTGCAGGTTCTCTGCCCTGGGAGCTCACGGGGCAGCTGTGAGCAGACACATCTGTGGGTGGGTGGATGAGCTGCTCTAAGCCAAACCCTGGTGGCATTTAAGACTGATGCCACAAGAGGTGTTGGGGCTTCTGGTGGGCAAGTGAAAGGGAACCATCTTGTCGGAGTCCAGGGCATCCTTTTGGATGACCTGGGACCCGAGGAAGGGAGTTTGAACCCTGGACAGGGGGGTGTGAAGCCAGTCCAGGGGGTTGGAGACCTTGGCACACAGCCCAGAAAGGCACCAGGTTTGATTTTAGTCCATGGGAGAGGCTTCCAACACTGAGACAGGAATTACAAACCTCAAAGGTGTGAAAATAGTAGCTTAGCACAGCACGGGGTGAAAAATTTTGTAGTTTTGGGGTT
>JBBMKD010000054.1:6068207-6081404 GCA_037834095.1 Argya squamiceps | reverse complement strand
ATAGAGGCCCTGGGACCCGAGGAATAGGGTTTAATCCTGGACAGGTGGGTCTGTCCTGGTGGTTTGCCTGGCACAGAGCCCAGGAAGACACAGGCTTTGATTTCAGTCCATGAGAAAAATTTCCAACACAGAGAGGAATTGCAAGTCACAAAGGTGTGACAGACAGTAGCTAATCACAGGGTGGAAAATCTGGCAGTTTTGGGATTCTTAGAATGGAGGTGATTGGGGAACAAGATGGAGATTTTAGGGCAGTGCCCTGGGTTCTTCTTGTTCTCCCTTGGCCTCCATCTCCTGATGTGGTGATGACACAGTAGTTTGAGGGGATTGGGTCAAAGTAGAAATGACCCCTTCAGTACAGGTACTAGGCATTGGCATGGTATTGTAAATAACAGACACGTAATTATCTGTACAAGAGGCAGTGACCTCCCATCACGGGGGGAGTCACCTGTGTCCGAGCTGCTGTGAACATCTTGGCTGGGCACAGAGAAATGTAAGATAAGAAATAATAAACATGCGAGAAACCAAGAAACAACAAGACTTTGAGACTCTGTTTCATTCTCACACTGACTCAAAGCCTTCAGAGGGCAAAAAAGACTCACTCAAACCACCAGAACCACCACCTGAATCTCGGTCAAAGAAAACCTAAACCCGAGAACCACGAACAGCAGAGGGAATTGTGGGGATAAAGCTGCTGAGTGTGACAGCAGTGTGCTGGCATGTTGGGAAAGATGAGACAGGAAGAGCTTACAAATATGATTGCCTAGCAAGAGATATGAGAATATAAAACCTATGAATGAAATAGAAATGAGAGCCAGCTTTGGGATGTCATCACGGCAGGCAGGAAGACGGTGATTGTAACAAACAGTGGGATGCTAAGGGACCCAAGGGTGTAGCCCCACCCCATCCTGCCAAGGTATCAGGGAAAAGATAGATAAGAAGACAGCCTTTAGAGTTTAGAATACAGAGTGATATGGTAATACAGCAGTTCTCATAGGCTGTATGCAAAGTCTGTAAGTTTTGTATCTCATGCGGGTTGGTCACTGTAAATTAGAATATTCAACACATCAGGAGATATAATGTATTGTAACAAGGTTCTCTTCCCTTTTTACTTTACCTCTCTTACCTGGCCCACCTCTGACCTCACTGCTTTTATACTTCACTTACCCCTACTCTCTCTCACTCTCTCTCTCTTTGGGACTTCCCCTCAGCCGAGGCTGGTGGCTGAAGGCCCTTTTTACCCACCACCCTTGCAATAAACCCACGTGTTCTCTCAGGAGTGTCTCGGGTTTGCATAGTTCCCTCTCCATGCCATCCTGGGATGCTCCTACCCTGGCACAGCTCGGGGTCCCCAGGGAGAGCCCGGGGAGCGTGGGGGGTGACGGTGCCGTACTTGCGCAGAGGTGCCAGCTGGCAGTTGCAGTGCCAGGGGTTCCTGGAGATGGTCAGAGTCTCCATCTTGTCCAGAGGGAAGTTTCGGGGCAGCTGGGTGAGCCGGTTGTTCTCCAGGTGGGCGGTTTTCAGCACGGTCACACCGGCGAACGCGTTGTCTGCAAACTGAAACACAAAGGTTTGTGGTGAGGGATGTGGGGCTGGGGAATGGGGACTCCAAACATGAGGGTTCTGTTCCAGGCTTTGAGTGTCATAAGAGCAAGGCACTGGGACATGTTGCCTAGAGAAGTTGTGAGTGTGCCATCCGTGGAAAGTGTTCAAGGCTTCAAGGCCAGGTTGGACAAGGCTTGGAGAAACCTGGTGTCCTTGCCCGTGTCAGGGGGCTTTGGAAAGGGATGATCTTTAATTCCCTTCCAACCCAGACTGTTCTATCATTCTGTGAAGCATGGAGAGAGCAAGAGAAGAAGCTGTGAACAGGAAGCTGCCTTGCTCTGTACACTGGCAGCAGGCTGGCATGCTCATGGGTGATGGAGTCTCCTACAAGGAGAGCTATGTCCCAAATCCATGTGGGATTGTCTTTGCAGCCACATCCCTAAATAAATTGAAGCCTGGCAACCCTTTTTATTTTTAAGCCATACTTCTCCATTCTAAATGAAGATATTTTCTGTTGTATTCCTTTCTAAGGCTGGAAATCCTCCCAAGGCTTGTTGCCTTGCCTATCCTGGAGTGACTGAAGGAGGGAATGTTTGTGGCCTGTGAAGGAGCTGTAGACTTTGGCAGTGCCTGGTGGCTCTGAGTGGAAAGTTACACTTGGCATCTGAGCAATGTAGAAATACAGACAGATTTCCAGCACCTCAGCCTCCTCCATTTTTTCCTCATTTCCAGTGGGATTTTTTTGCAAGGGATGCTGTAAAATTTGTGTCTTCTTGGTTGACAGGGAGGCTTTAAGGTAGAGCCTCCCTTAAGAAAGCTGCCAAAAAGCAAGAGAGGTTGTAGACCTGACTCTGCTGCCCTCTCCTCTCTTCCCTGAGGCCACAAAAATGTCTTCCCTGACATTTTTCATGGTAACTCAAGTTGGAAGGTTGTTGAAAGCAAACCTCTCAACATGAACTTCCATGGCAGTGATGGATTGGAGAGGAGGCCCCTGACAAAGCACAAAGCTCTTCGTGGCTATGACAAACCATTTCTCCCCCCTCTCAAAGTGGGGGGAAAGCTTTCTCCAAAGGCTGGAGAGGACATTCACTAGGTCTTCCCAAAGCCTCCCAGCCCCAGGACCTGTGCTCCCATTTCTGAAAAGAGCCTTGCACTTCTCATGGACCATCAGGGCGTGTTCATGCTTTCTAAGCTGAAAAGCTTGACAGAGGAAATGCACTATTTTAAGCCATGAACTTTCATCATCTTCCAAATTAAGCATTGCTGGATGGGATTAGAGCTTCGCTAGGGGACTCCCAGATCCCTGTAGCTGTTGGACAGTCAGCATTGCTGGCCTTCTCCAAAAAAACTGAGCTGACCTGGGAGGGCTGGGCTGTGCTGACAGTGGAGCTGCTCTGAGGGATGCTGGCATGCCGTGCAGAGGGGAGGGAGGGTTGGACAGTGGTGTTACTGTCTCAGCTGCTCATTCCTCTCCCAGCCCCATGAGAAGAGTTCACATCTGCTGCTAACAGCTGCCCAGCCGCCTGCCAGAGCGTGTCTTTGGGAAGAAAAGGGTGATTTTTATCCCTTATTTAAGTGGAGGATTACTGTTATTTTACACTGAATATGCAGAGAGGGGTGCCTGTCTCATGTTATGAGGTACAAGGAGGGTCCTGGCCTGTGCAACACAGTCCTGTGGGGTCTGGTGTGGGTCTGTGATGTTGGAGCCTGTGCTGGAGCCTCAGGGCTGCCCTTCCTTTTGCTCAAATGTAATTTAGGCTGGGGTAGAATTGCATGTGTTTACACTTGATCAGCTCAAAAATCTTGCAGTCATGCAGGGAAGTGCTGAGGACAGTGTGTTTGTGAAGGAGAAAGAGCTGCAGCCAGGATGCTGGCAGCACTTAGAGCATTTGGTGGTGATTTCCTGGATCATGCAGCCTCTGTGATTAGATGTCTCTTAGCAGTGCAAAGTTCACACGTGGGCTGTTTGGGTATGAGGCCTTTGAGGATTTGAAGGGAAAATGCTGAGCTGGAAGCTTTGCATTTGCAAGCCCTAAAGCTGCAGAAGCCACCCCTATTAGTGCTGATCCCATGAACTGCTGTCCTGTTGGGCTGCTGGGGAGGAAAGGAGGCACTGGCTGCACAAGAGCCTTTTAAGTTCCTGTCCACAGGTGGTCACTGTAAAAAAACAGTCCTTTTTGCTGGCTAGAATTGTTAACCATTGCCTCTTGGCCAAACCAAGGATGCTTGTTTCCCTGGAACACCCCAGAGTCTAATTTCTTCAACATGTACCTTGGGACTCTGATATCTCTAGTTGGTAGAACATTATGCTGCAATATTTGACTGAAAGTGCCTTAGAACTGAGTCTACAGAAGTGCTGTCACAGCATGTCTGAGGTCTTGCCTAGTGAGGTCAATAGATCCTTTTCAAATGTTAAGTTTGCTCAGTCCCATACTGGAAGGGATAATGTTCAGAGCGGACAAGTAATACCAAAGTATTACTGAACTGGTTTAGTTAGTGTTGTTCTGCACCTGGACAAGCTGTAATTCCAGTTTTTGAGCTTTCTGGGATGCTATATGCCTTTGAAAACTCTGGTTTGATGCATTTCTTGTAGCTTTCATGTGATCTGCACATCCCTGTGAGACTGAGTTGTGAAGAAATTATCTTTTTCATCACATCTTCCTGCATGTGGTGGGTGTTGCTTTGCCATACAGTCCCAGCCTGCCTCACCTGGATGCTCTTTGGGCTTCCTGGCAAAGCATCATCCCAGGGAGAACTGTTCTGTTCTGCCTGCAGCACCCTCCTTTTCCACCCATGGGGGATTCATCCAGGACATCAGGCTGCATCAGGATGCTGTGCTGGGTTCTGCAGCACTGCCTGGCTTTTCAAAAGTCCTAACACAAGTGATTCCCTGAGTGTGATGCTCCTGCCTGTGGATCCTGCTTTCTCACAGAAAAAGGAGAGGGTTGTGTTGCCCTTCAGGATACCTGAATGTCCCTCCTCCCCTCCAGTGGGAACAGGGCTCCTTTGTAAGATGCTGCAAGAGTTCCTTTTGAGAGAGCATCAATAAACAAACCTTTCTTTGTAATGTGTCGGGCTGGGAGGCAGCAGGGAAGTGAAAGTCTGTACCCCTACCTGTCTGCAAGGCAGGGGTAAGAAACCAGGACTATTCACAGCCCCTCCAAGGAGTCTCCCTCTCCTGACCTAGAGCAGGTACTTGGGCTGAGCAGAGGAGGCAGAGCAGTTCAGCTCTGCAAGGGGGAAGTGCCCTCCACTACAAGGGACACCTCTCATCCCTCACCTTGTTTCTGGGAGTATGGAAGGTTCCTAATTGTCTTGGAGCAACCCAGATACCTTTCTCAGTGCCTGGTGTCACCTCCAGCTTGGGATGGAATGCACTGCCTTGCATCCATCCAGAGGGCTTAATCAACTCCAGATAATTTGGTTTTGCATAAATAACTCAACAGAGGGGTGGAGTGCTCTCTCTCATCCCTCACTTTAGCCATGTCATGGTCTTGGCAGTGCCTTGCTGCCTGCAGAGCCTGCAGACCTGCATCTCCCCTCTCCTCTGCAAGGGAGGGACAGCAAACCAAGGGCTTTGTAAAGGGGAAGAAAAGCAAGCCCCATGTTTCTGATCTGGAGCAAGTGGAAAGAGAAAGGACTCACCTTCTTCAGTTTCATGTTGTCCAGGTGGAGTGTCTGCAGGTATCGCCCGAAGGACTGGAAGGCGTTGTCAGGGATGACCTCAATGGGGTTATGAGAAAGCTTCAGTTCCTCCAGCACTCTCAGTTTACTCATTGCATTCACAGGGTAGCTGCTCAGCTGGTTTTTGTCCAGGTGGAGGACAGCAAGGTTTTCCACATCCTCCATGGCCCCAGGGAGGAGGTTGGTGAGGGAGTTGTCAGAGAGGTAGAGCCAGCGCAGATCTTTAGCCCCACTGAAGACCCCGGGTTTCAGCTCCCGGATTTTATTGCTGCCCAAGTGCAGGATGAAGAGGTTGACGAGCGGGGAGAGGAGCCCTTTGGACAGGTCTGGGATCTTGTTCTTGTCCAGGTACAGGTAGGTGAGGTCGGAGAGATCATCAAAGGCCCCTGGCTTTATGACACTGATCTGGTTGTCACTGAGATAGAGGTAGACCAGGCTCTTGAGGCCCCGGAAGGCCCCGGGGGAGATCTCCCTGATCCGTGAGCTCTGCAGGTGCAGGGACACCAACTTCTTCATGTCACGGAAGCCGTTGGTGGGCAGGACGGGGAAGTTGTTCCTCTGCAGGTTGAGCAGCCGTGTCTGCTCAGGCACTTTGGGGATCTTCTTCAGCCCCACGTTGTCACAGATGACGTGCTGCAGGTCTCCGCCGTGGCAGTGGCAGCTGGAGGGACATGCCTGCACGGTGGAGACAAGACATGCCAGCAGGCTGAGCACACCAAGGAGGAAGGCTGACCCATTCATGGTCAGATCTGGAATTAAGTGTGGTGGGAAGAGAAGTGAGAGGAGGAGAGTGATGGGTGGGAGAGAGAGAGAGAGTAACTGGGTTTGCAGCATACTGAACACAGCCCTATTTATAATGTTATTAAAAAGCAAAATCCCTTCCCACAAACCACAGGCAGCAGCCAGTTGGAAACAACTGGCTTTGGGAGCTGACTGTGAGCTTAACCCCTTGGCACCAGGCAGAGGAATGTCCACGGCCCTGCCTGGCCCTGCTGCTGAGTGATGTGCAGAGGCAGTTTTCACCTCTGGAGGAAAATGGGAGGCAAATACTCAGGAAGAACCAATGCAGACCTACTCTGTGGAGAGCCTCCCTAGTCTCTGCTGAGCTGAGCAGGGCCCAGATTCATCTGCAGGGGGGAAAACAGCCTGTTTTGGTTGAACAGCATAGCAAGGAGCACTGCTGAGCTCCACAGCTCCTGCTGGAGCTTCCAAGGGTTCTGTTTAGCCTCAGCTGGTTTGGGGAGAAGCACCTGGTCCTGTTCTCACAGAGGAAGGTTCCTGGTGGGGGGTGGTGTGCCTTTTTCCACTGATTCTAGAGGAGTTTGCCTAACCAGGGATTGCAGAGATACAGGGTGATACCAAAGGCCAACAGCACTGCAGATGCTCTTGCAATGCAAAATTTTGGTTGAACACTTCCAGATCTAGGCTGCATTGAAGAGCTGGCCAAGAAAGGGAGTGCAAAGATAGTCTTAATTTCTTATGTGTCTTTTCTTATGAACAGTTGAGGATAATATGGTCATGGTCAGGACACCTGGTGCCTTCCAACAAGGGGTGGGGCAGCATCCGAGCCTGCAGGGAAGTGGTGGGACATAGGCTGGTGGATATGAAATGCCAGGCAGTGGAGTAGAGGTAGGTGGCAATGTCTGTGATTCTCGAGGTAGAGCTGTGCAAGGGGAAAAGCATTGGCATTGGTAAAGGGATGGAGAGGTATCAAAGCAAAAAAATCACTGCTGGAGCTGGGAGTGGCATCAGCCTTGGCTCCTGTCTTAGGGTAGTGGTGGCAAAGGTGAGTTAACACCACAAGGGAGGTCCCCTGCTCTCCCAATAAAGAGGGCTAAAGCAAAGCAGTTAAAAGCCCCAGTGCTTGCTTCTGTGAGTGTGAAGAGAGAGATCCAGGGGTTGTGGGGTGGGGTTTGGAACTGGAACATTTTGAACTGATTTCCAGCCAGTTCCTGGCTGCAGCAAACAGCTGAGAGCTGAGCACATAACTGTGAGCCTGTTGAGATTTCTGCTCCTGGGGCTGGCTGCAGAGCCCCAGCGGAGCCTGTGCAGAGGCGAGACAGGCTCAAGAAAGGGAGGAAATCCAAGGGCTGACTTAGGACACAGACTGGCTTATTCACTGAGATTTCTGGGTTTTTCCATTGTTGCAGTGAGGAATGAGCTCTGGGCTGTGTTATGCAAAGGGTCTGGCAGCCCTGCTCTGTTCTGAGCTGTCAGTCTGAGCAGTGTTTGTGCTGCAGGACTAATTTGGGGGAGAAAATAGGCTTCTGGGGTGGGAATGTGGTTCTGGTGACCCTGTGGCTGATGATGTAATGTGGTGCCCTGGTGCAAACCAGGCCACGTCAGGCTTTCAGTGTTTGTGATGCCCTGACATGGAGCAGCTCACCTCAGCACCAAGAGCTTCTCCCCTCTGGAGAGATGCTCTGACATTGAGAGCTCCAGGCTCCTCCTGGAGGGACCTCATGGTCACTCTAGGATTTAAAACTCTTTGATCAAAACAATGGCATATTTTGGCTTATGCCTGGTTCAGTAGGCAGCACAATGGTCATGCACATGCTTTTCTCCTTGAGTGCCTTGGTCAGACCTTTGAGACAGAGAAAGAGGAGATAGAACCTTCTGTGTTTTACTTCTTTGCCTCTTCAGTTTGCTGTTCCATGATTCTGACAGTGCCTCTGAGTGTGCACTGCTCATAAAGCTCAGGCAGGGAGCTGGGTGAATGATTGGAAAAGAAAAAAATCACCTTTAAAGCATCATCTTCTATCTACTAGTTGATCTTATTTTTCTCTCTGAGCAGCTTCAACCACTTCAATTTTCACTGTAATCATTTGATGAACAATGCCTGCAGTTCTGTGCAAGAGGAACTGGTGGGTGATATTTAAAACCCTGCCTGTTTCTGCTGGGCACTGAATCTGGGGACTGAATCTGTGCTCCTTCCCTGAGAGTCTGATACTTGGATTTCCCATCCCTTTGTAAAAAAAGCCATCTAACAGTTTATTGCTTCTGCAGAGATTTCAGCCAGTGTGGGTCAGGCTGGAGCAAAAAGCTGGTGAGGGCCTTGAAAACTCCATCCATTAATACATCCTTACCCATGTAAGGGATAAGGATGTATTAATTACATCCTTACCTCTTACATGGGTAAGGATGTAATTACCTTATTTCTTTTCATTACTTATTACCTTATTTCTTCTTACCCCTTACTGTATTTCTGGAACTAGACCCTTTTCAAAGGTTAAACTGCTCAGACCTCAAATCTCCTTCTCTTTCTTCCTCTCAGGATAAAATTCTCTTTCTTCCACCCTTTATGGAAGAAAAATTTATGCTTTATGCTGGCTGAGACTGCAGCTCTGGGGGGACAGGGACACTCTCTCCCTGCAGGGATGTGTGTGCTGTGGCTGTGGACACCAGTGAGACCGGCAGCTTCCCTGTGAAAATGCTGGGATGTAACTGCCATGATGCTGCTGTGAGGTGGGAAGCTGTCCCTGCTTCCAGGACTCCCCCCAGTCCTGAGCCTGAAGCAGAGTTTAGGTGGATGCTGGGTTATTATTGGTGCCACAGTGGAGTAGCAAGAGGGAAAAGGAGTCTGCTCCTCAGCTCCATTTCTCCAGACACAAATAACAAATAAAATGAAGTTCTTTCCCTTGGTATTTTTTGATTTCCATGCAGTCCCAGCATGGAAGCACATTCCTGTGGTGGGAGCTGTTTGGCAGCTGGCACCTCTCCCCTGGCTCCTGGCTGTTTGTGTTTTGAGCTGCTGGCTGCACGGCTCTGCTCTTCCCACACCAGGTTTTGCAGCCCTCAACTGGCTAGAAAATGCCCAGCCATCCTCAAAAGCCTGTCTGGGTCCCACTGGTGGGTGGTGTGCAGTCTGCAGGTGACAATGGAGCAGTGTCAGTGTCCCTGTGCTGTGGTCACAGGGAGCTGGGTCCTTGCCAGCTTCTACCTCACACATCCCCTGGGACCAGCACTGCAAGGACACTGCAGAAGAGGCAGGATTATCCCACCACCCTCTCTTTCTTAATTGATTAACAGTTCTGCAAACATTCCTGGTGATGTGCAGATGCTGGACTCCCCTCCTCTCCTTCTTGGAGGTGTTCCTGGTGGGCTAAGCAAATAAATACAGTTTTTGAAGCAGTATAAATATAGATTTGGGGTGTTCCTTTGATGCTGGAGGTCTGGACTGATTTGGTACAATACTGGAGATAGTCTTTCCCATGTTTAATCTTTATTTTTGTAAGTATGAACAATTCTGGCATATCAAGACAGCTCCATGGTTAAAAGTTCACTGCTCTTCTAAGTCTGATTCTGTAGCTTTTATGGGCTCCAGCTCTGATTTCCTGTGACAGTGCAGGCTTGCAATCACCTTCTTGGAGTGGCACTACTGTAGCTGGTCTTAGGGTGCAGCCCTCCTCATTTTGGCTGAAGATGAGGACTCAGGAAGTTTCTGGGGGTGCCCTGGAGTGCCCCAGCTCTTGTGGAGCTGAGCCCCTGGCACTGGGTGCTGGGCTGGGAGCAGGGTGGGAGAAAGTGCAAGTTCTGCAGTGTCCCATGGATTTGTCCCAAGGGCAGAGTACACTCCAGGCAGTGTTTTAGGAGCAGTGGTTGGTGGGCAAAGGGGAGTGCCAGAGGCTTTCCTGGGTTCCCCTCTCTCCCAGGCAGCACCTGTCCCAGCAGTAGCACCCAGAGCTCTGAGTTTAGACCTGAATTGCCCTTTTTATTTTAAATTCTTGCAGGGTCCCCATCACTGCAGTGTGGGGGCTACTTGTTGAGCTGGAGGAGGTGATGGTGGGTCCACCTCCTTCCTTCTGATGGTTTTCTTCCACTGTAGCATGGCCTCCACCCACTGATCTGTTGCCAGTTTGGCTCCCCTTTGATGTCCACCCACACTTCCCTTCTGCTGATTCCAGCAGCTGCTGGATGAGGCTCTTGGCCTCTCCTGTGGAGCTCACCCAGCCCTTACAGTCTCTCCCAGCCCTGCTGTGTCCACCCTGTGCAGCACCAGATGTTCCCTAGCATCCCACTGCTCTGGCCAAGGCTCTTGTCCTGCTTTGCAGAGCCTTCTTCTCTTGTGGAGCACCACTGACCCATGCAGGACTTCTGACATTCCCAAAGGCTCCCCCAGCCATTAGTCCCCTCTGTTCTCTAAAGGGAAAATGGCCTCCATGTGGTGACAACATCTCTGCTTGTCCTTGGCCTCTCCATCCCACCCCACCTTGTTTTTGGGGAGGACCTGATGAGTAGGTGGTTTCTGTAGCTGTGAGAACATTTAAAATGCCTCATGGAAGCAACAAGATTCTGGGCTTCCAGCCACGTGTTTGGCGGGAGCTCCAAATCCATAGGGATGTCACCTTTGTCCCCAGATTTTTGCTGTTCTCTTCTCCAATAGCTTTGAGCACCCTGATACCCCCAAACCAGTGGTTTTCTACCTTCACGCAACACTTCGTACATTTCCTCTCACTTTTTCCTTTTAATCTCATTTTCCCCAAATGCATTGGCACCAGCACTGGGCACAGCAAAGGCCTTTTATCACACTGTGGATAAACCAGTAACTGCCCATGTCTTTGCTGGTTCCCACTGGGCAGCCCTTTGCACTGCTGGCAGGAAGGGGGAAACACTTCCAAGGCTCAAGGCTTCTGCTTGGCCTGGAGAGAAGAGAGGCAGCTTTGACTCCAGACCACGAGGAGCAGCTTGTCCTCGCTGGGCAATAACAGGAGATTCATTCCCAGTGCAGTCTCAGCCTGGGCACACTGGGCTGTCCTTTTGGTCTCCTCCTGAGGCAAAGCCATTCCGTGCCACAGCACAAAGAAGGTGCTTTGGGCACCTAATATTTTTGGGATCTGTTTTAAGCCCCATCCAAACTGGGACTGTTTGGCAGCTCTCTTGGTGGGGAGAGATGTCAACAGGGTGGTCACCCTTGGAGGTTTGTCCTGCAAGACCTATTTGTTTGTGTCCTGGTGTTTTTGACACAAAGATGGTACTGTTGCTGGGGAAGGAAAGGAGATCTCAGTGTGACATAGGCTGGATGTGATCAGAAGTTGTTTTTCCAGCAGCAAAGTTGGCCTGAAGGTTCAGGAATATTCCAATACAGTTTGGGAAAGTGGGATTTATCCAAAGCAAGGAGATGCATGTCTCCAGGGGACAGAAGAGTTTAGGGTGATCTTGGCAGTGAGCAGCTGAGGGAGGGAAGGTTGTTGCTCAGTTGAGAACGATTTGGAGCTGGCTGTGATGGGAAGGGCTGGGGTTCACTCTGGTGGAGAGATCCAGGACAGACACACGCAGCACGGGTTCAGGGATAATTAGATCCATCCAGCATGTTACACTGAGAGGGGTTCAAAGGGCCTCTTAGAGGTCCCTGAGCACATCTCTTGGGTTGCCAGTCTGCTTTCTGTTGTTCATTATGCCCTCTTTGAAGTCTGAAAATCCCTATTATTTCATGGGCAATTTGCTGCTTTTTTTCCGAGGCCAATATTGTCTCCAGCAAAGCTCAATTTCTGTTGGCTTTAGTTTGGCAGTTCCAGCCCTGCCATCATCATCCTCCAGCGTGGCACAACCACAGGGTGGTGACCAGGAGTATGAAGATCCTCCCTGAGCAGTGCTCAGGTCCAGGGCAGGGTGTCCTCCAAGGAACTCCTGCCCTCCTGCAGTCCTGACCTTCTGCTCCAGTCCCACCCAGTATAACCCAGTTGGGGTACTGGGGGTACAAATCCCAGCCTTTTCATTACAGCCTTTCAGCAGCAGCTGAATGTGGAGGGTGTTTTTATTGCTGTTGAATGCAGGGCAAAACCAAGGAGCAGAGGGCTGATGTGGCTTGTTCCAAGTTATGCAGTAAATAAGCAGCACAGTTGGGAAAAACCCAGGGTCTTCAGAGTCCTCACTGTCCCCACCAGATCAGCCTGCCTCCCAAATGTTTACTAAAGAGACTGGAGTCTGATTGTTTTTACTTTATTTTTAATTTTTAGATGCTTCCCTCGTCAGGCTGTTTTGCCTGTTCCACAGTGACCAGTATTTGAACAGCACTAGCAGGAAATGTTTGGGAAATGTGCTTTAAAAAACACAGTTCTGCTAAGATGTTCTTTTTATTCCTGGTTTATACAGAGGCTTGGGATTCACAAAGAATGACTCTCTTGTTGGTAGGAGCAAGTTAGGCAGCAGTTTGTTTTGGAGCTGTCCTCGTCATCACTGAGGGCTGGGCTGATCTGGGTGTTGGGGGGTCACTTGTGGTCCTACAGTAAAAAAAGGCTTTGCAGTCAATTATATTTTGTATTCTTGTAGTTCCTCTCAAAGCCAAGGGTCCAAGCTGGGATCTTTGCCTCTGGAAAGCTCTGCTTTGACACCAGATACAGCTCCAGTGGAAATTATGGAGCTGATGGTGAAATTATTGGGTGAGGTTTTCTGGACTGAATTACACCAGATGACAAGGCTGAATGATGTTAAGTGTCCCTTTGGGTCATGAAGGCCAGGAATCTTCATGGATATCTCCAAGTCTAAATTGGTGTGTGGGGTTTTGTGAAGTGTTGTTTCATCTGCTGCTGGCAGTGGAGATGTTGGATGGTCCACGTGTCAGATAAGGGTTGGGAAGGACAGCAGTGCTGTTTGCTCCATTCCCTGCCTCCATCCCAGGAATACAGCTGGGGAAAACCATCCTAAGAGGGACATTGGTGCCCTCAGTTTTCTTGCTTGCAAGTGTTTGAAATCTTGCAGTGCAGATTCTCATCCAGCTTCAAGAAAACAATGTATATTTTTAGCATTTATCTTTTGTTTACATATTTCTGCTCTGGGAGGAGAAATATGATGGATGGTGATGTTCACCATCCAGGTTGAAGAGGTGGCAACCTGTGTAGCCAATCTCTGGACCTCTGTACAAATGTATGTAAATGTTGCAGTCAGATAATGAGAGGAGAGGAGAGGAGAGGAGAGGAGAGGAGAGGAGAGGAGAGGAGAGGAGAGGAGAGGAACGGAGAGGAAAGGAGAGGA
>JBBMKD010000054.1:6040278-6057902 GCA_037834095.1 Argya squamiceps | reverse complement strand
AGGGAAGTTTATCTATCTTACCTCAGCAATATCTAGTTTAACTAAAGTCCTTAATTCTTAAAAATTAATGTCTCATGCCCACCTGGAGCATCCCACCCTCTGCCCTACAGTGTCACCTCCGTGTTTTTCGGCGGGGGCACCCCCAGCCTGACCAGCCCCGGCACTGTTGGGGCGGTGCTGGAGGCTGTGGCGGGGGCTGCCCACCTTCCTGCTGGCGCTGAGGTGACGCTGGAGGCCAACCCCAGCTCCGCCAGTACATCGCGCCTTGCCGGCTTCAGGGCAGCCGGGGTCAACCGCCTCTCCATCGGCGTCCAGGTGAGAGGGGCTCTCCCCGCCGCAGCCCCGGCGGTCTCTGTGACCCCGTTGTCACCGCGCTCCCTCCGCAGTCGCTGGATGACGCCGAGCTGAGGGTGCTGGGCCGGGAGCACACAGCGGCAGAGGCACGGAAGGCCGTGGAAGCGGCGCGGGGGCTCTTCCCTGGCCGAACCTCCATCGACCTCCTGTTTGGGCTGCCGGGACAGAGCCGTGATGCCTGGGCCCAGCGGCTGGAGGCAGCCCTGAGGCTCTGTGACGACCACATCTCCCTGTACCAGCTGACGCTGGAGCGGGGCACGGCGCTGGCAGCACAGGTCCGGGGAGGAGCCCTGCCCGCGCCCTCCCAGGATGTGCTGGCTGACATGTACCAGACTGCCCGCACTGCGCTGGTGGCTGCCGGCTTCCGCCACTATGAAGTCTCCAATTTTGCACGGAAGGTGGGATGCCCCCCATGCTGTGTCCCCCCACCATGTCATGCTGGTCCCCCAGCAGGCTCAGCCCCTCCCCTCACCTCAGGGCTCTCCCCCAGGGCGCCCTCAGCACCCACAACCTCTCATACTGGCGGGCTGAGCAGTACATCGGTGTGGGGCCAGGTAAGGGGGTGATGGGGGGTCAGTGGGGGGGAGTGTGTGGCCATGTGCCCCACGAACTCAGTTGTCCCTGTCCCTGGCTGCTGCAGGGGCACATGGGCGCTTTGTGCTGCGGGGTGAGGGTGGCTGCACCCGGGAAGTCCGTGTCCAGACCCTGGAGCCTGTCACCTGGATGCGGGAGGTGCAGAGCCAGGGACAAGGCACCAGGAGCCGGGTGGTGCTGAGCCTGCAGGAGCAGTAAGTACTGGGATCCCTCCCCATGCCCCCTCCCTGTTGTGCTGCCCCACAGCTCTCCGTGTCCCCACAGGCTGGAGGAGCTGCTCACCCTGGGACTGCGCACAGATGAAGGCATCACACATGAGGTGAGGAGCCACCTGTGGGGACACCCCACATTGACCCACTGCTTATCATAGAATGGTTTGGATTGGGTGGCCTTAAAGCCCATCTCGTTCTACCTCCTGCCATGAGCAGAGACACCTTCCACTGGACCAAGTTGCTCCAAGCCCTGACCAACCTGGCTTTGAACGTTTTCAGGGATGGGACATCCACAGCTTCTCTGGGCAACCTGTGTCAGGGCCTCACCACCCTCACAGGAGAATTTATTTCCAATATCTAATCCAAATCCGGGCTTTCCATCCACTCCTCCCTTTTCCTGACACTCCACTCCCTTCTCCAAGGCCCCTCTTCAGCTCTCCTGCAGCCCCTTTGGGTACTGGGATGCTGATGCCCCATCACTAACATCCTTCTCTCGCCCTGGGCACACAGCGCTGGGGGCACTTCTCCCCCCATCTCAGCCTGCAGGCCGTGTTCGGGGAGCCGGGGGAGGCTCGGGCACTGCAGCAGGAGGGCTGGCTTGTCCTGGACAGCGGGTGAGGAGCTGCGGGCGGGGCCGGGGGTCTCCCCGGGGCACCGGGGCTCACCACCTCCTCTTCCCCAGCGGCCTGCGGTGCACCTGGGCCGGCCTGGCCGTGCTGGACTCGCTGCTGCCCGACCTGCTCTGCCAGCTGCAGCGAGTGCTGGGCGCTGCCCGGTGCCCACCGAAGGGGACGCCGGGGGAAGAACAAGCCGGGGGTGGGGACGCGAGGGCTGTAAGCGGCCACAATGGATAATAAACCACAAGAGAAGTGTTTTGGCTCAGGGGCGTTGGGGTAGCGGCGCCGGCCCGGGTGGGGGGTGTCACTGCAGGGCAGGCGCCTGTATCGCGGTGCTCCGGGTGTCCTGAAGCCCGGTGTCCCGGCGCTCTGGTGTTTCTAGTCGCCTAGTGTCCCGTGCCCCTGGTGTCCGCGTACCCCGGAGTCCCAGTGTCCCCAGTGTCGCGATATCCCGCTGTGTCGCGCTGTCGCGTTGCCCACGGTGGTGTCGCAGCCCCGTGCGTGCCGGCAGGCTGCGCATGCGCACGGCGCGCCCCGCCCGGGGGAGCGGTGCCGCGGAGCCCCGGCAGGGGGCGGTGTCCCGTGGCGCCCGGAGGCCGCCGGTGCCCGTGCGCTCTGTCGCGACGGGCGACAGGGCCAGGCGCGGTGCCGGTGTCCCGGACATGGCGTCGCGGCGGGGGAGTCGGTCCCGGAGCAGTCCAGGGCCTCCCCCTGGTACGGACCGGAGCAGGGCGCGGCTGGGCAGCGGGCGGCCGGGCCGGGCCAGGCCTGCGGCCTCGGCGGGACCGCGGTTGTAGCGGCCTCAACCAGCCCCTTCCCCATCCAGCGACCTCCTGTCATTATTGTCGTAATTTTTATTTCAAAGGAGCAGGTTCCAGTGGGAAGGGCGTGCAGGTTAAGGGAGAACAGCCCCGGGTGGGATCCCCTGGGCTTGGCCTGGCCCGCAGGTGCCCCGCAGGCGGCTGTGCCCGGGTTCGGTATTTCATAGCTATTCTGCCACTGAACAGCTCCTGAAATTCAGTGCTGTGTTATCCGAGTGAGCGCAGGGAGTCTGTGTGCTTGCACTTGCAGCTGGAGCTGGAACCTTCTCAAGAATGTGTTGTTCCACCTGCAGGGATCTGTATTTATTTGCATTCATCTTACCCGTTGTCTCTCATCTAGGATACAGCGTGAGACAGTTCTCTCCCACTTGACCGACTTTGGTCTTTGCATCTTCTGAGAGGTTGATTTGTTCAATTGCAAGAGATGCTGAATTTAATTGCTCTGTGCAACCTTAAAGAGAAATAATCCCCAAACATAATTTAGCTGGAAATCATTAACCAGCCTGAGAGGAATATGGTGCTTCCTTGGGAGACTGAAGAAGTCTCTTCAACTGTTTTTTAGGCAGGAAGGAAAAGACTTTGGAACAGTCCTGTTCAACAATTTCAGAAGAGTCTGAGCCTTATCCATATGTTCTGCAAGGAGAAGACATCCAGGCACTTGAAATTAAATTGGAGGACCTGAAGAAAGTATGTATGAGTATTTTTACTGCTAGAAACAGCTGTCTTAACTGACACTCTCCTTTTGTGTGTTTAACAAGAGGGTGCTGCCCATTTACTTAAGCCAAAACTCACTGCTGCAGCTGAGTTCTCATGCTATTTTCTGTCAGGCTTTTTATCATGATAAAATGTCAGCTCATCACGTTCAGTTGCTATAAGTAAAGGATTATAAAGTGCCTGTACAGTCGTTCCAAGTGGAAAGATAAGTCATCTGCCTCTTCAAAATTACATCTTCAACTTTCTGATCTAATAAGACCTGTAAGTTGTGTAGTAGCTCTCATGGCTTTCCTTCTGAAACTCAGGTCCCAGTGTGTGAGTGGAAGCATTTGAGTGACACAGCAGCAGAAATCTCTTAGGAAAGTGATTTAAAACTCCTTTTGTGCCCCTGTTATAAACCAAGATCCGGCAGAGTAAGACAGTAGCTGAGTTGTTATCTGCATGGCTGTGTAGGGTGTCTTGTAGGGAAAGAATTGTAGAAGATTTGGCTTAGAAAAGACCTTAAAACTCGTCTATTTCCACCCCCCGTGCCATGGGCAGGGACACCTTCCACTGTTCCAGGTTGTTCAAATCCCCATCCAGCCTGGCCTTGGACACTTCTGGGGACGGGGCAGCCACAGCTTCTCTGGGCACCCTGTGCCAGGGCCTCACCACCCTCACAGGGAAGAATTTTTCCTAATATGTAATCTAAACCTACTCTTCTACTTTGAATCCATTCCTTCATTGTCCTGTTGTTAAATGTCCATGTGAAAAATCCCTATCCAGGACTCTCAGGACCCATACAGGGACTGTACTGCTGTGACTGCTGTGCCCATCCTAAAGGGCTCAGATGGAATAGAGGTGAGTCAGAGTGTACCTAACTGCTCTGTGACTGTTTATTTCCTGAAGCTCCGTGCTCCACGCCTTCCCCACTATGCTGGGACAATTCCAATCCAGAAGCATTACCTCCTCCAAAAGCCCCGGCCCAAGGAGGTGTCACATCTTGTAGCACATCCTGTTCACCTCCCAGAACCCAAGGGACCACTGACTTTTTCTGGTAGGCTTCAACTTCACATCTTACCTCTGGGTTTTGTTTTTGCTAAGGCAGACTTTAGTGACCTGGGTATTTTTATATGTGGGATGTAGGACCAAGGCAGCTTGAAGATGGCCGTGAAGAGATCCTCCCTCATCACATTTTGGGAAGTCTCCAGGATTTAAGGAAAGAAGCCTTGGCCAGAGGAAACACTCAGGTTGGTTTGTAGAGTTAGGAAAATGCTGCTGTGTGCCACTTTTCCAGAGGTAGAGTGTGGTGCCTGCAGTACCTTTCCAGCACCTACCAGGAGCAGGGCAGGCCTGGGGTGTGGCTTTCCCAGCCTCTCACACTCTGGGGGAGGGCTTGCCTTTGGAGAAACTGCACCAGCAGGTTTTGGAGTCCTGTGTGCAGGACCAGGTCATGGAGGGAACAATTACACAGGCTTCCTCTTCCCTCTGTGCCCTGCTGGTGGTGTCAGAGAAGAGTTGGTGTTGCAGCAGTGCCATTGCTGGAGTCTCATTACTCAGATAAATACTTCCATTGTATCTGAGTATGTCCCTACTGCCCTGGCCTCCTTCCTCTCAGATTGCTAATGTAGCAGTGCTGTCAAGCTGAAGAATTCTTCTCTTTTCCTTTCTCCCATTCCTGTTTTGCTGTGCATGGAGAGGTTCATTTAGTGTTTCATTTCTCATCAGCTAGCAGATGCTATTAAGGTTCCTCATCCAGATGTTACTGCAACAGCTGTAAAAGAGGAACATGGAAGAGAGAAGAAAGAAAAAGCACATCAGGCCCAACTAGCAGAGCACAAAGCTTTCCAGAACTGGAGGCATCATATGGCAATGAGGAAAAAGCAGGAGAAACACCTAGGAGGTGAGAAAAGCTAAGGAGGTCTCATTCTGTGAAATTCTGCATGCAGGTGGAGAAGTTTGATGTCCCCACACCAAACTGCAGAGGTCATTGCCCACCAGGGTTAATCCTATTGCCATTGCAATCTAATTCCATGTTCTCAGAGCTCCCACCCTGCTCATGCTGGTGGCTCTGGATGTGGTGGGAAGGTGAGCTGGTGGCTCTGGCTGGGGAGAGGACAGTGGATGTGGCAGGGAACAGTGTAATTGGGTTACAGGTGAACAATAACAGTGGGTGTGCCCAGAAGTGCAGCACCAATGATGTGATGTTTTTTTATAGAAATTCTTCACAAGCCAGAGAATGAATTGCTGATGAACATGTCAGATGATTACAGGCAAATCCAGGAAGAACGTGACCTCATTGACCGGAGTCTCCCTGCCCTGTTTCCTGGAAAGGTGAGAGCCCCACTTCCTGCGTGTCCTGATTGTGCTGCTCTTGCAAAACAGCACAGACACTGTTCCAAGTAGGTCTCTGAAGTGCTGTCAGGAGATGTTTATCAAAGCCACTCTGAATCATTTAGCTTGGTGTTCTGAGCAGAGCTTTCAGGGACATGAAAAATAAAAACATGAATTGTGCTATCCATACCAGTCAGGGGAAAGTGGTCATGAGCAAGTGGCATTTCTTGATTCTCACCAAAGGGCTGTTGTGCCCTAGGAATGGCATAGAAATTTGTCACAATAGCTGTTCCAAGGGCAGAAAGATCTGATAGATTCAGGCTTGGATTTTAGTGATTGCAATGAAGAAAAAGGCATGGGTAAGGCAGGAGGGTTATGAGAGTACCATCTTGAAATGTTTTTTTCACATTTATAGCACTGTCAAAGAAATTGCATTTGTGTGAGGCTTTATTTTAATACCATTCAACTTCCACGTGCACTAAGATAGAAGAAAGTTCTTTTGTCTTTGTCAGCAGCCTCATAGAAATTTTGGCTTACTCTGCAGAAAGGGATAATTCACAGACTTTTAAAATGCTCATATAGTCAGGGTTAGACCTTTTTTGCATCAAATGCCTGTGAAAATAGCAGGTAGCTGCACAGCTCTGTGTCAGTGGGAGCCTTGTTTCCCACCCAGGGATACCGAGTGGGAAGCGAGTTCTGGAACCTTCCGGAGCAAATTGGGGATGAACTGACCGGGCTGACTCTGACCCTGACCCGGACAGAACGTGGGCACCCAGAGCCACTCACCCACGTGGGAAAACCCAGAACTGTCCAGAGGGAAACAGGTAAGGGAGCACTGCAGAGAGGTGGTTCTGAAGAAATGGGGCTGCTGCAATTTACAACACGAAAGAATGACACTCACCTGAGCAGGTTGAATTGAGGCAAAGAAAGAAGGGCAGTTTATTATGATTTGGGGTTTTTATAAGATTTAGAATTTGGTCAAGGATTGGTAGATGAGAGGAACAGCTCTCTGACCCCAGTGGTCAATTCAGAAGTCCATCACAGAGAGGTATGAAAACAATCTACTTTTGTTTATGTTACATTAGTGAGAGAGTCTACTAGAAGGTGTGTAACATGATCATCAGAAGGTTTGTGAATCAGGGTGATGGGGCACAAGTGTGGAAGGAGAAACTCCTTCCCTGTTGAACCTCCTCTTTAAAACACTGCAAGGCCAAAGTTTGGCAGGAAGTGAAATTTGATTAGGCATGTGGGTGTGTAAAGAGTGTAAAGAGCTCTTCTATGGGTATTTCCACAGGTCTGAAGTCTCCAAAGAAGATTCCTTGCCACCTAAACTGGGATAAGAGTCTTTTCCTGAAACATAGACGGCAGGAGCTAAAATCTCTCCTGGAGGAACTGGGCTTTCATAAGCCGGTAAAACCAGAGGAACGAGCACTTTATTTGTGTCTCTTGTCAGGTGCTGTAGAGTAACAAAATTGCCAACAGTTGGATAACAAAGAAGCATTAGGAAACTAAAACTTGGTCCCACAGTGCTTTTCTTGGAAGTTCCCACATTTCCAAAGGGCCACACGTATTAAAGAGTTGTCTGACCTACTGAAGTGTTGTTCCATGGAGTGGTCTAGGAGCCTCAGAATAGGACCCCAAACCAGCAGCATGCAGCTGCCAGGACCTAGACAAAGAAAAACCTGCCAAGTACTGGTGCAGGACTTTGATTTAGTGCTGTGGAGCAGAGGGAAGAGATCTTTACCCATGTGGAAGACACACTCAATCTCCTGAAGGCAGGTGGCCCCTCCTCCTACAAACAGAACAAACCTCATTTTTTTTGTATTTGAAACCTGTCTCTGAGGGTGAGAAATGGGTGAAAAACACTTTCTTTGTGCATCATTGCTAGTGGGGAATGCAGTCATCTGGGATTCTTGGGAATCTCAGAATTGGTTCTTTCCCGTGTCCCTTGAGTATTGTTTGGATGCCTCTAAAAACCATTGTAGGAGCAAGATATCCCAACTTCACTTTACTTGTCTGAGTTGATGCATTTGTCTGGTGTTTTAATGTCCTTTCTATGTAAATGAGCAACTGTGAGTTGGTCATTTCTGTGTATGTCCAGGATCTGGAAGGGCTGGAGGTGATTGGGAGAGGGCAGCCTTTCACATCTGTCTCAGCTAAGGCTTTTCGACAAACTGCTATTTCTGAAGAGATTGAGACCCTGTAAGTTTGACTTTGTGGGATACTTTGTGGCAAAATAACGAATTTTGGGTGCGCACCACCAGTCTGTGAGGGTATCCTTAGCTGTTCTTACCCAGAATGGAAACGAGTCTCCAGTGGGGCACAATAAAAGGCATATTTTTATATTGTAATCACCAGATTTAGGAGCCTTTGTGCCTTGGGGCCTTGTGTCTAAGGAGCAAGAATCAGAGAAAAATTTTGTTGAGGCTTTTCCTCCAGTCTTCACTCTGTGTGGCTTCAGAGCTTACATCAGGCAGGGTGGGATTCCACTCTCAACTACCTCCATTTGATTGTATTTTTCTAGCCTTCCATCATTCATATCCTGATTTTCCCTGTCCTGTCCTGTCCATCTGTAACAGTCACAACCTGAGGGTCTCTTGTCCTTTTTCACTCATGTACTTCAGGCAGGTCTCATTCTTTAATATTCTAGCTGTCCTGTTCTCTTTGACAGTGACATGTAGCTAGATGCACCACATCTGCAGGGCTCTGTCCCTAAAGACATTACTGTGAGAAAACATTAAATGGGATTATTTATTACAGGGTCTTGTAAATCACCCCTGGTTCTTCCCTGTCTGGAAGTGAATTTCACTCCATGAAAATGCTGGCTTTTGTTTTCTTTAGCAGTGACCCCTTAGGTGACTCCTTCGTTGTGGTTCCAGAAACTGAAAAGGTTCCATCTTTAGTTTTCTGTGGCCAGCCTGCTCGTTGGATCAAGGGCATCACTACTTCCAGGGTAATTGTGACATTTTAATTGTTTAGTCAAGCTGAGCCTATTTGAGTTCCCAAGTCACAGCTGTACAATAAGTGTCACTCCAAGGCCACAGAATGGGGGACTTATTCTGAACATAATAGAGCATCCCTGTGTTTGCTCCAGAGAGATGCAGGAACAGAAGGGCTCTAGTTGTGACGTGAGGTTCAGATTCCCAGGCTTTCTCTGTACAATGGCCACTTCTTTGGACCTGTTTTACAAGTTCTCCTAGCAAGGTTCAACCCTTTATTTGAGCTGTGACTTCATGCAGGATAAATCCTGCCAGATAGAGTAGAAATTGTTATCTTTTTCCTCTTCCTTGTAGAAGGAGCTTGGCATTGCTGCCCGTCTCACCTTTGAGGCTGTGGCTCGTGAGAAGGCTGAAAGTTTCCTGACAGTGACCAATGATGGCAGAGCTGCCATTTGGTACCACTGGATGAGACGTCCCCAGCAGATCCCCTCCAGGCACACCAAGGGGAGCAGGATGCCCTGCTTTTACTTTGATACCAGGCCAGGTATGAGACCTGCTGCTCTCCAAGGCCTCAAGCAGAGAGCAGGAATTTGGGAGTTACCTGGGATGTGGAGTCTGACTAATGGCACAGCACTGCTGGATGGTTTTTCCTGAGGAAGTCGCCCTGGGTGTCAGAGCTGACTCACCACAAAAGAGCTGTGCAAGGCAGATCTCACTCCTGGAGCTCAAAGGAAAGGAGGTTGCTTCTGCTGAGTGCAAATGGGTGAAATACTGAGAAGGGAATAATGGGGCATAATGTCCTGGAGAGAAAACTGAGCTTGCTATAGAAGGAGAGTGCAAAGGAAATAAACCAGTTCAGGAACAAAGGGACTGAGAGTAAATCTGGAAGGAGAACAATAGCTGGATAAAGTGTGATAACCAGCTGAACTATGGGGAAAGAGTCTCCTAGAGAGATAAGGACACTTGGGGTGCTGTTGGAAAAGGGTCAGGCTAACCAGGTGGCTTCTTGCAGACTGATGCATTTTCTCTCTTATTTCAGGTGTAATTTTGCCTGGAGAAACTCGGAGGTTTTCCTTTATTTTTAAGTCAGAGAGAGCAGGCATTTTCAGTGAGCCCTGGGAATTTAGGACACATCCTCTGTTATTAGGAGGAGCTCTGGTTCAGGTCACCCTTTGGGGAATTGCTGTGTATGAAGATAAACTGGCTGACTTCAGAGAGAAACTGGAGGTAACCAAGCATGTAGCTGGGTAACTGAGCTTTGAACTTTATATGCAAATAAAGGATAAGGGTGGAAGTGGACAACATGGTATTTTTATTGTTGTGGAATTACTGCTGAGAGTGAGATTTACAGAATCCATGTACTTGAGCAGGTTTGCTAAATGACATGAGGAACTCTGCAGTCTCTTGTAATGTTGTTACTAAAGACATGACTGTGTCTCCTGAAGTGTTCACACTGGTCCTTTAAAGAATGAAATTTCTGTTGGTAATTAATTTCATTAGTTACTTAGTGGGAAGGGGACTGACTGCTGTACACTATGGCAGCAGTTAAGGTATAAATCGAAAATTACACTGTGTTTTGAAAAGTGTAGTTTCAGGGGAGGATTTGTGGAGTTTATTTGAAAAGCTGTTGGAAGTATTGCTCTGCTCAGCAGGTTTTGCAGTTGTTCATGTCCTTGTAACTCTGTTTAATGAATAGTGTGGTTACAGGTGGGACTGAATTGGTGTGTTTGCATATGGAATGGGGACTCAGGCATGTTGTTCTTGTGGTGGTGCCCTAGAGTGAGCTGGCTGCTCAAGAAGGTGCTGCTATAGTGAAAGAGAGCTTGAATGAGCTTCTGCACCAAATTCGGACCCCCGAGCCCATCCCATCCCCTGTGGATTCCTGTGTCACTGAGGAAGAGCTGTTCCACAGGAAAAACCCCGAGGTGATGTTTGCTGTTGGATGGACTGCACGACTGAAATAACTGGGGAGGGCAGACCCATGGGGCTGCTGCATCCCTGGTGTTGTTCAGCTGGCAGAGTCTGCCACGGAGGCTTTAGGAGTTGGGTTTGAAGAGGGGAGGTGCAGCTTTCATATTTACCTTTTTTCCCCCATTATCACAGTTGCATTATCAGCATCAAGTGGTAAAGCAGCTGCATAAACTGTGGAGACAGCACCTGACTGTGCCTTCAGTCTTGGAGGAGGAAGTTCCCTTGGAGCAGAGGAGCACTGCAGAGGATGTGAAGTTCCAGGAGAGCACCTCAGAGCCTCCCTCTGTCCAGGGCAGCACCACTGAGCTCCCACCTGGGAAATACACATTAGAGGAGTCTCCAAGAGAAAAGAGCTTTGAGGAGGAAGAAGCAGGTCCTTCAGGATGGAACCTTTCCATTGAGGACTTTAAACAGGTGGTCACCTCTGTTCCCACAGGCTGATGGTGTGTTCATTCCCCTACAGGCAGCCCAGCCTGCCCCAGGGTGAGCCCACCCAAAGGGCTGCTGCCAGTGTGCTGGGAGTTTGGGAGATTTACTGTGTTGGCTCTGCTGGCCACACCCTCAGGGCTCTTGTAAAGAGATTCCCAAGAGACTTTGTGGGCTCTTGTGTGAAGAAGAAAAGAGAACCACACAATATAATAGATATTTTAAGCTCTTCTCCCTTTAGCTTTCTGTCATCTCAGGACTGAATGTGGGGGGCAGGCTGGGCTTGCAGCCTCCTGTGGCTCCCCCAAGGGCTATTCTCCTTGGGGAGTCCTTCCTATTCATCAGAGAACTAAGGGGGCACTCAGGACGGGCTGTGGATAAGGTACAGACCTCCCTAGATTAAAGCAGGAGTGCTTTGGATTCGGCCAATGGTTTTGCTGTTGTGCTCTCTTGGAAATCTCTCTGTTATTCTTACAACTAAGCTTCACTAGGGAGCCTTCTAGCTTGATAGAATCCTTGTTTCCCAGCACACCTGAAATTGCAGAGGGGCTTAATATCAGTCTGATGGGGGAATCTGGGATTGTTCTGCAGATCTTGGGTACCTTGGCCATATCCTGGCTGTGTAGGAAGCCCCATCTGGGGGTGTCAGTGCCCAGTGCAGCCTGTTTGCAGGCTGGTGTCCAGGAACAGAGCTGTGGGCTGCTCCAGTGAGCTCAGAGACTGGGAATAAAGACTTAGAAGTGCTCCACAGCCCCTGTGTATTTTCTCTCCCAGGCTATAATGTCAATCCCAGGGGAGGAGCAGCGGGAAGAGGCACTGACCCAGCTCAATAAGGCAGCTCTGGAGCTGTGTGTTGAACAGAGGCCAACCCAGTCAGACCTTCTGTATCCACTCTGGTGGGTTACCTTTGCAAGGAAAAGCTTGTGAAAACACTGTGTGATCAACAGCCTCAGCAAGCTGTGTTGCAAGTGTTGTGATTCAGAGTGCACATAATTACATGAGGTCTAGAAGTCATCCTTACACTCTGGTTTTTTATAGCTTAATTGTAGCAGCTGTCTAGGACCTAAATGCCTTTTCTTTTTTTTTTTTCTGGAGATAAGTTTAGATTAAATGCATGTAATTTTGGAGAGTGTACAAGATTATTTCTGGAAAGATTATTCCAGTCTGTATTTATGAAACCTTTGGGTATTTTCTGTATCCTTCTACTCAGATAACTGTCTCCTCCCTCATACAGTCTCTCTGTTATTTGCTCAGGCTTTCAGACTGTAAACATATTAACAGCTTTGAGTTGCTCCTAAATTAGAAGGATGCAGGTTGTTCTTGGGAGGCACAGAGCAGGTTGATTTACCAACGTGTGTCATGTTGGAGAGCAGACCTAGTTTCACAGTAATATTTATGGGTTCCTGGGAGCCTGTTGATTTGCAAACCATTGAGAGCTCAGAGGGATCTAACACGAGGAAAGCAATTCAGCATCCCCCTGCACAGATATTTGGACAGTGGGTGCTGTTCTGTTGGTTTAGCTGCACAGGCCAGCTGTCAGGTGCCTTCACCCCTGGGCACAGGGTGAGGCAAGGTGGCACTTGCTGCACTGTCTGCCTTCTGATCCTGAGCATTTTCTCAGCCTCCAGCTGTGGCGTGGGGCAGTTGATGACCTGGTGAGTCACTCTCTGAGGCTCAGATCCCTGCTTGGTTTGATGAAGGAGGACACCTATGTAGAAGTTTTTTCGGAGGAAACAGGTAAATGGTGATTTTAGCACAGCAACTGCTTTCTGTGGGCTGTTGGAAATACAAAAAAACATGATGAATTTGAACTGAAATGTCAATTTCAACATGTCTCCCTGAGGAAAAAGCATCAGGAAAAAAACTGGCAGGTTGTGTGACAGTCACAATACTAATTGGGATCTGTGGTTTGGCATCAGTAAAAAAAACACCCCCACAAAAAAGCCTTTTAATTCAGCTAGATCTAGCCATGGTTTTCACACAGACTGACCCAGCAAACACTGCCTCAATGAGACCTCATCAATCCTTATTTAAACAAAGAACTCTTCAAGGTATTGGTTTTTAGTTCAGTACTTGTCAGATTAATAAAAAGAGGAAAATATACTGCAAAAGTCACACATTCCCACTGTGCTAGTGCAGTGGGCTGGACTTTTTAGATGTGTGGATGCTTTTGGTTAATTTAAATCCTTTTTTGTAGAGGAAGTACAGCAAGGAGGAGCAAAAAAAGGAGGAAAGGAAGACAGAATAGCTACTAAGAAAGAAGACAAAAAGGATAAAGAAGGCAAAAAAAGTAGAGGGACATCAGGGAAGGAGAAAGTGGTAGGTGTCATGATGCTGGGTGAACCCTGAGTGCTGGGGGCAGTGTGATCCATCCTGAGGTTGTGTATCCTAAGTTTGAGATTATTTCCAACCCAGTGAAGGAGGTGCTGCTGCTGGGAGGTGCATCTTGAAGCAGTATGAGCAGTGTCCTGACCTGTGTCCCTTTTTTCCTTGCTCTGTCCCTGGTTAGGATCTCTCAGGCAGCAGAAAGCTGAAAGCAAAGGATGAGAAGCAAATACCTTCCATTTCAGTGCAGGACGTGAAAGGAGAAGCAGAGTCTGTCAAAGGAGGAGATGAGGAGCACAAGGTGAAAGAGGAAACTGCAACTACAGATGGGGCAGAACCTGCTCAGGAGGAGCAGAACTCTCTTTCACTTGAAAAGTACAGGGAGAAGCTCTACATTGAAGTGAGTCTGATGAAAGCTTGTATCATTGCCTTGGTTTTGTTCTTGTAAGGCACACTGAGGCTCAGGGGGAGAGGCAAGCATTTTGTTAAACTCAGGAAACTGGCAGACATACGTCCCTTGTGCTGCAGCCAGGTAAGTGTGAAATCCAAATTAATTTGTTTCAGCCCGGAATCTGTTAGCAGAAATCACACAGCCACGTGTGGCACTCATATCTGGGATGTCTTTAGCATTGCTTGCAGACTCTGGAGGGATCAGCTGAATTAATTGTACCTCAGATAATGTTAAACACACTTCATAGCCAGGGAAGTTATTACTAGAGCTCTGTTAGCAGCAGGCTGCCACTTCTGTGGGGTTGTGTGTGTGCCCATATGAAAATGTATCTCAGAAATCACCTCTGTCAGTCTCAGCTTCAGCATTTCTTCATGTGTTTTCACTGCAACTTGTCTTCTCTGAATTTCTGTAGGTTTACAGGCTGCTGGATTCAATGGTGAGTGAAATGGTGTCTTTATTTGAGGATCTAAAGCAGCAACACGCCCTGAAGTGGGAGTGAAGCCCTTTGTATGTAGAAATAGACTTGCTTTAAAATAAATAAATAAATAACCATATTTACAGTGATGGAGTGGAGAGTCTTCTTTCTGAAGTGATTCAGTGATTACAAATACTGGGCTGCCTCTTTTCTGACACACTGTGATGTGAGACTACTGCTAGATCATCTGTTACTGCTACAGATGATGCTTGCCAAGAAGAGACAAGGCAAGAAGTAATCACCACCTCAGAAAATGTTAAGACTGGAAAATACTGGTGTTTCTGCTAAAGGAGAATTAAAAGTGCCAGTTAACATGAGGTATGTTCTGTGTGTCTGGATTGTGCTTGGCTAGCAGGTGAGTGAGCAGGGTGTTCTTGTGCTTAGGAGTACTGGTACCAGGAAAGTAGATAAATCCATCCTGGTTTTTATCGTATTTTTGGCAGCTTGTCCAGTCTCCCCTTGGGACTTGCTAGCAGGAGGCTTCTCTGAGGCATTCTGGATCCCAGTAAAAACACTGTCCCAATGGGTGTGCCACCCTGACTGGTTTTGCCCTCACAGATTTCCCTCTTGTGCTGATCTTGCCATCTCTTTCCACTGAGCTCCAGGTACCCATGCCCCATTCTGGGCCAGGTGTTACATGCTTCCTTACAAGACTAATCACTCTTAAATGAGTGAAATTTGTGCTGTAAAAGTTATGAGCCATGGTAAGGCCTGTGTTAGAGCCACCCCTCCTGTCTGTCCATCTGTCTGTGTGTCTGGGCTCATCACCATTTCCCATCTGTGTGCATCACTGCTGCAAGGGGGCTTTTTCTGGAGCATCCCAGGCCTGAGTGTGGCACGTTGGACTTTACTTGGAGCAGGTTCTGAGGCAGAGTGAGCTCTGTGGGGTCTGTCTTGGCCTGGTGTCACTAAGTGCCACCTTCCTGCTGAAGCAGCTGGACAGCATTCCCCAGGAAGGCTTTGGCCCTGCAGAGCAATGCTGTCAGTGTGGATTATTAACTGGGGATGCTCATCCCACTGCAACTCTCAGGCAGCAGATGCCTACCCCTGCTGTCACTCAGCCATGAGTTCAGTGGCTCCAGGTGTGTCCCTTGGGCACGTGCCCCTGTCCCTGTGTCCCTGGCTGTGTGACATGACTTGCTCTTTCTGCTGAGTTGGTGTCTTCTGCTTTCTCATTTTGACTCCTGTGCTGTCCCTGGGGAGAGCATCTGTTCCTCCCCTTGGCTCCCAGCAGTACCATGGCAAAGCACAGCTTGTTTTTTTCACTGGCCAGGTGAGGCTCCTCATATTCTGAGATGTTTTCTCGTTGTGGGGAAGCATTTTGGCTTCTGTAGCAGCAGGAGCCTCCTCTGGCTCAGCGGGCACAGACCCACAAAGGGAATGTCTCTGCTCAGCATTCCTGGAGTGAGAATTTCAGCAACATTTTGGGAATTAGGAGGAAAAAGGCCTGAAGTTGGGGTGTGTCTCACAGGCTCTGACAATAGCTCCTGCCTTCCTGGAGATGATTATCAGCTTGTGAATCTGCCCAACTCAAACTGCTCAAGCCATCTGTTTCTAGGAGAGAGGGAGTCTGCACGTTCTAGAGGCAACGTGATTGTCTGAGAGGCAGGAATCCTTTCATTTACCTTAAAGGATGGCAAAGCCAATCCATGTCTCCATGGATCCATATCTGCAGTCCAGCCTATTGGAACCAGGCTCCATGTGTTCATCTGCCCACAGGAAAATCTGTTAATACAACACCAGGAGATGAAAGTTTTACATCAGTCATGTACAATGGAAGAATGTCCTGTGCTGGCATCTCCCCTTCTGAGGGAGGAGTCTGGTGGCAGAGGGCAGGTGGGTGGCATATGAGTTCTGCAAAGGAGAACAAACCTAATAGTCTGTAGTCTAATAGGGAATAGTCTGATTTCTTGTCATTCTTTTTTGTCATAAATATTGCCAGTGCTTCTTCCAGCCTTGGACAGGAGTGTCCTCAGGGGACAAGGTACAAGCAGAATGCAGGAAGGGATGTGCTGGGCCAGCAACTGTGATACTCTGTCTGGCTGCTGCAGCTTTTTGTGAGCCAGCTGCTTTTTTTTTTTTTTTTTTTTTACCCTTTTGCATTGATTTGTGGAAGTAACAGGACAAGAACTGCAGTGGAATTAGAGCTGGCTTCCACAGTGCAGCTTTAGAAACATACCCCTCTTATTTACAGGACCAGGGTAAGATGTGGGCTCTGTCCTTAGCACAGAACCCCTCAGGGCTGTCAGCTCTGCAGTCTGCAGGACCCTGTGAGGCTGAGTCCTTGCAGCCAGGCAAGGAAGTTATTCCTTCTCCTCTCCCAAACGTGGGCATTATTTGCATTAGTGTTAATAATTTGTGTTGTGTTTGCTAAATAACCAAGTTGAGCGACCTTCCTGGCCTTGGGAGTTGCATTTCCAAACCCCACCCCCCATGTGAGTGGGGTCTGAAGACACCATCACCACCAGAGAGGATGGGAAGAGGGGCAATTGCAGGAAAATGGTGCAAGCAGAAGGTGACAGCATTTCCAGAGGTTTCTCAGTGGCAGAGGGGGTCTGGGTGAGCAGTCAGACTCTACTGAGGGCAAGCAGTGGGTCCTATACCTAAAAAGTGGGGGTTTGGGCCCCCCAGCAAAGAAACCAGACATTTGTACAGCTCCAAAAACACCTCATGGGTTTTTTTTCCCCATGGAGAGGTTCACTTGGCTTATAAAAAAAGGCAAGTTGTCTGCCTCACCATGTGACACAGTGGAGCAGGAGCATTGGGAAGGGGGGAAGAGGAAAGCCTGGAGCTTGGGCTGCCATGAGGAATGCCTGCCTCTTCCCAGGCTGGGATGTTTTCCGGGCTGACGTGCAGAGGGTTTGGATACTGGATATGCTCTTTTCCCACACTGCAGCTGGGAGTGGGACTAGATGCTTATTCAGCCTGCACGGCCAGAGCTTGTTGGGAATGTCAGGCTGCTGAGATCTGCAAAGCCCCCGGAGGCACATGGGCTCCACCGGGACCCAGAGCAGGACCCTGGGGCAAGATAGATCTCAGCTCTGCACTTCGTGGGGCTGGCGGGAGCAGCGGCAGGAGGCATGACCCCCCTCCCACCCCAGAATGTCTCAGCACCCCTGAGGTGCTTTCCATCATGAAAAATGTCAGTGATATTAAAAAGATTTTATGTATCCATAATAGTTGAAGGGCTGTCAGTGATTAAAATGGAAAGCAGAGGCCGGGAGAGAGGGGGTGGCATTGAAATGATCGAGAGACATGACTTATTTTGTCATGTCATCTGATGCCTCCCTCTCTCCCCTCAGCCAGGCTCCGGGAGCTGTTCAGAGCAGGGGAAGAACCCTCTCCAAATTTAGATCCTAAAAAAAAAAAAAAAAAAAAAAAAAAAAAAAAAAAAAAACCAAAAACAAAAAAC
>JBBMKD010000054.1:5956372-5999116 GCA_037834095.1 Argya squamiceps | reverse complement strand
CAGCAGGGGCCGGGGGCCAGGGAGGAGGGCAGCGGCGACTCGGAGGCAGAGGCGCTGCCCTACCCGGCGCTGGCCCCCGTCGTCTTTTTCTACCTGAGCCAGGAGAGCCGGCCGCGGAACTGGTGC
This sequence comes from Argya squamiceps, assembly GCA_037834095.1. Classification (NCBI taxonomy): domain Eukaryota; kingdom Metazoa; phylum Chordata; class Aves; order Passeriformes; family Leiothrichidae; genus Argya; species Argya squamiceps. The sequence continues at coordinate 5,998,990 of JBBMKD010000054.1, read as the reverse complement.
CTCCGGCTGGTCTGTAACCCGTATCCTTTGCAGGTGTTCGGCGGCGAGGTAAGCCCCACGGGGCCCCCGCGCCGCCGGAGCGGCCGCCAGGGCGGGGGACGCCTCCCTCCCGTCTGGAGCTCGCCGGGTGATGGGGAAGGAGCCGGGATTTGGGAGGACCCGTCACCCGCCGTCCCCGGGGTAGCGGGGGGCACCCGGCGGTGCTGCCCCCCTCGCCGGTGCTCGCCCAGAAGTTTTCCGGGCTGTTGCAGGGGCTTGGCGGTCCATGCCTTGATGCGGGGCTCCCCTCCCAGCCGCCCCGCCGCGGCTTCAGCGCTCCGTTCCACAGGGACTCGGAGTGGGAGCTGCTGGGGACCATCCCCCCGGGGATCGACCGTGTCCGGTCCCGCTCCCCCGACGCACTGAGGGACCCTAACCCCGGTCTCTTTCCCTGCGGATCGGTTCTGCCTTCCTGACCCCGTTTCTTGACCATTTTAGGCTCCCTGGTCCCTTCCCTGAGGGTTTGCGAGACGGGTGCAGTCTGGAGGGAGGCGGAGGGTTTTGGGGGTTGGGTTGCTGCCCAGCTCCAGGGTCCCTAAATAATTCAGGGTGCTTGAGGCCCATCCAAGGGCCTGTTCTCTGCAGTCCCCCGGGAGATGCTTCTTGTTTGGAGGGGTCGGGGCAGGGTGGGTGTCGTGGTCCCGGGTGTGCACTGGCCAAGGGCAACTGTTTGTCAGATCCTGGGGTGAGCCACCGCCCCCCAAAGGCTTCTGATCTCCTTCCAAGCTCCCTATCTGCTTTGGCACAGGCCGAGCCGCTTTAGTCAAGTTTAAGCTTTCAAAAGAAGGGGAGAAAAAAAAAAAAAAGAAAGAAATAGAGGAGACAATAGAAACATTTCTTCTTTCCACAGTCTTGGTGTCTTTAAAGCTTCCCTTTGGAGTTGAGCTGCAACCAGCACATGGCTTGTAGCATTCCGAGTATTTTACCATCCCCAAAATCCAGTTTCATCTATCATTTGCAGAAACAAAACCCCGAAATGAAATAAAGTGAAGCGCTGTGGCTTCCAGCAGGGGCTGGTGCAGGAGAGGCAGCCGCTTCCTGGGAAGTTCCCTCGTCCCTGCTGTGCTGCTGGCGCAAGAGGCAGGCGAGTAGGTCTGGGCAGCAGCCCCACATCTGGAGGGGAAGAGGCTGTGCAGCAGCAGGGAGGACATGTTACACGTTACAGAGGACCAGAATACCCTGTGCTAGTCCTTCTCCACTCCTGGTGTGCGGGAGCTGTTAGGGATTACATCTCAGCTGAGGCTGCTGTGCTTGGGAAGAGTGGTGAGGATCTGCTCGAGTTGTGAATATTGTTTTACTTGAGCTCCGGCAATGATTTCTCTGATAAACAGGCTGCCTTCTCTTCTAAAATGTCCCCCAGGAGGGAAAAATCCAAGGTTTCTCTTCCCAGTCATGAATACTCTCAGCAGCTTCTCCACAGATCTCTTTCAGACCAGCTAAGCAGTTCAAAGCTGCCTTTATTTAAACATCTTAGGAAATCTTGCAACTTTGGGAAGCCTTCTGTTTTGGAAAGAAATATTAACGACAGGCTGCAAGTCAGTGTGTTCTTGTTGCCTCCTATGACTAATAATATTTATGATTGCTGGTTTAAATATGTTTCCAAGTATCTCTGCTTTTTTTTTTTTAAAAAAATTAATCTTTGAAATGATGTTTTGAATCTGATGTTAACACCTGCATGTTTTAGTGTTTTCAGTAAAATCCTCCACCCCAGTAGCGCCTTGAAATGTGTTTTCTCCTCTGTGGCTGCAAAAACAAGCTGATTAACTTTTGTCCTTGGAAAATTAGTGGTATTGTGGGAACCTGCAAACACCACTGCGAGCCAGGGATGAGCATTAAGTGCAGTCCCACTAGCTGGGATTTTTGTTGCCAATTTTTCACTTGTTACTGACAGGGAAAGGATCTTGCTGGGAGTCCTGGGGCCACGAGGGTGATGCTGTGGATCCTTGAGTCATGTGGCTGCATGCAGCTGTTTGTTTTCAGGGTCACTGACACAGAATTGGGGGGGTTTATTTTAAAACAACACAAAACCTCCCAAAAAAGCAGTTCAGCCTTCAGATGAGAGGAAGGCAGTAGCTACTTTGGTACCTGCGCTGTGTCTCATCACTTGCTGGGCTATTCAGCAGAGCACTGTCTTGTCATCCCTTTGCCTTTCTGTCACTCCAGTGCTGGAGCTGAGCCTGCTCTTGTTTATATTTATTGCTTTTATTTTTTTCTTTAGTGTGGTGGCCCTTCTCAGGCTGTAATCTTCTAGGATTCATGCCCTGGTGTTAAAACCATGTAATCATGTTGCTGGAAGGTCTTTGTTGCCACCAGCTGCCCTGCAGAAGAGTGACAGTGTGTTGGGTTACGTGGCTGGTGACTCCTGCCCCAGCTCCAGGGAGTTTGGAGCTTTCACTGCCTTCTGCTACTCTCTCAGGTGGATTTTACCTTTCTGCATTGACTCCTGGAAGAAACTGGGTGGGAGGAGTCTGGTTTGAGCTGTGCTTGTGGAGATGCAGAGCTGGGGGCTTTTCCAGGCAGATTTGTGGTGCTCTAATCTGACTGATAAAATTTACTGTTGATGGGGCCTCAGGAAGAGGTGCAGGACCCACTCCTGCTCAGGAAGGACAGTTTGTACCCCTGAAGCGCAGCTGGAACTCTTAGTATTCTGCTCTGTATCCCTGTCCAGGCAGTTTGTGTGGCTGTGATACCTCAGGCCAGGTTAGGGGAGGGTGATGGTTGAGGTGCTGAGTATCCAGCAGGGATGCCAAGTCCTGTTGAGTTTTTCTGGGGGGGTTTTCTGCCATGTTTCTGTCTAGAGCATCCTCTGCCTGCACCAGGGAGCTTTTTCTCCTGCTGTCTGGAGCAGAGATGTGGGGTACTGTGTTGCTCTCCTGCTCCTCCTCTCCCTTAGGGCTAGAAAGAGGTCATGAAGTTTGTCCTGATCCAGAAATTTTCCAGAGCCTGAAACCTTGGGATTTTTAACTCTAAACACGTACCAGATGGCCAACCTGTCTTCCCCCTCCACTCCATTGTGGTCTTTGAGTGAAAACCTCTCTGGGAGCCATGAGGACCTGAGGGGCTGGATGACAACCTGCATATTCCTGGTGGCTCTGGGGGGGAAGATTCTTGCCTGGGTCAAGAGGGAAGAAGGAGTAGGGACAAGTTGAGTGGTCACAGTACTGGATCACAGCTCAGAGATGGGAAGGGCTGTGGCAGGGTGTCCTGGTGTGTGTGCTGGTGAGGCCCTGAGAGGAGAAGCAGGAGTGTCTGAGGGGGAGAGAAGAGGAGGCAAGCTGGTTACTTGACTTTCACTTGTAAAATGAAAGAACCACGACGGATGGGAAGATGAAAGGCTGTATCAGGGTCTGTGCCAGGCTGCTCCTCTGATCAGAGACAAGAAACGAGGCTATTTCTTGGGAGCTGTGGAGTGATTGAAGAGCAGGGATGGAGAAAGTGGGGAGGATGCTACCACTCGGCATTAAGAGCTCTGAATAGAGGAATAACAGTCTAACTGAAAGGGCTTGTGATATCTATTGTAGTGCTGAGAACTGCCTCATCCCCCTGCCTGCAGAGCTCTGCTGCCTGGAGAGCAGCACGTGGCAACAGAGTGCCACAAAAACCTGCTGGAAGCTGCCACTCCTGGGGAGACAGACCCAAATTGGCTGAAATCCTGGATTTTATTCCTGCTTTGGAGGGTGAAGGGCAGCTCTGCAAATTCCCTCTCTGGGAAGGGGAGGTCTGGGTGGCACCAGGAGGAGTGCTCCCATCCCACCTGGCTGCTCTGTGGTACAGACTGGGACTTGGGGTTTGGGAATGGCTTTGGGAAAGAAACATTTCCTGATCCAGTCACAGAAACCAGCCCTGCCTTGTGTCTGCAATAAAGCAGAGAGGACTCTTCCAGCAGCTGCCTCACATGGCTCTGCTCACTCCCCAGTAGGGAGAGGTGGGTGACCAAACCTGAGTCCTGGGCGGGTGCTGATTGCCCCCAAGTCCTGTTGGAAGTTGCAGATGCCCAGACAGCTCCAGGAATGGGTCTGGAACCCCCATGGCTTCATGCCAGGGTGTAGCTGAGATCTGCACCAGGCTGGCTCACAGGATGGCTGGAGTAGAGCTTGGTTTTTCATGGAAGGCAGTGCTGGCACACTCGGCCCCTGCTGAGCTCACTCTGTGCCCTGCTCTGTGTCAGAACCACTCTGTGCTGCTCTGGCTGGATCCAGCTCTTCAGGAGGGGCATCTCCATGTCTCTGACTGCACCAGAGCCAGGACCCTCTTGCCTGGTGGGGGTGAGACCTGAGGCTGCTGAGCTGTGTTGTGGTTTGGGCTCCCCAGCCCCAGCAGTGCCTCCCCTTCTCATGGGAATGCCTGAGGTGAGGGCGATGGGCAGCTGGAACCCCTGTCACCCTGTGGGAGACTGGGGTGTCCTCACTGCCTCCTCAGCCATGTCAGCTCATGGGGAGAGCCAGGCACAGCTTGTGCTGCTCTTTGAAGAGTTCAGTGTGTTAAAAAGAGTGCAGGGTTAAAAATATATTTTTTGTTGTTACCAAAAGGATGTGTTTTTTGGGGCAAATGCATGTGGTATCCTTACACTTCTATACATTTGTTCCAGCCTCACTTCTGAGTTTAACAAAGCAAAACGCTTTGATTTGACAGGTCAGACCTGAAATGGATCTTGTTTTCATTAAAAAAACCCCACAAAGGAGCCAGAATCCATTTGCTTCACCTGTGCCTGGTCCATCCCAGGGTACCTGAGCTTGTTTCTCTCCTGTGACCCACTTTGCCAGCTGGTGCCTCCCGCCCCTCCCTGGACAGAGGGGATTTCTCCCGCTGTGGCTGAGCCTCTGCTGTCTCTGTGCCCCTTCCCCGGGGAGAAGAGAAACCTGCCTGGTCTGGCTGATGCCCGAGGGGTCTCACACAGAGCCTTGGCCCTCCTGGCTGGCACGGAGCATCCTGCTGCTCCCAGGGCAGGGCTGGTTCCTCCCTGGGCTCACTTCAGCTCCTGCATGACCATTTCAACCCATCATCTTTTAACAAGGGCAGGACAGGGGTGCTGTGGTTGTTTCCCTCCTCCCAGGAGAGGAATAACTGCAAATCCTCTTCCCTGCTGCTCACAAACCTTTCGGGAGCTCAGCGGGAGCAGCAAGCAGTGTTTGCTTCCCAGAGCTGGGTGCAGTGGCCAGCATTCCTCTTATCCCTGCCTCCCTGCAAGAGCCAGGAGCAGCTTGATCCTAATCTAGGTGACACCTCATCTCAGCAGCGATCTCCGGACCCATCCATTGCCCAGCCGTGCCGGCAGCCAGGCGCTTCCTTTGCTCCCTGCGTGTGGATGTGTTTTTTTAGGATTCTTCTGCGAATTCCCCCTTCCAGGCTGTTGTGTCACATCTGGAAGTTTGTGTAGGAGTTTATCCAAGTGCTGGAGTACAGTGCAGCTTTTTCTCATTTAAAAATCAGAGGCTGGCATTTTGAAGCGGGCTGGGGTGGGGTGGGGGGGAGGGAGGGAAGGGGAGAGGGAAGCTGTCTGCCAAAAAGGAGACTGGAGCAGAGGAACCGTAATGACTTCCAGAAGTTTTCTTTCTTTTTTTTCCTTTCTTGCTTTCCCTCCCTCTCTCCCGGCTCAGAGACAAAAGGCTCGGCCTCATGCAGCTCGTGGTTATGTCATCCCCGTGCGGGGAGCCCCGGCCGGGAGGGGTGGCCCCGTCCTGCCCGGGGATGCCGCGCTGCTCGGGGACAGCTCTGCCGCGGCTCCGTGTAGGAAATCCGGAACATTTTCTCCCATGTGGGCTGGGGGAGCGTCTCTGGAGACTCGCTCGGTGTCAGTTCACAGAATATTCTGAGCTGGAAGTGACACACAGGGATGATCGAGTCCAGCTCTTTAGTGAATGGCCCCGTATGGGGTTGTTTTTCATCACCCAGGAGCCGGGGCAGGGTGGCCGGGAGGAGATCCTGACTCTCCCCTCAGCCCCTCATGCCCAGGACGAGAGGGGCAGACGGGTGGGTGGTGATTTGGGATGGGTTTGGACGACCACAGCCCCATGGGGCACTCATCCATGGGGCTGATGTGTCACCCATCAGGCTCCCTGCTCTCAATTCGATTAGTTTTGTGTTCTCTGCCCTGTTAGTAGTGCGGGCTGATAGAACCAGTCTGGAAATGCCCAGGATTTTATGATGCACAGAAAATTTTCTGCTTTCTTCTCCCCCTGCACTGCTCGGGGACAGCTCTGCCGCGGCTCCGTGTAGGAAATCCGGAACACTCTCTCTCTCCCATGTGGGCTGGGGGAGCGTCTCTGGAGACTCGCTCGGTGTCAGTTCACAGAATATTCTGAGCTGGAAGTGACACACAGGGATGATCGAGTCCAGCTCTTTAGTGAATGGCCCCGTATGGGGTTGTTTTTCATCACCCAGGAGCCGGGGCAGGGTGGCCGGGAGGAGATCCTGACTCTCCCCTCAGCCCCTCATGCCCAGGACGAGAGGGGCAGACGGGTGGGTGGTGATTTGGGATGGGTTTGGACGACCACAGCCCCATGGGGCACTCATCCATGGGGCTGATGTGTCACCCATCAGACTCCCTGCTCTCAATTCGATCAGTTTTGTGTTCTTTGCCCCGTTAGTAGTGCAGGCTGTTGGAACCAGTCTGGAAATGCCCAGGATTTTATGATGCACAGAAAATTTTCTGCTTTCTTCTCCCCCTGCACCCCCTGGGGAAGCTTTGGCATCGTGCTGAAAAGTGCTGCTTTCTCGTTTTTATTTTAAACTCTCTTTTTCATTTTGTTTTTTTCCCCATTCTGAAAAGACCAAGTTTCAGATTACCCCCAGTTCCCTGCCCAGGTTTCTCTCAACTCTCCCTTTTTTTTTCCTACTGTTTTGCTGGAAGGGAGCAAAATCTTTGGCCAAAATGAACCTCCCTGATGGCTTTTTCACTTGGATCATGAAATAATTTTCCCTTGGCAGAGGACCCATGGGGAGCCTTTGCCCCCGGCAGCTTTGCTGACTGGGAGTAGAGTCTGAGGGAATGGGGATGTCCTTGGGGAACTGTGGAAGGAGCATCTAAAGTCAGGTTGGGAGGACTTTGAAGCTTCACTGTGGTTTGGAAAGGGTTGAATTTCCTAGTTAATTAGGAGGCCTAAGTGTTCCTGGGTTTGTTATGAGGCCAGATCGTGGTTTTCCCTTCCCCGGTGCCTTGGCTCTCTGCTGAGCAACCTAAATGTGAAATGTTCCCTTTGGATGGTGATGCAGGCAGAGGTTTCCCCCAACCTGGGTTCATTTGGCTTTGGCTTTCTCCAGCCTTGGCCTCTCACCCAGGAATCTGGTCTGGTGCTAAGAAATAAAACAAAAACAAAACAAACAAAAAAAAAAAAAAAGGGGGAGGAAATTCTCATAGTTTTATATAACAGAGTGGGTAACAACTGGTCGTGCTTTGGGATGCTCTCACATCTGCTTCCTACCAAAGCCCCAGCAAAGAAGCTTTGAGCAGATGGAAAAAAGCACATTTTTCAGCCTGAATATTTGCTGAGAGAAGCTTTGAGACTCTGTCTCTGTGCTGGCTGCCGTGGTGCTGGTTGGTGCCTTAGGGGAAGGGGCTGTTGAGGTGGCAGGAGCAGCAGCCCTGAGGTGGGGCAGGTCCCCGAGCTGGGGCCACACGTGCCTGTGACTCAGCCCTCAGAAGTTTAGTCACAAGTAGATGGAAATTGTCTGTTGGTTTGGCTCCCGTGCCTGAAATGTTGTTTTGGTTGGGATTTTTAGCATGTTTCCTAGGCACAAGGGACTGGCAGCTGTTTGGTGTTGGGGTTTTTTTGTCACCCATGTAATCCCAGTTCTCTCTCTCTCACTGCTAGGATGCAAAATCCAAGGGAGAGGGCAGGAGAGGGCTGAAAATGGGAACAAAATGCTAAAGAGGTGATGACTGAGAGCTGGGAGCTTGGCACAGATGAGTTTATAAAGAAAAGGGGATTTACTGACTGTAATCCAGGTGCTAGCCCTACACTTTCAGGGTTTCTGGTGCAAATTATCCTTAGATTTATCTCTTATTTGGATCTCTTGCAAGAGGTTTCCCTCAGTGCATCCACCAAATCAGCTTTGAGATACTCCCTGAGCCTGGGGGCTGAGGGCAAACCCACAGCCAGAAGCAGGAGAGCTGGACAAGGGGACTCAGAGAGATTCACCCACCTTGGCAGCCCAACCACCCCCGGGGGGTTTTGTGCCTCCAGGATTTCCTGTGATTCATCCCTTAATCAGGTCAGGTTTTGCAGTCCCTCCTCCTGTGTTATTGACTGTCTCTGTGCTCCCTCACGGGATGCTGGTGGCCACAGCAGCCCAGTGCAGAGCCCTCCCCTGCCCAGATGGCGAGGAGAGCTTGTTAATGATTTGTTAATTCAATTAGAAGGTGCTCATTAACCCATGGTGGGGTTGAAGTTGTTTTTTGGGGGGCAGGGGTCACCCCCCCCCCCCCCCCCCCCCCGTGCCTGCAACCCTGCTGCCAAAACATTTATTTGGTGTTAAGCTGCCAGCCACGCTATGCAAATAAAGATGTTAATCATGAATAAGGTTCATTTTTAACACTGCTTGAGAGTAGATTTGGGAAGAACCCTGCTCTGGGGAGGGGAGAAGGTGGTGGGAGCTCTGCTGTGGGTGGGAATGCAACTCCCAGGGCCAGGTTGGCTGGATCCTGTGGAAGGGAAGAAATGTCTCTGCTCCTGCTTGGCCCCAGGGCCTGTAGGAATAAAATGCTCCTTCTGTGGGTGAATGAGGCTTCCAAGTGCATCTGATAGCTGCTCTTTAAGCAGCCTCCTCCACATCAGTGCTAGCTGCTAATAATCCCAGCTCTGGGCTGGTGGTCCCTGTGCCTGTGTTGGATGCAAAATGTGTTTAATTTGGGAACCATCATGTCTAGATTGCCTGGCTGTAGCAATTCTACCTTAATGGGAGAAAAGAAACTCCAGTAAGAATGACAAATAATGGAGCTCTCTGATGCTCCATTGAATTAATGTTTATCCAGGCAGATAGGGAGGAAAGAAATTAAATTAATATCTGACTTGTAACTGCTACTGTATGTGATTATTGACTTATCTTGCTTTGGAGGGCCATAAATATGTCCCAGGATATACCCCTGAGACCATAATCTGCTCAGGATCACTGTGCAGGTCTGTCTGTGATGTTCCTTCAGAGATTCATCCTGACTTCTGGGGTCAAAAATCCAAATTCCTCTGACAAAGGACCCAGCCATGTGCAGAGGGGAATGTGTTTGCACTGTATGGCAAGCATACAGCATAAATCTTGAAGGTCTCTGCCTCATATAAATTGTTTTATTGTTTGTGATCTATGGCTGGCTCAGCACTGGAGGATGTGAAACTTGATTCAACTCAGGGGAGAGGTGCAGGTGAAACTTCTTGGCTCTGGAATTGGGATGGATCACAGCTGGAGCCTCATATCCTTATCCACTGCCTTTCTCCCTGTGCCTGGGATTTAGTGCCCCTTAGGCAGTTGTTTGGGGGTTAAGGATGGCTTGGGGAGATAAGATGGGCCTCTCAGCCTGCCCCTCAGTAGCCCTGGCCCAGGGCTTTGGGTATCCATGAGCCTGGGGAGAGGAGTGAGCTTTTCCCTTTCAGCCTTTGATGTTGCATGGATGCTCCTGTTGATGCCCCAGTGGATGTGGGCTGACCCAGGCCCCCCAAACCCTGCTGGCCATGGGGGTGGCACAGGGCATTTCACAGCTCAGTGTGCTGGGGCTTTGTACCCACACAGGGTCAGCAGCTTGGGGAGCTGATGGATGGTGGCAGCAAGGGCCGAGCTGACCTGTCATGGTCCCCTCATGGAGCCCAGCTGGAGCATCCCTGTGTGGCTGAGCTGTGGCTGGGTGTCCTTCCTCTAGCTGAGGTGGATGTTTCTACCTCTTGGGCTCTGTTTTATGTAGGGGATAACTCTCTGCCTGTGTGACTCCCCTTTCAGCAGTGAATGTTCACCCCATTCTCTGGCACAGCCAGAGTTAGTGCAGGAGCCTCCAGGCTGTGAATGGTGCTCTGAGCCCCCAACTCTCCCCTTCCTCTCACCCACTGCTTCATTAAAAAGTGGTAAAAAATTCCTGCTGCCTGGATGGGGCATTGCTGTAGTGAGGGTATTTTTCACGATGCTTCTGTTTTATCCTTCCATCCTGTCCCTCAGAAAGGTGCACATCCTGCCCCACAGCAGCCCTCTCCAGACACCAACACACTGTTCCCATGGGAGCAATTTCCCCTGCCTTGGGCAAATCACAGCCCCTTCTCCAGAAAATGCTCATGGCAGCAGCACAGGGGAATCCTGTCTTTTTCCAGGAAAAGAAGAGCAGAGGAGCCCAAGGCCAGCACGGGGTACCCGCAGTGAGGGTGGAGACACTTCTGCCTTCATCTCAGTAAATGGGCTCTGGCTGCTCCAGCAGCGGATGTTCACATCTCAGCTGGGTTCTGGCCTTGGCTTTGTGCTGGCCTTTGTTTTCTCTTTTCTCATGGTTCCATCAAGCCAGGCTGTCTCAGCTCTGGGAGGGTTGAGCAAGTGGGGGTCAAGCTGCAGATCTTGTGGTGAACTGGGGCACAAAAGGAAAGTGCTTTGCAGTGCCTCTCCTTCCCCCCACCTCCCACCCCTCCAAATCTCCCCCTTTCATCTGCTGAACACCTTGATTTTTTTTTCACCTCTGGTTTGAGGGTTTTTTTTGCTATTGCCTGGATTTTGCATGGGGGGCAGGCTGGAGGTTGGGGGGGGGGGAGTTGTGCACTGAATCTATTCAAGGAGTTGTGATCTCTGCATTTCATTTTGCAGTTCAGCTGGAAAGATCTCGTTTCCAAATACACCCACACACAGGCACAGCAAGAGAGGAGAGCGCAGGGGAGGGAGGGAGCCACTCAAGGGGGATGGGGCAGCATGGGCAGGGCTGGGGGCCGTGGCATGGGCACTGGGAACCTTGGAAATGTGGCTGGGAATGGTCCATGGCCTTTATCCGAGGGCAGGAGGTGCCTCTCAAGGCCATGCAGGTGCTTGGCTGCCCTGTGAGTGCCTGGCTGCTTAGTCCAGAGCAAAGAGGGGCTGAGGGGAGCAAAGGGCCCTGAGCCTGGGAGTGGTTCTAAAAGCATCTGGGGGACTCCAGGGCAGTTTTAGAATTGCTCACAGTGTGTGTGTGTGTGTGTGTACATACACATGTCCCCACCACAGGCTGAGCAGAGCCTAGGACATGGCTGCACTGTGGTGCTTTTGCAATGGTAGAAGAGCAGAGGCACAGAAAGAAGTCACAAAACTCCTCTCCCAGTGACCTTCAAGCCAAAATCATCTCGTTTCCAAAGATAAGCCAGTGCTGGAGTGATTCCTTTAGTCTGTAACTCCCTATTCACACTGTGTCCCTCCACAGCCTTCCTTGCTAGCCAGGTCCTGACTGCAGCTCTTGGGTTCTGGAGGAGGTGGTGGTAGGGTGGATGCATCCTGCATCCTCCAGTGCTGTCAGGGATGGGGTTAGTGGAAAGCAAATGAACCCTCATGCTGGTGGGCATCAAAATGTGCAGCAGAGGAGCTGAGCAGGTGGGGACTTGGTGGTAGGAGAGACACCTCAGTCTGCCTAAGGTGGGAGCTGACAGTAACCTTGCCTCTACATCAGCGTGCCGGGGCAATGTGGGGGCAGTTACCTGAGCCCCCAAATCTGGGTCCTTCCCTGGCTTCAGGGCTTTGGAGCAGCTTGGGGTGCTGAGGTGATACCACAGGTACCTGCACTCCCACCCAGCTTCCCCTGGGGCCCCCTGGGTGGATGCTGGTCCACCAGCTCAGCCTCCACACACCAAGTCCTTCCATCACCCCTTCAGGTCACTGCGTGATTTTTTCCATCTCTCTTCAGCAGCTGAGCTCATACAACAATATTCCCTGGGCCAACACGGCTCCTTTTTGAAGTTCCTTTTTTTGGTATTCCTCAAGCTCTGTGTCCTCAGGCATGAAACACAACACCCCTTGGCACTGGAGGCTTTTCTCAACGCTGTGGCTTTGGTTATCCCCCGCATCCTGCTGCTAGGTGAAACCACTGCCCGCTCCCTGAGCTGCTGCTGGTGGATGCCATAACCTCCCTAGCTCATCACAAGGATTAAAAGGTGGTAAAACAGGATCCTTTGGCCACCTTGGCATGCCAAAGCATGCCTCCAGTGGAAAGGCAGCCACTGGAGCGTGCTCGAGGCCGTGTTTGTCTTAGCCAGTGGCCACAACTGGAGCCGGGGCTCTGCCAAGGCAGTGAAAATACCAAAGCAGTGAGTTTATCCCACGATGTTTGATTTGTGGTCGTGGTGGAAGCCGAGTCGGGAGTGACAGTGGAGGTTGCAAGCAGAAAAGAGCAATTTCGAGGCAGTCACAAAAACATCTCATGGTGCTAAAAGTCAGGATTTTCTCCTTTGTTTTTCCTCCCCCGCCACCGGCCGCGCTGGCGGCGAGGTGAAGTTTATGGGAGAAGTGCTGTGGTTCTGGGAAATATTTTGCCTCGCTCGTATTGTTGAATTTTATTTTCTTTTTTCTGGCAGCCAATGAAGGAAATGGGAACACAAACAGCTTGGCTGGTGGGGTATTGGTCCAGAACCAGCCTGGGCAGAGAGAGGCTGCTTTGCTGGGGACAGAAAATACTCGAAAGCGGATGGGGTTTTCATTGTTTTCGTTCCTCTCCCTTTCTGTCCCTGTGCTCAGCTGGCTCTGAGGATGCTGTTAAACGAGGGGTGAACACATCCTGCTGTTAAGGCAAGGATGTGCGTTGATGCTCCTGGCCTCCCGTGTGTTTTCACTGATTAAAATCTTAAATTCTTCCATTTTTTACAAGATTTTGGGTTTCTGTGCCGAGCTGGAAAGTCTCTATGGCAACAGCTACAGGCAACTTTTTTCTGTAACCCTTTTGGGTTTTTTTGGAAGATGGGGGGGAGAGGATAAGTGTCTGGGGCTGGAGCATCAATAATTACTTGAATACCCCAAATATTTGGGGTGGTGAGTGCTGGGAGAGAAATGGAATTGAAATACAGAATTGCTTCATGCCCATGCAGCCAAGTGCCTGGGCCCCCACTGGACCCCTCTCCCCTCTGCTAATTAAACTATTTTTTAATATAGTGGAGAGTGCAGAGTCCCATCCCACCCCAGGGCCAGGGGCTTCCCACTTGGGTCTGTTATTTCTAAAGGAGTTTAAAGCCATTCTTGGAGTGTGATTGTAGCAGCATTTCAAGACACAATTAAAACCTGAGCCTTTTAGGAAAAATTGCAGCATGTAATAGGAAGGAAACCAGCTGGGCTAGATTGAAGTATAATAGGTTTTGGGAGTAATTTTTAGAATCCTATACTGTAGGTTTTTCTAGAAAGATACTATACAATTTAATAACATGTTACATTCCTATATGTTATATTTAAATCATCCTGTAGTATCATGTAGGAGGAATCTAATTTTCCACTACAGGGTAATATACCTTTCTATAGGGTTTTGGTTATGTTTTTTCATTTTATTTTGGTCCATTGGAGTTAAATGAAAAAATTACACCCTTCCTAGAAAATCTAACAGAATGATGAGAAAATAATACCCTTAATTTATTTAATAGAGCATGTGAGTACTTTCCATAAGGGTTTGTATAGCTGCATAAAAACCCATTTAGAGCCTTTTGGGGAGGTGATTTGAGATAGGATGGAGATGGGTTCAGATGCTGTCCTGGCCAAGCAGTGTGGGGGCTCTGAAATGGGGCCTGGGACTGTCTAAAGGGGGAAAAATTAAAAATAAATAAAACTCAGGATTCTCTTGTATCTCTATTTCCACTCCTAGGAGGCAGTTAGAGAGATGATAGAGGGGTGGGTGCAGGGCTGTGGCATGAACTGCTGGAGCAGGGTGAGACCAGGGGCTGCATCTTGTGCCAGGGGCTGGAGAAAGGATCAAGGAGCTCTCCATGCTTGCAAAAATGGGCTTTGGGAGTATCAGGCAGGGGCTGTGCCACCCCATGTGGCTGTTTGCAGCAGGCTGAGGGAGGCAGGAGGGTGGACCACAGCAGGACAGATGATGCTCTTGTCTGTATTTTCCAGCACTGTCCTGTCTGTAAGGGCTCAGCTCTGTGGTGGTTTTGCCTGGTGACACACAGATTTGGCCACACCAAATCCACCACACACAGTGGGGCAGAGGCTCTCTGTGCTGTGCTGGTGGGCAGGTGTGGTGGGCTTCAGTGGGCAGATGGCAACTGGGCCCTTCTGAGTGCTCACCCTGCTCTGTGCCAGCTGTGACCACACCAGGAAAAGCCTCGAGCTGGGATGCTCTGCTCACTTATGGAGAAGGCACCCCATGGACTGGGGTTCTCCATGGAAAAGTGCAGGATTGGGCTCCCTCCTCAGCTTTTCCTGGAGCTGCCCATTCCTGTGGTGTCATGACCTGCATGGCCAGGTCCCCCCTGGAGTCCTGGTCCCCAAAGAGAGAGAAGGGGAAGGTGTTGGCCTTGATCCTTCCAGATCCCCAGAGGACAAACGCCTTTTAATAGCCATGGCAACTAATAAGGCCCTGCGTGGTGACAGCCCTGCTGTCTCCATGGAAACGGGCCGAGTCTCACATAGCAACATGTGCCTCATGTAGCCATGGAAACGGCCCGGTAGCTTTTTAGCATCCTCTGTTAGATCTCTGCTCTGGGAGGTGCTGATGGGCTTTATCCCCAGGTGAACCCACCGCTGCAGGGAGGAGGAGCTGCAGTGAAACTGGGAAAAACGGTCCCCAGGGCTGCAGGGAACCTGGGTTTTATGGGAATCAGGAATATAAGGTGCCCCAGGGGCAGTCCAGTAGGGTGTTCCCAGGCTGATGGAGATTTGGAAGGTGTTTGTTATCCAGATTTTGTCTTCCTCATGACAGCAGCAGGACTTGGGTGTGGGGGGGTGGTTTGCAAAATAATTTGAATTTGACCCTGATGGGCTTTGGGTTACTGAAGGAGAAGAAATATAAAAGATGCTCAGGGCTGGAGGGCTGGAAACCACCTCAGCACAGGCAGAAAGGTGTCACACAGCAGGATACTCATAGCTGGGTTTTCTTTGTGGTTTCTGGAGTCACCTCATCCTCAAGCTGGGGTTTTCCAGGCCACTAAACTGAGGTGTAGAGGCTGGGAGTGCCCCCCCTCAGTGGGCAGCACTCAGCAGGAGGGAGGCAGAAGGACACACTCTGTCTCTCCACGCAGCCTCTGCCATTTCTTGCTCAGCAGCTCATTAAGCAGCCTGAACTGTTAGAGGTTAATTAGGATTTGTAGCTGGCAAGTGTGAAGGGTTTGCTGGGGTCACACCATGCTGAGGTTCCTGTAAAACACTGTAAATGTCAAGTTGTCTACAGGGGCTGGGTGCAGCAATTGCTCTGAACCGCTGTAGCAAATGCAGCCTTCCCTGAATTTACCCACTAAGAGGCTGAAAATTTTAGAAATTAATTTATTTGGAGCTGTTGGAGCATTTCTTACAAATGGGTTCCTTCCCCCATTGTGGCAATGTGTTTTTTATGGGGAAGCCTGCATGGACACTTAGGAGTATCCCTGGTTTCTGTAAACATTCATGTGAATAAATGTGATGGGTTTGGGAAGCTTTACAGGTTTAGTGTTTTAAAGGCTGTGAGCTGAGCTGGTTAACATTTTTTTTAAATATCTTTCAGACCTACCTATTGTCTCTTATTTATTTATTTTCTCACAGCTTTTGCTTGGTCTGTGAGGAGCTGGGACACACCTTTAGGTGACACTTTCAGCAGTGTCCAAATCCCACTCTTCTTTTGGGTAATGGGAGCTCTGACTTTGCTCAAGTACTTTTTGAGTAGGACTGGGGAACTTGGAAATTTTGGATTTTTTGCTATGGTTTGTGTGTTACGGGAAGATAAATGTGAGTCAAGAGCAGGTGCTGTGGGGGAGGTGTTTTTGGTGGGAAGGTTTGGAGTTGTGGGTCCATCCTGGTCAGACATGAAACCAGTGCCACTATGGATGAACATTAAAACTGGAAAAATCTGTCCTGAAGCTCTTCTGGCTGTTGGGGCTGGCAGCAAAGAGAACCTCTGCAGTTGTGCTGTGCCCTGATTGATGATCTCAGGCCTCCATTCCACCAGCAGAAAGCTGGCTAAATAAACAAATAAATAGGGAATTGTGATAAAATTCCCAACTATTTGGCTCTTTACCTGACAAGTATTTGCTTCTGGGATGGGAGTTAGCCCTAAGTTCAGCAGGTACCCCCATGCCCCAGGCAAGAGTTTCCCCTCTGGCTCCCTGGTGCTGGAATGGCTCATCCTGCTGCCTGCAGGAGGCTCAGTGATAACAGCACCAGGGCCAGCCTCAGAGGAAGGTTGCAGCCTGCTCAGCGAGGTTTAATTAAATCTGAAATCCCAGCTGTTGTCTCCTGGGCTTTGGCTTGGGATGCCACGGGTAGGGAATCAGTGAAAAGAAATAAAGATAATTAGAGCAACTTCAAGGGCTGTTGCACTCCTGGTGAGTGGGGGGCTGGAGGCCGGGTGGGCTGCAGAGACACTGAGATGTGGTGCTCCTTGGGGGTGTGCACAGCAGGGATGGGATCACTCCCAGGGAAACACTGAGCTGAGCGCTGTACAAATCAGGGATTTGTTCAAACCCAGAGCTCCGAGTTGGCAGTGCCATCTCTGAAACCCCCTAAATGACTGGGCAGCTCTGAGCCAGCACAAACATCCCTTGCAGTGGGTGTCTTTCCCCCCTCCAGTTTTTAGGGACCTGCTTATTAAGGTTGTGAAGAGCCTGGCTATAAACGAGATACAAATGTACCATTAACACCACATCTGCCCAAGGCCAGTGTAGATATTCTGGTATTTAAACTAGCAGAGCCAAGGGGAAGGAGCCAGAAAAGGGGAAAAAACAGGAAAGAAGGAAAAGTGGCTCTAATTGAGGTCAGTATTTGAACAGTGAAGACCAATTAATGCTCCTGAGTCCTGGGTGACTGAACTAACACATCCCCACCAAGGGCTGGTACAAGCTGAGAGCTGGCCTGGGGTGAGCTGCTGATGTGGTGGAGGTTTCAGTGTTGGCAGAGACTTCACTGTTGACAGAAGTTTTGGTGTTGGCAGAGTTGTTGGCAGCCCTGAAGGATGATGCAGAGGGCTGAAGGTGGTGCTTGGCTGTCGAGGGCACTGGTGGGCAGCTTATTCTGCCTCCAGCCTGGCAGGAACCTTTGAAAATCTACTTACACCCCCAAACCATGGCCCCTTACCCACTACATTTCCATCATCAGGCTAGAGTGGATCAAACTGAGGGGGGAAGGATTCCAGCCAGGAAATGTAGGGTGAAGCCAAGGTGCTAAGCAGTACTTAACTCCCCAGGTCCCCATGAGGATGGGTGGGAACTGTGGACGTCCCTCCCCTCACTTTTTGGCCAGCTGAGCCTTTTCAGGGTAGTGGCTTAGCAAGTGTCCAGCATTCCCAGACTCACATTTTTATTCTCCTTTATTGCTCTTCCAGGAAAACCCATGTGTGTGTGGGGAGAGGGGATTATCACGTTAGTGTTAAATACCCTGAGGGAAGGTGGGGAGCGTGGGTTGTTTATCCTGGTCTATCTCCCAAGGACAGCCGGGCTGAGCAGCAGCATGTGCTTGTGTAATGTGGCACCCATGGGTGCAGCCGTGCTGGGCAACATAGTGTGGAGGCAGCCAATGCCTTCCTGGGGAGTCTGCACTCCCAGCAGGCAGGAGAGCACAGCAGGGAGGAGAAAAAAAAAAAAAAATCCTTGTTGTTATTATTCCACAAATTTTATACACTGAACTGATGCATATGGCAGATGAGATGATTTGCCTCCAGGCACACAGGAAAAGCGACGTGAGGCAAGATCTTTTTGGCAATCCTGTGTCTTAAACGTGAGATGAAATCATCTGGGATAGGAAGGGGGTAGAGGAGCTGTGGTTTGAGTCCTCTTGGGGTCACACTGTCCCTGTACCATGGAGCTGGGTGAGGCTGCAGCTTGCCCTAACGGTGCTGCTTTTTCCCCCCATCCTTTCAGAGGAGGGGAGAAAGTCACTGCTATTCCCACCACCTCACTCCGTTTCCAGGTTAGGAATCCAGGACGCTCTCAGGTTTGCCGGAGGACGGTGGAGGAAAGGCTGTAAAACCTGGCTCTGCTCAGGAGATTATTTATGGCCGGGTTTGGTGCCGCGTTCGATGCTTTTTGCTGCCTCGTTCCCACCTCCCACGGCCCCTCACTGCAGCTGGGCTGGAGGAGGGGGAAGGGGAAGATGCTGTTGGCAGCTCCCACGGGGTCTGATCCCACCCTGCTCGGGCAGTGGGGGAGATGGGAATGTCAGGTCTCTGCAGGGTGCTGAAACAGCGCCTCTCACCAGGCACCTCACCTGGCCTGGCTGGAGGAGCATAAGGGACAAGAGGCTGTTGTCAGTGTCCCCGTGCCAGCTCCCTGCAAGGTGACACAGATCCCGGGGACCCCCCGGCCCCTCCCGCTGTCGCCGCCGAGGGCGCGTGGGCAGACGGGATGAATGAGCGCTGCCTTCGGAGACACTCGCAGCAGGTGCTAACGAGCGTGCCTTGAAATACCTCATCACCTTTAAATAGGTGGGGTTTACTATGTGCATGAAAAGGTAGGAAAAAAAGCCTGTTTTCTGACCGAACGTGTCAGTGAGACCTTCCTCCTCCTCTTCCTCCTCCCATCTCACCACCTGCTGAGGCTGAGGATGGTGCCGAAGATCGCGGGGCCATCGGATCGCAGGGCGGGGGCAGGATCCATCCCTGCACGATGCACACCCTGCGGGTGCAGCCGCACGGGCAGGCTGCGGGGCTGGAGAGGTCTCAGGGCTCCAGCTGTGACCCTGGGAGCCCAGCAGAGCTCCTGGAAGTGCCCGTGGTCTCAGTGCTTCAGCCCCTGTCCTTGGCTCTTCCTTCCCTTCGCCTTGGTAGGGAGTCAGTGAAACCAGCACCGACGCGAGTTTAGAATGGGCACAAGCAGCGGCATTTTTTTTTTTTTTTGCCTTCAGCTGCATCCTGAGCTGCAGATGAGAAGTGTGATCTATGTTTTCATGCTTTTCTAGCGATTTCTGGTGTGTTCCCACGACTCCAGCTGCCGGGACAGCCGGGGAAGCAGCTGGCTGGGCGAGCTGGCATCGCCGGGCACTCCTCGCTGCTGGTGGCTGGCCCACGCCTGCCCAGATAAACGCTGGGGAGAACACGGAGCTCGCAGGCTGCTGCTGGAGGTGCGGAGAGTGCTTTAGCAAACTGGCGTGTTCTAAAATTACCGAGGCAGGCTCCCTGCTGGGGAAACTGCTCGCAGGGTGCTGCGTGCCCCATTTCCTCGGCAGCTCCTTGCTGCTGGAGAGGCTGATGGCACAGCACCTTCCACGGATAGAGGGGCACCAACGTTGGGTCGGTGTTGCCCTCAGTTTCTCGTTTGCAAATGTTTAAACTCCAGCAGCGCTATTCTCACGCAGCTTCACAAAAAAATGTATATTTTTAGTATTTATCTATTGTTTACATTTTTATCCTCTGGGAGGAGAAATGTGATGGACGGTGATGTTCACCATCCAGGTCGAAGAGGTGACCTGTGTAGCCAATCTCCTGACCTTTGTACAAATGTATATAAGTAATGGGGTCAGATAATAAAGAGGGAGAGAAGCTTTCCCTTGCCCTGCTGCGTCTGCCCGGTTCCTCGGGTTGTCCCTGCACGGGACACAGGTCGGGTGGGCTCTGGAGACCCCTCGCACGCGTGTTTTTGGAGAGTGGAGAGTAAATCCTGTCATTTTGCTTTGTGTCCCCGCTCGCTCCACGGGCGCTGCCGGGGCTGCCTGGCACCCGCCCTGCCGGCAACCTGAGCCCGGGCGGGCCGGGCCAGGAGCAGGGCCGGCCAAACCCCAGCGGCTTCGCCAGCTGCCCTCTGTGGAGCAGCTCCATTGATTAAGAAATTGTTGTGTAACCTCTAACGAGGCTCCTCTCCGGTTTGCAGCCGCTTGCCTCTCTCCCCTCTAATTAAGCTGGCGTGCGATTCCCACTGGGTTTGCTTTCCAAGGAGGGCTGCTGAGTGGATAACGGGGCTGGGCTGCTGCTCACCATCTCTGCCCCGGTTTTGAGGCTCGGTCAGTAGCGGGTCTGGGGTCAGGGACACCTGGGAATGTGCCCAAGGCATCGTGAGCATCACTGCTGCCCTGGGTGCGGGATGGAGCCGCTGCTGCTCCAGCACTGCCGGCCTGAGCTGCTGCTCACCCTCTGAAAATATACAGAGGAGCTGCTGCCTGGAAGGAGGAAAAAGCTGAACTATTTTTCTTGGAGAGAGGAGGGAGGCAGGCCGGGAGGGCAGGGAGGCACTGCAGCGTGCCGGCAGCAGTCGGGGGGGATGGCTCCTCTCTGCCTGACCCCCGGGGCCGGCCGTGCTGGCCCCAGCTCGCCCCTGCTGACATGCACCATTGGCTGTAGCCGCCTGAACTGGTGATGCTGTGGGGAAACCCGAGAGGCTTTGGCTTTGCTGGAAATGAAATGAGGAGAGGGCAGGGGGCCCCGTTGGCAGGGGGGTCTGGCTTTCCTGCTTGGGGCTGAGGGAACAAAAGAAGAACCCGCAGTGACATTTCAAGTGTTGCACAACTTGGCACAACTGACAGCGGGGTTGGTTTTCTCATGCTGTTCCCTCAGTGCATGGCCTTCTTCTTCCCTAGTCCTAGTTCTCCCCTTCCTCCCTAGGGGAGCAGCTGGTGCTGGAATCTCCTCCTGGATGATGGCTCCAGGGAGGACGTGCCTCATGGGTCCCTTTGCCACCCAGGGAGGGGAAGACTTTTAATGGAAACCCCTGAGAAGGAGGCTGATGTTCCTGTTTTCCCTCCTGCAGGTTACAGAGGGACAGTGCTGAGCCCCACGGGGTGCTTGCTCCTGCCTGGGGGTGGTAGCAGGGAGAGTGGGACATCCCTGGGGTGGTCCCTTTGGGGTTGAGCCAGCCCTGTGATCCCACTCCCATGGGGTGGGTATTGGGTGGCTCTGTGTCCCCCATCCTGCTGTCATGGTTCCCCCAAAGGTCCCTGCAGCTCAGCTGGGGGTGCCCCATGAAAGCAACCCTGCAGTGAGTGGCTGACTCTGCTGGCTTGTCCCTCTGCTGCAGTCCTGCTGGAATGCCTCCCTGTATGCAAGCAGCATAAGGGGTTGGGATCTCATGGGATCCAGCTCTGTACTGCCAGTTCCTGGGGACTTGGGATCACAGGGGGCTCAGGAAGTCCCAAAGTCTGTCCTGTCCCCATCAGCAATGCAGGAATTGCAGGGAGATTGTCATTCCAAACCAGTGAAGTGGAATGAATATTTGTGAACTGGCAGTTCTCTGGCTTTTCTCCCACCACTCACAGCCTTTCTCTTGCTCACACAGATAGTTTTTGTATTTTACTTCTTAAAATACATATACATGTATATAAATACTGTATCTTGGCAGCCACTGTTCCTCAGCACCTGCTATTTTCCCGGGAAAATGGGGATTTGGTAGTGGAACAGCCTCCCTGCTCCCTTGGGCCTCGTAAACCTGGCTGTTGTTTATGGCACCACATGGCAGCATTCTCACTGCTGCTGCTCCACTCTTCTCTGAGCATCTCCCTGACTGGACCCTGCCATGGAGAGATGGGCTCCTCAGGGGTCACCTTCCCCTGCTCCCCACTTGGAGATTGCTGGGGGCTCTTTGTGGCAGTTGAGTTGTTTGAAGATGCAGGTCCTGGCTCAGTCCTGGAGAATCCCCTTCTTGAGTTTACCCCAGTGTGTCTCTGAGAACGGAGCTGCTGCTTTGGGTGTGGATTTTAACAACTTGCTGGTTTCTAATAAAAATAAGCTGGGTGGACTCATGGTCAATCCATTGACTGGCCAAGGGCACCGCTCTGGGTGTCAGTCATGGTGGGGCAAAAGCATTGCATGGCCTTTGCACCCTCACAGGGACTTTGCAGTTTGTCCCCACACCATCCACACTCTGCCTTTTGCTGTGGCTTTGGGACCCTCATCCTCCTGCCAGCACCCATGGAGCTGGGGCAGCCTCTGCCGTGCCCACATGTCCCTTTGCTGCTGTGATGAAGGCACAGGACATCACCATCTTCCTCCTCTTCCTCTTCATCACTGCTGGAATGAAAGGCTCGTGGGGATGCTGGGCCCTGATGGGTAAGTTCCTGCCCTTTGCTCCCTGCTGTTGGATTCCCAGCATGGCCACATGGAGGGAAAACCCAGCCTGGGGGTGGCCGTGGGGTTTTATAACCCTGAGAATGAATCCCAGCACTGTCCCTGCCTCTCTGGGGAGCAAGGTCACGTCACTGCTCA
The DNA here is from genome assembly GCA_037834095.1 of Argya squamiceps. NCBI lineage: Eukaryota > Metazoa > Chordata > Aves > Passeriformes > Leiothrichidae > Argya > Argya squamiceps. Next base: position 5,976,738 of record JBBMKD010000054.1, on the reverse strand, counting down.
GGAAATCACTCCCTGGGAGCCACAGCTTGTTAAAGAGGGAAAGAAACCCAGGGGGGCTGGGTTGGCGTGGGGCTGGGCCTTGGGGCACGGGGAGGCTGGTGGTGGATGTGCTTCCTGCACAGTCCCCACTGCTCCCAACACAGGCTCGAGGTTTTTCCCCAGTTCACTGTGGGACCACAGTGTTTTGGGATTTCATTGCACAGGGTAGGACAGCAATCCTGCTCTGTACCTGCAGAGCTTCATTGTTCACTTGCAGGTGGGGTGGCTCTGGTTTGAGAGAGCCTGAAAAGTGATGAGCTGTGGGGTGATGGGTTGATCCAGAAGAGGACAGACTGTGGGGTGATGGGGGATGTGAGACCCAAATTCCATTTACTCCCCATGGACATGCAAGGCTGGGGGTTAAGGTCTGCAGGGTGCCCTGGGGGAATGCAGTGAATCTGTTTCTGGGTGGGTATGACCCCACTTTTGGGGGAGCAGAGGCAGGCAGTAGGACAGCAGCCCCCTCAGGGGCAGAGTGCTCTGCCCACCCTGGCCACCCCTTCAGTGACACTGCACTGCCAGTGATCCAAGCCAGCCGTGCCCTCGGCTGTCACCGACCATGAGAACGTGTGTGTGGTCCCCAGCACTTGCCACATCTCCTGGCATGACGTCCCAGCCTCAGTTGTTCCCCACTTGCTCCACCAGCGGGGTGAAACCTGCCCAAATACGGGCCCTGCCTGGAGGCATTGGCAGCAAATGCCTCACCTGGTCCCTGGCTCCGGCCCGGTCCCTGCTGCACGCTCGGCACCTCCTCAGGGGAAGGAAAACCAGGCGAATAATTCACCCTGAATTATTCAGCTCGCTAATTTATTAGCTGGACAGACGTCACAGCATTCCTTCCCTGGGCTGCCCACCAGCAGATCCCAACCTTCTGAAAGCGGAGAGCATTCCTTCCCCCGCCGTTTCCGCTGGCTCGCTCTGTTTATTTGCAAATCGCCCATTTGCGTGTGTTACTTGGATCCCTCTTACTGCGCCTGCCTTTGATTCGGGCACGTAGCTCGCTCCGGGGGTGGCTGACCCCCGGCAGGGTGGGATGCTGCTCTGAGAACCGGGGCTTTGCCGTGAGCAGCTGCAGTCTTTTTTAATTCATTATTTGTTTTCTGCAGCCGATCCCTGATTTTTCTCACCACTTCTGCTCCCGCAGATGGGAGGATCCCGTGGGAAGCAAGGGAAGAGCAGGCAGAGGGGACGGAGTGGAGTGCAGGCTTGTCTGGCTCTCCCTGCCTGGTTTGGGTGGTGGCTGCTGCTCTCCCGTTCTCAGTGCTGTGGGATGGGGCAGGCAATGCTGGGGCTGCTTTTCTGCAGGCTGAGTGCTCTATAAACCTCACTCTGGGTCCTGCAAACCACCCCAGGCACCCCATTCCTGATTCCTTTTCCAAGACTTGGGTTCAGGTTCATCCTCTCCAGGGCTTGTGGGATTTGTTCAAGTGACTACCCAAAGAAAGACCAAGGTCAGCTGGGGTCCTGTTTCACTTTGCCCCACTTGGGTACAATATCTGGAAAATGCACAGGTTCTGGACCTGTCCTCTGAGTTATTTTGGGCTGCATTGCAGGGCAGAGTCCCTGATGCAAATCTGGTGTGCAAGGCAGGGGCTGCAGGCTGAGCAGGGGGTCCAGCAGAAGCAATAACTCAGGAGAATGCTGCATCCCAGCCCTCAGATTCGAGGCCACCTTTAAAAATCCCTACTGAGAGCACAGGTATCTGAAGAGAGGAGCAGCCTCTCCCACCCTGTGGGAAGCACAAGCTGTCCTGCCACCTCCAAAGGCATCCCTGGGAACAGAATGTGGAAGGGAAAGGTGCCAGAGGCAGGGAAAACCCCCCTGAAAGCTGGGAGTGAAGCAGCCAAGCTGCTTCCTGAGCCCTGGCATGGGGCACTCTCATCTAGTGGCAGGGGCGGGAGGGCTGGAAGAGGATGGGATCCAGCAGCACCTCATCTGAACCTCATCCTCCCAGTGCAAGAAAGATCTGGAAGGAATGGGAGGTTGTTCCCCCTGCCAGGATGGCTCTGGGATATGCATCTGGGATTGGCAGTGGGAGTCTGTCCTCCACAAGCATTTCCCTGGAAGCTGTTGGCATCAGCCATCACCCTGGTGCAAAAAGGAGGTGCAGGGCAGAGACAAAACCCCTTTGTCCCTGTGGGGTTTTACAGAAGGTGTCCCTGGGCAGAGCATCCTCGTGTGGCTGTGCTGGGCTTTGGCAAGTGAATGGCAGTGGCTCTAATTGTGCCTGAATTCTTCTGAACCACAAGTGAAATCTGCAAAAATACAGAAAGTAAACAGCTCAGGGCCGAAATTCCCAGCGCTTTGGGGAACCTTCCACGAGGAGAAGTTTCTGAGCTGCCAACAAAAGGTTTGCCTCTCCTCCAGACTGTCTGTGTGGGGACCCCCTGGACTGGGAGGGATGCAGCCACAGTGCCATGGGGACTGTGCTGAGAGCTGGACTGACTTTATGCCTTGGAGCAGCTTGAATATTTTCTTCTTATTGGATTTTTTGTTGTTGTTTTGTTTTTTTTCTTTTTTCTTCTTTTTTTATTATTCCTTTGCTGCTCGTGTCTGCCAAACAGGGAGGTTTTAATCTCCTTCTTGCAGACTGTGAGAACAATTGCCTAGGATGCTGGAGTGACCTTTGCTGCACAAATAGGGAATGGGAAGATGGCAGTGGGAACCAGCTCCCCATTGCAGCTCCCTGCCCTGCCCTGCCCTGGGGAGCTCTGCTCACCCCCCACTGCAGGTGCTGGAGGGGGAAGAGGCTCTGGCAAAGAGCTAAGCAGCCCTTGCCCATCCCTCCCTGCCTGCTGGCAGGGTCTGGGAAAGATGCTGTTCCCTAAGTGTGTCCCCTGGAGTGGGTGGGGCTGTCCCCAAGAGTGAGCATCTCTCACGCTCCCTTTTCTCTGGTCTGGTGCCCAGCCCCTGGGTCACCCTGACCCTGAGGAGCTCTGCTCAGGGCTGTGACAGTGACATGGAGACCCGTGAACATCCAGGGCTCAACTGTACCCAAGCTGATGTCAGCTCCATCCCCAGAATGTGACTGGGTGCTGGACCTGAAAAAGTGGTAAATTTGGGGGAGGAAAACCCTGTTGTGCACGTGAGTGCATTGAGAGGTTTTTGAGATGCTCTCCATGGGAGAAGCCTGACTTTCCTGGGAAACATCCCCTCACTGGACCCACTCTCCCACCCACACACAGATAATTCCCCGTGACCCCTTCCCCTCCTGCCAGGGATGGTCTCAGCTCCTCCTGACCCTGCAGCTCCACAGGGCAGCTCTGGTTCCCTTGGCCTCTCCCTGCAGGTCAGGCCTTTCTCTGGCTCTCCTCCAAGTGTTCGGATCAGCTCTTGGAAAACTAAAGCCATAAAGTTTGCCCCAGCTGGAGCAGGAACCCGCAGAAGCTGGCTTGGGAGGCAAGCACTGGACCCAGTGGTTATTTATAATGCAGCAGTGAGGTTAAAAATAACAGAAATTTGAGCTCACGAAGTTGTTTTGGAGGATAAGAAACTTTTACTTTGGTATTCACATGCCAGGGCTAGTGCTGGCCATCCTCTGTCCCTGATGTCCCCATGCTGTGTCCCTTGGGGGTCTGCAGTCCTTTCCTTCCTCCCAGTGTGTTGTGTCCTGTTTTGTGTGCACAGGAATCACAGGAGAATGGGGGCACCCTGGGAAGCCCCAAAACCTGAACTGTGCCAGGTGGTGGTGCAGGGGTGAGCCTACTTGGGTTCTGCTCAATGCCCTGGGGGATGTGGGGAGGGGACAGTGTGTGGTCACAGCTCCTGTACATCCTCCCTGCTCATGGTTATTGTCACTCCAGCTGTTTGCTCCCCTGGGGTCCTGACCTCTCTGCTGCCAGCCAGGCACATCTTGAGCCACTGGCTGCCCCATTCCTGGCAGCTGGAGCCCTTTCAAAGCCTCCCTGGGGGTCTTCTCTGGCATTCCCAACTCCTCTCCCTGCCATGGGTGGGATGCAGGGTGGGAGTCAGACATACCCTTCATGTTCCTGGCACAGCATCCTTCAACAGGGAGAGCCAAAGGGTTTTGCCACCTAAAGCCTGGAGCTGGTTGGTGACACAGTGCCCTCTGTGACCCCCCTTCCAGCCCACTGCTGGCTGAGACACTGAACCTTCCCAAACCCCTGTGCAGGCACGTTTCTTGGCATTGATGTTTTATTTTGCTTCAGCTCAAACCTTTTCCCTGTTGACACAGTGTCAGTTTTGCTCCAGCCTGCTGGGCTGAGCAGGGGTGACCTTTCCTGTGTTTGCTGTCTGGGCTTAGGATCCACCTGTGCTCTGCAGCCCCAGTGCAGCCATGGCCATGGGGAGCACCCAGCAGGAATAGCTCCCTGGTGGGTGCGGTGCCACTTCCCCCTTTTCATTTCTGTCCTCTTGGCTTTGGGTCTGTCTCCTTGGACCCAACTTGTTTTCCTGATGCAGAGCCATGTGGGGAGCCAGGCTCCCTTGCACCTGTGCCTCAGAGCCAGGGAGTGTGTCCCCAGCCAGGCTCCCTATAGGGGATGAATTTCCCAGTGAAGGACTAGATGTAAAGGGCTGATCTATCCCATCTCTGAATCACTACCAGCAACACAACCCTCTATTAGCAGAGAAAAAAATCCCCTCTTCAGGAGGGAACTCCTCAGGGTCACACCAGGAGGGTGGCTGCAGGGGAGTGCCTGTTCCCAGCCCTGGACCCAGGGTAGGTGAGGACACCCAGTTCTGCCCACCCGAGTGAGGAGAGTATCCCCTCTCTGGCCTGGGACCTACCACAGGTTATTCCATCAGGGTGCACATTTTGGGGAGTGGAGCCAGAGGCCACACAGCCACATTGGCAGCATTTCTGGTTGAGCAGAACAAGGCAGGGATGGAAACTGGAGATGAGCTGGAGGCTCCATTTGTGACAGCAGCTCCTGTGGGATTCATGTGGCCTCGCCTGTCTGGTTCTGGATAGCAAAAGCAATGTGTTAAACCATGTTGGGGCTGTCCCAGAGCATCACCAGCCCCTTTCTTCCCACCAAATCCAAACAGCACATGAGGCCAAACTTTGGCATTTGTGATCTGTGAGGAAGAGAACTCACTAACGTTACTTTTTGGCAAAGTCTTGCTGAGAACTCCTCGAGGGTGAAATGAAATGGGGTCACAGGAGGGTTTAATTCGGTACGTTGTCCTTCAAGGGAAGGAAAAGTCAGACAAGAAGTTTTAAACATTTTACAAAAATATCCACATGTGCTCAGCGCAAAACTCACCGTCTTTACCTAATTTAGAAAATGACTTTATATGGAGAAAGATTTAACAGTGCTCCATGGAGGGAAAGAATAATGAATACGTCTGCACCAAATCGCGCTGTCATCTGAAGATCTCCAAGTGCTTTCGAAAGGGTTGCAGAGAAATAATTGTTCTTCTCTTCCCTCAGTTTTAGAAACTGAGGCATGGGATGAGAAAGCCTGAAAAGTGCAACTTTCCTGACTAATTTTAGCTATTTGAAGTCGAGATCTAAGTACCTAAATAAATGACCTGATTTTAATAGACTGCTGGTCAAGTCTCCAGGGTGAAACCTGGAACAAGTCAGGCTCTGTAGGTCTGCAAAGATGGCCTGGGTCTGCAGAGAGAGCCTCCTTCCCTTAATTTGGCCCTGTCACCACAAGCCTTGCTCAAATTTAGGATAAGATGAAACTAATGGGAAGGAATCTTATCTGAATTTCTTTGAACTTAAGAGAAAAATAGAGAATTTCCGTTTGGAGTAGCCTTGGTGTAGCCATGTGAGCTCAGATCCCTCGGTGGCTCTTGGGACAGGGGCTGGATCCCTCTGGGTCTGGGAAACAAAAGTAATCCAGGATTTTCAACCATGTTATCACACCCCAGCCTCTGAAATTTATTTAGTAATAAATAGTGCAGATGGTGAAGGAAAAGAAGGAAATGAGTGAAGGACCTATACTATCCCGAGCAGCTGAGCTGCTCCTGTGTGGGGAATTGCACAGGGATGCAATGCATGGACCATTTCCCACCTCTGCAGTGATGATGGGGCTGAGGCTGCTGGTCTCAGCTCCCATCCTGCTCCTGCTGCCCAAATATAGCCCAAAATCCCTTGAAAGGAAAATGTGATCTCTCTTTCCCAGCTGAGCAGCCTGCCGGGTCCCCAGGGCCAATCTCACCAGGAATGAGCAGTGAAATCCTTGCAGAAGTGGAGCTTTGAATTAGGTGGTTTTATCTGGGATCCTAAAGCTGAACAAGTTGAACCTGAGGACAGATGAGGGCTGCTGGGTTGTGCTGAGAAGTATGACCTGTTCCCAAAATGCCTGCCCAAGCTTCCCAAATGTGGGAAGATGCTTCCCACAGCTTGTGGTGCAGGGGCAGTGGAGATCCTTGGGGAGATGCTGGCTGGGTTGGTGATGTGAGAAAAGGGCAAAATATCTGTCTTCGTGTTTTGCGTCCTTGGGCAGCCCTGAGCACACTTGTGCACCGCTCTGTGTGCAAGAACAAATTATAATTTAATTATCTGTGTACAACACCAACTCCTTCTTTATGATCAAGGTCAGTCTGATGAGTGAGAATTGTAATAAATCCCTGTGACCAAGAGCTGATCCCAGCTCCAGCACCTGCATCTTCTCTGCCTTCCACAGCTTGCTTTATTTTTGCCTTGTCCTCCTGCAAAATCACCTCCCTCTGAAGAGGGACAGCTGGGTTGGGCATGTCCAGAACTGTCAGGTACCCCTGAGACTCCTCCATCCCAAACCTGCACTGCTTCAGGATGGAGCTCACAGTGTGACAGGCATGACTCAAGCATGAATCTGGCTCCTCTGGTCACTGCTGGTGCTGGCACATGCCTGCCTGATTGCCCCTGCCAGAACCCTGGGGACACAAAAGGCAGGACAATATTTGCCCTCAGCAGGACCAAGGTGTTGGGCACCCAGCAGCACTGGCAAGGGAAAGGCAGCCAGGCTTAGGCATTTTGCTTTCAAACTTGCTGCCTGATGGCCCCATGCCTGATTTTTTTGCTCCCACCCCATTTTGTTCAGTCTGGACATGATCCTTTGTGCCACAGGACCATGGGCATTGCCAGCAGGGCTGCCTGGCTCTCTTGGTGCTCGGTGGGAAGGAATGCCTTTTGCAGGTGGATACTCTTGTGGGAAACCCACCTGCCTTTGCTTCCTTGTCATTTAGAGGTATCTCCTGCTCAGAGTGCCTGAGATGAACCTGCTGGCACTGAGGGCAGGCAGAACTGTGGCTGTGGCACAGATGAGATGGGAAAGACCAGATCAGGGGAAAATGAATTAGGACATACAGAAGTCCCCTTGATCAGGACAGTAACCTCTAATCCGGCTCAGTTCTCCTTATTTACAGTTGCTGAGAGGGAAGGCAGGAGCAAAGCAGCCTGGCAAGATGCACAGGGCTGATCTCCTTCCCCTCAGCTGCTTTGCTCTCACTAATGTATTTGCTGGCAGCGCTTGCTGTCCCCGGAGCATTTTGAGCTCGGTCAGAACAACTGTTCACAGCCAAAACAGGAGTGTCAGAGCAGGCACAGGACTGGGGATGGCTGGGGGGGCGTGATTGGAGCCCCCAGCCCCTCAGTGTGGGGTGCTTGTGGGGAAATGAAGTGCTGAGCCCACGTCCCCTCCTCTGCTGGCAGAGATGGAGATGCAGCAGGGAAACCTCGCAGGCCCTGACTGCAGCAGGGCCCCTCAGCACCTACAGGGTGTTTCTGCTGAGGGAAGGGGCTGGGTGCTGGGGCTGTTTCCCGAGGCCATCCTGCTTGAAAATACTCTCTGAGAAGCCCCAGGGCTGCATTTCTCTAGCTCAGCACTCAGTGAGAAGAGTAGAGACATCTGAGACCACTCCCCTGTGCTGGGACACGAGGAAGGACAGAGTCCTGAGGGAATCGATTTGCAGTGTTACAGAGGAGATCAAAATCTCCCCCAAAATCTCCTACACTGTAAAATGAGGCATTTGATACCCCGGGCTGCAAGCACGTGCTCCTCTCCTGAGCATCCCCAGACCTGAGCTGTGCTGAGACAGTGGCATTCTGGCGCCCGTTGTGGAATATTCCAGCATTTTTAGTGTGGGCTGGTGCGGTCACTGTGCTTGTTACAATGAAAGCAATGAGAATTTTATGAGGTGTAAATGGATTGTGCCTGAAAGCATCCATGTCCCATTCGGCTCCACACATGCACATGCTTCTTCTGCACCTCCTCTCCTCGGCCAAAATGTCTTGTCTCCTTTCAGGCTGAGAGAAAAGATAAATATTAGCACTTTGAGATGCTCTGATCTGAGTCTCTGTCTGCGTTGCTGTTGTTGTGGTTAAAAAACACTTTTTCTGCCTGCAAAATTCATCAGGGTCCAGTCCCTGGAAAGGGAGGGAAACCAGAACAGCTGTTAATGAGGGAGCAATAATATCTAGTGCTCATTTCAAAGCAATAATGGGATTAGAAAGGAGACAAACGTACACTGGTCCCGTGCTTGATGGCTTTATTTTTGGCTTTTTTGTTGCTTTTCACTTTATTAGTTAGAACATCCATTTTGCATTAGAGGGAAGATGATGAAATCCCAGCGATGGGCTGAGATGGGGAAGTTGAAGCTTTCTTGGCCATTTCAGAGCGTTTTCACCACAGAGAGCAGGAGTTAGACGTGCACAGGGAGCAGGAGTGGGCAATGAGGCTGTGATGGAGAGGGAGACAGGACAGTGAAGGGCAGGAGCTGAAGACTGCAGCCTCTTTAGCAGCTCTTGTAATATCTTATTAATGGAAGAGAAACTGCAATTTTTATTTTGTGGAAATTCTTTTGTTCCACATTAAAATTTAAAGCACTTTGCTCCCATTACAGCCTGCTGCCAGAGCGTGCTGCTGGCTGGGAGTTGCTGCCCTTTGAAAGGTTTTGGGAGGGCCCATGTTTGTGTCGAGGCTGGCAGAGCAGGGCAGGGGTGCAGGGTCCTTCCCTGGGGCTGTCACCCCAACCCCAATCCTCCTGTCACACCTGCTGAGTGTCACCCAGAGTTTGGGTGGGGGTGTGAAAGGTGCCAGGAGTGGGCTGTGTGCCCTTGGTAGGTACAGAGTCTTGAGGAGGGCTTGCTTACACCCAGAGCTCTTTTTAATTAACTCCATGTGAAGGGACACACGGGCCCTGGAAGGGGAACAAGGCACCCTTATTCCCCAATAAGCTCCTCTGCACACGGAGTAAATCAATAGCAGCTCATCAGGAGTTGTGTGCTGGCTGGAGATGCTGCCTTAGGATGAGTCACATGCAGAGAGGGGGGCAATATAAAAAGGAAAGGGAAAAGAATCTGAGGTTTGAGTCCAGACCTGGACTTAGGAATGCCCATTGTGTTTCTGGTGTGCCAGACCAAAGGGCTGGCTTTGAGCTGTGTCCTCTCCCCTGCCTGCTAATCCTTGTGGGTGGCTGGAGCAGAATTCTTCATCTTGATCCCATGATTATATGCTGGGCTGTGAGTGCCAGAATATCAGGACTCTTTGTGGCTTTTGGCTGGTTGTGGGTTGGTCTCCACTGAGCAAGTGGTGCTGGCCTTGGGCTCCCAGTGAGGAGGCAATTGAATGGGCTGGGACTGAACAGCTCCAGGGGTATTTTGCAATACCAAAGGTTGTCCTTGTTGCTTTTCCTAAGCCAAAGTGAACAACCCTCGGATGATGTGCAGGAGATGGGGAACCGGGGGAGTTGTGTACATTTTTCATGAAGATTTTTGGGAGATCAAAAGCATTAGAAATTATTTGGGTTAAGGTTCCTGAAGTGACCAATTGCCTTAAGTGAGGCTTATCCAGCACAGCCTGGGGCTGTTCCAGGACGCAGCAGTGTGCAGGGCCAGATCCAGCTGCAGAAGCAGGGTCTAGTAAAGGGTTTGGAGAGGAAAGGGTGAATTGCCTCTTACTGAGGGCTGAGTGCCAAGAATATTTCTCACCTCTGTCCCAGCCCAGCAGTTGCTGATGATGAGGGTCAGGACATCTCACTGAAGGTGCCCACTCCCCCTTTGCAGGATAAAGACCCCCAAAGTAACAATTTCCACCTAAATGTGCTCAAAGTGACCTTGTTCCAACTGTCTCAGTGAAGATGAGCTGTGGGAGGGATGTGGAAATGGAGCCTTTGCAGCTGCCAGGGTCTCTCTGATTTCTCTCCAACACCAAGAAGCTCCCAGGGCAGTGGACACCCAGCAGGCACCGGGGCTTATTCTGCAGGAATGAATGGATGGAATAAATCCATTTTAAATGCCAGGTTTTGACACAGGTGACAGGCTTTAGGAGGTGGCAGTGGCTCAGTCCCTGCTCTCTCTTTGTAGATGTTTGACTCTGTGACACCACGCTGTCAATGCTGCCAGCACAGGAGGAGCCACAGGGGTCAGAGCTGGTCCCTGGCTGCTGCCAGAGCCCTTTCAAGGCATTACAGATGATGAGCCATCCTCTCACTGAGCTTCCTGGCTATTGTTAGCTGCTGTTGAAGCCTGACACTAATTAAATAGGATATTTTGTGTTTAATAAATTCCCACTTGAGTCATGCCAGCAGGAGGGCACTGCCCAGATCCCTGCCAGTGCCACTCTGGGGTGGCAGCACTGGAATGGTTCTCCCTGAGAGTCTCCTGCACCCCTCAGCTCTGTGGGTGCATATCCCTGCACCCTGGCAAGCTTGTCTACCTCACCCTTGGGAAGAAAAGCCCCCTCCCTGTGGTGGCAGCACCTTGGGATACCCAGAGGGATCTTCAAATGCCGGGAGCAGGATGAGCATCCCTGGTGCCATGTTCCATCTTGTCCCCTTTCCTGGCACTCCAGGCAGCCAGCCCTGTGCTCACCTCACTCCCTGTCTGTTCCCACTTCCCATCTTTGCAGGGAGATATCAACACACTGTCATGAAGCTGAAAGCATCAAACTGGTGTGATGCCCCAAACCCTCGGGAAGCTCTGGAGCACTGCCTGTGTCTCCACTGCTGGGAAGGTGGGAAGCTGCCCCCACTGCCAGCCAGGCTTTGTCCTCCTCCTTGGCTTTCCTTGCCTGGAGGGGAGGCTGGACTGGTCTGTTTTCCCTGGGAATATCAGAATCTCACTTGGGCTACCACGAGCAGCAAGCAGGTTGCTGGGAGGGAATTGCAGGATTAGAGAACATGGTTGACTCTGTGTCCCTCTCTGGCTGCTGTCCTTGCTTGGGGAGAGGAAACCAGGGGCAGTGCCACCCCTGCAAGCAGATTCCATAGGATGTACTTTAACTTTTACAAAATAGCTGCTTTTGTCATCTTTTCTAAGGCTTGAGATATTTAATCTAACATCCATCAGGCAAACCCTGCAGTGAAGCATGGCTGCTTCTTGGGGCTACATACCTTCCCTCCATATCTTTGTTTTTTGGGCAGTGGGGTGTGGCATGTGTAGAACATCACATCTGAGTGCAGGCCAGGGTTTGGGCTGGAGCATGTGAGGTGAATCCTGCTTTTAAGCTGCTCTTGCCCTGTTTGCCCTGGCTGCAGCTATGTGGATGAGACTGGGAGGTGTTTCAGGGTGGAATCCCCTGTGCCTATCCAAGTGCCACAGCAGAGCTGGGCTGCCATGCTGAGCACCATCCCAGCCCTATTTTCCTGCTTCTTCCTTCCTGTACCACCTCCCTGCTTCTCCTCTGCCAGAGAGATGCTAATCCACGAGTTCCTGCCATGGATTTTCCTGCAGGGGTCAGTTAGACCACACACCCAACCCTGCTGAGCCCCCTAACCTGCTCCAGCTCCTGCTGCCCAGGGTAGCTCAGCCCTGGGGAGAGCAGCTTCCTGCTCCTGGTTGTTCCACATAAGCCTGGGATGGATTTTAGTCACTGCAGGATTTTGATGTGGTGTCAGGATTTTTCCATTCCCACAGACAAGTGTTCCTTGTAGACACCTCAAAAACTGAGTCAGGTGCACCAGCATCTCCCAGTGCAGTCACAGACTGGCTGCAGCCTCTTCCAAGCAGGGGAAAAGGCAGGGACTGTGAGCTGGGGTAGCCTTGACCTCCACTTCCCCACCTGCAGAATGCCCTCCTTGCCACTCATCCCTGTTGTGAAAGCTCTGTGTTGCTTTCACTGAAAACTGCTATTTTTCTTATTTTTATTGATCGTAGACGTCAAAACCCAAAGTGTGTAAGATGGTTCCAGACTAATTAGTACTTAACCTGCAACAAAATATTGTATTTTACATTGATTTTTTTTTTTAAGAAAGGAAACATTGGCTCAGTTTCTAAATGAAACACTTTAGCAAGCCATTTGGAAAATCATCATCATGTTCAGACTTTGTAAACAAAATTTCTTTAATATTCTTTTTCCCGCAACTTGCAGCCGGGTAAGAAAACATCCACAAAAATTGGTGGGTGCTTTGAGTCGCCCCAAAGCTGTATTTCTGCAGCAACACTCTGAACAGAAACTTGTACCCAGCATTGGCTAATGCCAACCAGTAAGTGGGAAGGGCTTGGGTGTCCCCTGGTCAGGCACAGCTCCCAGGGAAAGGTTTCCTCAGAGGTTCTCCCTCAGCCCTTCCCATCACAGCAAGTCAGGCATTGCCCCCAGAAGCTCCTGGGGACCCCCCAGGCTGGTTCAGGGCAGCAGTGAAGGGGAAAAAAAAGGTGTGGGGACATGGGGTCTGTGTCCCCCAACTCTGCTTTAAGCCATTTGGACCCTTCAGAAGTGATGATAAGGGGCCCTCCAGCCCTTCTCCCCTGGCTTGTTCCATAGGCTTAAAATGACTCTGGGTTTGTCCTTGGGTTTGTCCTCTGAGCTTTTTGTAAGCCTTGGCCAGGTTTCCTCAGGGACGTTGAGCTTGTGCCCTTTTGCAATCAAAATACTGTGCTGGGGACATGAAGGGCACAGCTGCAGCAGATGTGGCCAAAAGCTGGATGCTTTTGGCTCCCCTTGGAGCCACTGCAGCCAGGACTCTGCCTCTCCTCCTGTCTCCCTTCTTCCTCCCCTAAACCCCCCACACTGCCCATTTGGGGGGTGCAAATGGACATATCCCAGAGTCTGAGCTTTTCTAGGGGCCTTGGAAGCTGTTTGCCTCAGTGCAATGGACACATTTCCCTGCTTGGTGAAAGAGGGTGGATGGAGGATGCTGTGGAATGTCCCCATTCCTATTTGCCTTGTGAGACTTCTTGGTGATGGCTCTGTGGGTCTGGTAGTGTGGAGTCTGCTGGTGAGGGCTGTGCTCTGCTTCAGGGTGGGATGATTTGTCTCTCCAGGAGGGTTCCCTCCCAGGCTCCTGCCCTGTGCCATGAGTTCCTGTCTCTTACACATAAATCTGCACATAAACATCCCTTGCCCAGTCTCTGGGTGAATGGGAATGGGCTGAGTGGAAGGCTGGGGCAGGGTAGAAACAGGGATGTAAATGGGGTTGTTTGTTTAGCTTGCTCACCAAGAGCTCTTTCTCCAAGGTTTCCCCTGGCTGTCAGTCAGCAGAGGGAATTCCCTCTCCCTCTGCCCAAGATCCAGCTGGGATTGCTGCAGGGAACATGCAGACCAGCTGTAATTGCTGCCTCTCCTCATGTTCACCAGGTTTTGTGGTCCTCACACGGTGCCATCCTGCCATCCTCTTGTCTGGGTCATTAGGGGTGTGCTGGATTAATCAGCAGAGGTGCTGGTGATCCTGCAGGCCTGTCCCATCTCCTGCACTGCCCATGTGACATTCCCTGCCCTGGAGGAATCTTTCATGCACTTACTTTGTGTATATTTAATAGGCTGGGATTTGGTTTGAGCTCATGTGGGATTTTGGGGGCTCAGAGAGCTGCATCCTCCAGTGGGATATGGCTGGGCAGGGAGAGTGGTCCCCAGGGGAGAGGTCTGTGCAGGGAGGCAGAGAGCCTGTTTCACCTGTGACAGGCAGGGTGCTGATCTTTACAGAGAATCCTTCAACTCCACAAGGAATATTTTGGCTCTGCAGGTGTGGGCACAGAGTTATCCTGGCCAAGGAGGGTTAACCCAGTGTTGGTGGGAGCAGAGAGTGAGCTTGTCAGGGATCATAAGGGAAGCAGAGGAGCTGCCAGGACAATTAGCACAGGCTTGTTCTCCCCAGCACGTCCCTGGGATGCAGTGGGACTGTAATCAGCCTGTCACTTCCCTGGCTTTATTAATACATTGATTTTTGGAGGTTTTGGCTCAGTGCAGCGTGGTGCCTGCCAGCCCAGCCTCTGCGGGAAGTGGGGGTTCAAGGTGGCATGTCTCTGGGCATGGCAATGCCTCATTTTGGAAGCTGTTCATGCTTCTTCCTTGGGGATTGATGGCAGAGGAGGAGGAGGAGGAGAGACATCCCCTCCATCTGTGTGCTGCCCTAGGAAGGGATTTAAATCACAGGTTTGCAAAAAAAGAGGAAATGTGCCTGATTTACTCAGGCTTTGAAGCCTGCAGGAGCTTCCTGATGGTGATCCCTTTCCCACTTCAGGCAGGTCTGGCTCAGAGGGGATCTCCTTCCCTGGCCATGGAGCCAGGCACTGTCAGCTGGTGCCTCCTCCATGGGGCTGGGGCAGGAGTGAGGATCAGGCTGTGCTCCTGCAGCTCCCAGTGAGTGCAGGCAGGAGAGTTTCTGTTCCCAGGGCCAGTGTTCTGTATCTCATCTACCCTCTGCTCCAGCAGCAGAGGGTGAGAGATGCTCTTCAAGGAAATACATTAATATTAAAATATAAATAATAACCATAGATAAAACATTTATATAGGTATATATGCTTGGGACTTGTTTTATCCTCCTCCATATTTCCATGAATCTGGGAACTCCTCCTCCCTGTCCTGTCATTCTCTCCCCTTGCAGTGTGAACTTGTCTGACCAGCACAACCTCCTTGGCACGGCAGCCCTGATGCCACATGTGTGGCCACGCAGAGCCATCCCTTCAATTCCTTCATTTCACCAACTGTTACATAAATCCGCTTTTATACTGAACTTGTGGACGTCACTGGAGCTCTGTCCATACCCATAACATCACTGTTTCCATGGGAACCAGCGTACTTCCAAGGGGGAAAAAAGTAGGAGACTAAAAAAAGGACAAAGAAAGAACAAAATAAGACAAATATGTGACATATCCCAACTATGTGTCGGTGTAGGATGTTACAAAGATTTCACTGCCACTTGTTTAGGCAGCCTTGCATAACAGTTTTTGTCTTGACTGTAGCAGCAAGAAGAATCACTGGATGGCACAAACTTAATAGTATCCCAAATATCTGGAGTCCCTCAGTAAGGAAGAGGTGCCTCTGGCAGCTCTGCACGAGGTGCCACCCTGCCCATGCTGCAGCATTTCCCTGGGTTCCCATGGGTTTCCTCCATCCCGGGGTGTGCCTGGGGCTGTGCACTGTGAGGGTGTTGTGGATGTGTCCTGCAGAGCAGCTGGCACTGCTGAGCTTTAGGGGCAGGTGCTGTTAAGGGGATGTTTACAGTGGGTGAGTTTAAATATATATATTTGGGGGTTTGGTGTCCATCCACTGTACACTTTTTAAGGCGTGGTGAGGGAAAAGGTCTTAAATAAGTTATTGAGCCTCAGCAATGGCTTTGGCATATTGGGAATATTTTAACTGCTAGCTCCAGTCTCCCTGTGGAATACCTGGCCAATAGGAAGGATTTTACTGTTCATGGCAACATCTTTGTTAATGTCATGTGTGAATTGTTGGGAGGGAGCCCATCCCCTGGCTCACGGGAGGGGATGGATGGAGGGACAGGTCTTGGAAGAGGATGGGGACATGCTCCCACCTCTGAAACCCTGCTCTGGTGGGGCAAATGGGAGGAGTGCCTGTCCCTGAGCACTGAAGGCGCCAAACTGTTGGGAAAGGGAGTTTGGGGGAAGTTGAAGCTTCTGCAGAGGTTGATGTGGGTGAGCGAGGCTTCACCTTCTTTTCTTCTGCTCTTCTCTCCAGGAGATGCAGGGCAGTAGGAGTTGGGTCCCAGCACGTGGCTCTGGCTGGTAAAAGAGCTGGTGAACTCCATGAGGTCCCACCTGACCCATCCTTCTGGGCCAGGGCTGGGGCCATGCCCCGACCCTTTGCCCCAGTTCATTTTGGGCTGTTCTTTTGGTCACTGCTCTTGGTGCTGAGACAGGCACGAGGAGGAGGGAAGAACTGGGATGAGAAGCCAAAATAAATTTAGCCTAAAGTGCTCTTGCTTGGCATTTTATTACTTTACATTATATTATATTTATTTTATTAAAGCACCCCTCCTGGTCCCAGGTTGGGTTGCCAGCAGCTGAGCCCTCCCAGCTCAGAGTTAATTGCAAGCGATATGTAGGGCTTTTCTTAAAAGCTTCAGCTCCTGAAGTTTGGAGATTATGCAAGTCACTCAGCTTGCAGGGTTTTTTTATCTTCATTTTTTTTTCCTCTCTCTTTAAGCAATAAGATTTTTAAACCCTTTTGGTTGCTGGAAAAAAGCCCTCAAAGTAGAAATCTAAAAGGTTACCAGGAAACAATTCCGAAACTGTAAGACAAATAAGAACCTCATCAGGGTTTAAATTTTTTTATTATTATTATTACTGAACAACCTTTTTTGTCACTCTTCATTCCCTCCAAATACTGCATCATTCTTTGCCTCATCACCTGCGTGGCTGAACAGGGCTCCTCCACACTGCTGAGCAAATCCTACCTCTCCCTTCAGAGGTGGCTGCATCTCCCAGGCTGAGGAGAACATCTCTGCCTGCAGCTGACAGTCCTGATTCTAAGTCTTTGGGAGAAGAATGATAGGATGATTGCTCCCTGAAACCCCCCTTTTCCTCCACTTTTGGGCTTTACAGTCCCTTTTAATGTGTTATGGGGCCACTGGGGACTCCCTGGTCCCACCAGGATGGGAGCAGAGTGCTGCCTTTCATGGCAGAGTGAAGCAGCCAGCAGTGCATCCTTTTGAACATCTGCAAGCCAAAATGAATTAGAGATGACATTTCCAAAAACACCGCCATGAATAATCGCCCTGTTTTGGTTTCCAGGTTTAATTGTGAAGCTGCATGAATTAAAAGAACCTCCTGGGTCTGTCTGCACTGGGAGGGAAGCAGTTTCAAAGTGCTGCAGAGCAGTGAGGAGGCAGGGATGCTCCTGCCTGGCTTTCTCCTGGCTCAGATGCTGTGGATGGGGATATGCCAGTCTCAGTGGGGTCATGCCAGCTCCTGGCAGTGTGTCCTCAGCCTGCCAGCTGCAGTGACCCGGGATGGGGCAGATGGCCACACGGTGGGAATGGAAACATGCTCTGAGCAGTGCTTGAATTTTTAAACCCCTTTGTGCAGCCCCACTGGAGGAGCCTCTCAGCTTTGCTTTCCAGGAATGCCCTGGCGATGGGACTGGCCTGGCACAGATCCCTGCAGCCCTCAGGGCAGGAGGGAAGTGCTCCATCCCACGTGTGCCATGAGCGTGCTGGAGCTGCAGTGGCTTTTCCATCCTGCCAGGGAAAAGCACCTCTGCTGCTGCTGTGGTGCTGTGATGCTGCAGGAAGGGCTGTAAACCTGTAGCAGCTTCCCTGCTTCATCCTGTGCTCGTGATCCTCACAAGGACAGGTGGGAACAGGGCTGGAAAAGCATCTGGGAGGGCAAAGCTGTAGGGTAGAGACCACATTATTGATGATGCTGGGGGCAGATCCCTGCCCGTGCTTGGCTGCAGGTCAGGGAAGTGGATTGATTCACTGGGTGAAGATACTTAGAGAGCACCTCTGGCATTGCTGCATCCACGGAGGTGGAAATGCTTCCTGCAAATGCTAAAAGCAAAATACCGAGGCTGGTCTTGCTTTCATGTGGTAGGAAAAAAAATCTATCTAATTAAATGTCCAGAATTGTGATGGGAATCCTATAGCATTTAACTGGGCATGACATGAAGAACCTTTTCCTGTTGGTTTGGTGCAGTCAGAGGCAAATCTGGGAAGGGGTTATTATTTCCATCTGTGAGGCAGATTAATTCTGAGGACTTTTAACTTCCTTTGCAAATGGCCTAAATTAATGTTTCAGGATTTTAGTCCCTGCCTTCTCCCACCCCCCAAAGGCCAGGCCCTGGAAGTGCCATTATGCTCCTGTCAAAGGGGCTATTTCTGGAATTGATCATATGAATGAAGCCTAAAACTCCACTCTCATTAACGTCTGCAGCTTATCCCAGTGTCACTCCTAAGCTGGTGGGACTTGGTGACACTGCAGGGGAAGGCTGTCATTTCAACCCAATTTTCACATCACATTTGCACAAAAATTTCCAGGCCTTGCCAGCACTTTCCACACATTTGTGAAATCCCAGCCAGTGTCCCAGAGAGTGAGGGCTTCTCCTGGCACAGAAGTGATGGCTGTGGGTGCTGACGGGGGACTTGGTCCTGGATATGATCCCTGGCTCCAAATGACATCTCCTTGCCCTAAAAAACAGGCAGCAGAGAGAGCCCAGTGTCACCTGTCTGGGGGTTTTATATTCCTATTGTTGAGTTTCATTGCATGGTACCAACCTGCAGCCTCTGGTGCTGTCCTCCCCTTGCCCACAGAGTGTCCTTGGAGCTGGAGAGTGGGAGGAGGGGTCAGGAGGGAGAGAGAGGGATGCATGGAAGGAGGAGAGGGGGAATGGTGGGAGCTACTTGTTAATAGCAAAGCATCAAGGGAAGAAATAGATATTAATCCCACAAAAGAGGGATTAATCACCAAACACTCCCCTCTGTACTCGGCTCCCCCAGGGAAAGGGACCCCCATCTCTGGGGCACAGAGGTGCCTGCTCTCCTCACCCCCAAGCCAAAGAGCCCACCAGGAACAGTGCAAGTGCTCCAGCTCCTCAGAGAGAGCCCAGGATGCAGCTGGACAGAGCATCTCACCTGGTTACTGCTGCCATCAGGAAACAGATCCCAATTTAATTCACTGGCTGGTGAATTTGATCCAAACCTCTGCAACCAAATCATAGCAAGCATAATGCAATATCTTTCTCTTTTAATTATATTAGGCTGGGTAGTGCTGGCTAATTGAATCTGGGACTCTTGCCTCTTAATTACCAAAGGTCAGGTGCTGTGGAGTGAGGGCAGGTGGCACTGGGAGCTGGGTGGTGGGAAGGGGCTGAGGGCTCTTGCTCTGTGAAAGGGCTCTTTTCATAACAAGTGAGTGACTTCTGGGCATTTTCCTTCTTTTTTTCTTTTGTTCTCTCTATCTTATGGATTTTAAGAGTCACGTTACAACAGACGTGCTACTGTGAATTTCTGTGTGGCAGAAACAGGTTTTTTTTTTTAGTTGAAGAGAATCTGTGAGGATTTTGGCTGCCTGCCTTGAGCACGTTGATGGTAAAAATGTGGATTTTTTAGAATACGCTGGGATGAGCAGGTGACCCTGAAAAGTGGTGACTTTCTGACACCCATGGGGTGGATGGTGTGATCACCTGTTGTGTGGGCATGAACCCCATTATGAATCCTTTTTCTTTTAAATATCAGCCCTGCTTGGTGTGAGGAGGAGGCAGGACTCTATATAGGCCAGCTCTGCTCCCAGCAAATATTTATCTGATGCAGTGAGGGCTGTGGGCTCAGCTCGACACTGGGGTGGTAGCAATGCCACCTCTGCCCCTCCTTTCAGGTATTCTCCTCCTCATTTGAACTGCTGGCCAGGGAGCAACACTGTCTCTGGTGCTTCCCCAAAACCCCTTTGCCCCTTCCCTGCCTGGACTGCAGCAGTGAGAGGCATTCAAAAAGGCACCTTCTGCTTTTGCTAATTGAAGAGTTTCCCTTTGTCAGCCTCTAAGCTCAAAGGAGGGTCGGTACAAAGCCATAGCCAGCAGCACTTTGTGTGCCTCTGAAAATCCCATTAGCAGAAGAAAGAGCTTGAATTTTCATTCAGCTTGGAAAAAAAAAATAGAGGGAAAGAAAAAAAACACTCCCCAACAAAAAAATCCCCCACCCCCCCCCCCCCCCCGCAACCTTCTGATCTATCAGCTGCACATTAACATACTGCCCTCGGCACTGCTGGGGTGCCTGTCCCGGGAATATTTAATCAGGGTGAAGTGTTACATTGGACTGAAATGAATGTGCTTCAAGGAGCAATGTGCTGATAAGTGGTCTGCAGTTAAATTTGGGGTAAAAAACCTCTGCTGTCAGCAAATAAACACCCCTCCCGCTCCCTGGGTCCCCCTCCCTCTCCAGGCTCTTTTGGTGCCTGCAGATGTTTGTTCCTACAAGACAAACTGGGATGTGGGGAGGGCAGCCCTGAGAGGGAGGGATAGGATGGATTGGATTGGATTGGATTGGATTGGATTGGATTGGATTGGATTGGATTGGGTAGGGTAGGGTAGGGTAGGACAGGACAGGACAGGATAGGACAGGACAGGGTAGGACAGGACAGGACAGGACAGGATAGGATAGGATAGGATAGGATAGGATATAGGATAGGATAGGATAGGATAGGATAGGATAGGATAGGATAGGATAGGATAGGATAGGATAGGACAGGACAGGACAGG
>JBBMKD010000054.1:5940514-5956272 GCA_037834095.1 Argya squamiceps | reverse complement strand
GGATAGGATAGGATAGGATAGGATAGGATAGGATAGGATAGGATAGGATAGGATAGGATAGGATAGGATAGGATGGGGATCCTGTACCACGTTGGGCAGCACAGACCATGGCTGTGCCAAGGTGGGAGGTGCTGGCCTGGGGCAGTGTGTCTTTGGGCAGGTAAGGGCTGCTGGCTGCACCACGGGGACACTCTTGGGGGTACAGATGTGGTCCTGGTCCCCAAATCTCCCTGCTGCCCACAGCTGGTGCCCTGTGTGTGGCAGGTTGTGGCATCTTGCAGGGCTGCACTCTGCTGGTTTCCCTCCACTTGCAATCAGTCACTGGTACCAGTGCCAGCACTGTAATGAGTTCTGAGGGGCATCTGAGGCTTTGCAGACTGTGGCATGCCAGGGAAGGACAGGGAGGGTGCCTTTGGTGCCATCCTGTGCTCTTCCATTTCAGCCCTTGCTCACCCATCGGTGCTGGGTGTGGGGCTGTGGTGGGCTTGGCTCTGCTCAGCTGTCCTGGGTGGGCATTAGGGCTTGGGCAGGGAGCAGGTGAGATCAGAGTGGCTCCAAGCTGATGCCCTCCGTGGTTGTGTGCCCACCTCTGCTTGCCCAGGAGTTTGCAGAGCCCAGCCAGCACCAGCAGCTGTCCACTGGGGCAAAAGCACTCCCAGCTGGGATGGAGTGTGTGGGGGAGATCCACATGCAGTGAAGGCTCTTGTCCACTGCCACAGAAGAATTTGAATGGATCTTTGGGGATGTGTCCATGTGTCCCCACAGGTTTCACCGAACCTGTGAAAGAGGTTGTCCTGTCCTGGGACCTCCTCACTTCCCTGCTGTGTATCTTGCACAGCTCCTGCAGGTGACATTCCTCCTGTAACCCCTTTAGGATCATACAGGGTGTTTTCTAATTCTTTATGTTCCCAAGGGCTTTGCAGTTTCTTGCTGGCAGAGCCTGGACACAGCTGGTTCTGCTGGAGGATCTTCCCAGCCCCCCAAGCTGGGGATTCCCTTCAGCAGCTGCCCCCTCTTCTGGCTGCCCTCCACGCCAGCCCCCACAGGACTATATTTAGGCTGAATATCCCAGCCCATAGCCCCAACCTGACAGTTGGAATGTCTGTCCCAATATCCTGTAAACATTTCTCCCGATTAAAAATCCAGATTGCCGACAACCAAACCGTGACTCAGCCCCGTGTGCTTTTCCAGGAATTCGCCCGGGATGGGTGGTGGGAGCTGCCAGCCCCAGCCTCGTGTGCTCAGTGGGGAGGCACCTGCTGATTCATCCTCACCTTCCCCTTCCCCAGGCAGATAACGCTACAGCACGGGCTCCTCAACACCACCCGCTGTTGTGTTGCAGTGAAAACTCTTGTCTGACAAGGGCCATGCTTGTTTTGCTGGAGCATAGAAGCTGCTGCTGGCACACAGGCAGGAGCATGACCCTGCTGCCTGTGGGTTCTGGCAGTTGAGAGGGTGTTTTTCATGCTAGGCTGGAAGATAACCCCAGCACCACCCTGAACCCAAGCCTGGATTTCCCATCTCTGTGCTCCTGGAAATGCCCTCAAAAGGATGCAGGAATTGGGTACCAGGTTTGAACCATCCCTGTGGGGATGTGCTGCAGCAGCACACTTTATTCTGCCCCTAAACTGCATCCAACATCTGTCCCAGCAGCTCAGCTCTTTAAAAATTGCTCCTAGAGGCAGGAGGCAGGGTAGGAAATGGGCTCTGGTAGACTACACTTAAAGGCTTTTAGGCAGTTCATAAATGGTTTTGGTGATTTTAATTTGAATTGGGAATGAAAGTTCGAGCAGTGGCTTCAGGGAAACACCCCTGGGATAAGGTGTGACATGTTTAATAGAAATTGTGATGTTGTTAAAGTGCTTTTCCGTAAAACGCTGGGAGAGGAAATTAATGGTGTGGGGTTTTTTAGTTTTTTTCTCAAAGTTGATATCGCTCATTTAATTAAATGTTTTAATCCATCACATCAGCACTCAGTGCTCTTGCCATGCAGCTTCCATTTCAGAGTGGTTTTCACATCAGCTGTAGCCACTGATGGCAGCGTGGGGAGAACACGTGCAGGTGTCTAAACGTGTAAATCCAGATAGCACCTAACACAGTGAAGCTGCTCTGCTCCTGGTGTTAAAGACCAGGAAAACCATTCCAATTCACTTGTGGCTTCTTGTGGATGCACCTCTGGGTCTGTTGCCTCCTTGACAGCTGTGTGCAGGTGGTTTGAGAGGGTCAGCATGCTGGTGATCCTGCTCAACTGCGTGACACTGGGCATGTTCCACCCCTGCGAGGATATCGCCTGCGACTCGCCACGCTGCAGGATCCTCCAGGTATGGCCCCAGCCCTGCTGGAAGCTCAACAGCAGCCTCAGGCAGATGTGGAGAGAGAAAGACTGAGGTGACTCTAGCCATGGTGGAGTTGTGTCCCAGGATGGCAGGTCCTGCCTGTGCTGTCTGTCCCGTCAGCACTTGGGAAATGCTGGTTTTGGTGCTTGGATGAGAACATGCAGTGCCATCAGGCAAAGCCCCTGCCAGGCTGTGCCAGCCCCAGCCTAGCCAAGCCTTTCTTGGAGTGCCTGGGGAAGGCCAACCATCTAGTGGTCAGTGAAAGCAAAGCCCCAAATATATTTGTCCCATTATCCTGGCACTGTGGGGGCTGTTAGACCATCTGGGCTGGGGAAGACACAGGGCTGCTCTCAGCACAGCTTCTTCCCAGGGATTTAGCTTTTAGAGATGCAAGAGGAGACCTTGCTGGACTCAGGTTTTTAACTCCCTCCCTTGGTGCAAGCATGCAGGAGCATCCCTCCTCCCTTCCTTTCTTTTGCAGAGCTTTGATGACTTCATCTTTGCCTTCTTTGCTGTGGAAATGATCGTCAAAATGATCGCGCTGGGGATTTTTGGGAAGAAATGCTACCTGGGAGACACATGGAACCGCCTGGACTTCTTCATTGTCATCGCAGGGTAGGTCTGGGGAGGCAGGCCCCCTTCTTCCTGACTCTCTCTGTTGTTATTTATGGCTCTGCTCAGCAAGCACTGGATTTGGGGAGTAGCTGGTTTGCAGCAGTGGAGGCTGGGGGCTGGCTGGTGTCGGTGCTGTTGGTGTTTCCATCCCAGATTCCAGCAGGGATCACTCCTGAGCTGCTGCTGCTCCTCTGGTGTTCTCAGTAGTCTGAGGGAGAGCTGATGCTCAGCTCATGGACAGGGCAGGGTGACAAAAGTTGTTTGTGCTGGATTTTGACGAGCCCATGCCTTGGGGCTCCTTTGCTGGGCACTGGACTTGGCTCTCGTCCCTCCAACCCACCAGAGGTTTCAGTTTCCGTGGTTGGAGTGGGCAGTTGGGAGCATGGATGGCTGTGCCAGAAAGGAACTGAAATGTGCATGATTGCCCTCATTATTAAATCTTTTTTTTTTTGAGTGATCAAGTTTGCCTTTGTGAGTGTTTTCCTTTCAGAGGCACCTGGTTTGAATTAAAGGCTCTTCAAGCATCTGAGAGTCTCCTGGTGAAAAGAAATCCACATGAAAAGTCCTTGGCCACTGGCCAGCGGGCTGAGTTTCTTTGACACACAAATCTCTTGCTGGCCCTTGCCTCCCCTCCCTGCCCCAAGGGCCCCAAGACTTTTGGGAAAACAGTGGTGTTTCGCCTCTTTTGATAGAGCTAGGGATCAAATTTACTAGATTTTCTTGGAAAGAAGCAGAGGCCCCTCCCAGCTTCTTTGCCTGGCATGGATTTAGTGTTGCCCAAAAAGGGGCAACACCTTAATGAGTTTTACTTATGGTCCATTGCTGGCCTCACAGGGACATGGCCCATGTCTCTGCTAGTCAGCTGGGAGGAGTAAAATGGAGCTGCCAAGTCTCCCAGTGCATCCTTGGCTTGAAAACTACATTGCTGCAGAGGTGAAAAGATGCAGTGAGCTTCAGACCCAGGAGCTCTCACTGTGCCCATAAACCTGTGGCAGGAAGCCACACCCTCTTTACTTTCCAGCCCCACCAGCCTCTGGCTCCTCAGTTTAGGAGAAGGCTCAGGGTTTCCTCCTGAAAGGTTGGAGCAGTGTTAGGGACAGCAGTGATGGGATGCTGGACAAGAGAGAACCACAGGTCCAGTCAGGCTTGGTAGAGTTGTAGACACCAGCAGCACATCCAAGGGCTGGAGCTTGCTAAGCTGCCTTTATTTCTTCCTGTTTGTCATGTCTTATACTGGAATTAATTGTGATGAAGAGCCCAACCCAAGCAAAGCCAGACATCCCATCAGGGGAAGCATGGTCACGGATGCTGCGCTGTTCTGAACTCCCCTGTGCTGAGGTGCTCCCACCTTGCCCTCCCAGCCTGGTCCTGCCTTTGCCTGTTGATTTTGCAGAGCCTTTGGAGCCAGACTTATCCCTGCTGTCCTTCTGTGGGGACCTCACCATGACAGGACCTCACTCTAAAGGGACAGCAGCAGGGACCATCCTTATTCCTATGCCAAAATATCACATTTCTCTTTGCTTTAGCAAAGAAATCTCTGCATACCTGCTGCACCTGGCCAGGTGTTTGGATATGTGAGAGCTATCTCCTTCCTGGGCAGAGCCACATCATGGCACAGATCCCCCCCTGCAGCAGCTGCTCCCCCTTCCCCAACATGCAGAGACATTTTTTGCTGCAAAGGTTTTTTTGCAGCATGGCAGTCTGACCCTCTCGTGCCTTCTGCCAGGTTGGTTTTGCCTCTCACTAAGTGATGGCTCTTTCCTTCATGTGCATGAGCTGTTCCCATCTGGGCCCCGTCACAACCAATTCAGCTGGCAAAGGCTCCAACTGGATTTAAATACAAAGCAAAGCCTCTCCTCCTCCAGCTTTCTCTCCTCCCTTTTGTGCCCTCGTGCTGTCCTCCAATCCATCCTGGAGTGCTGCATCCTACTCAGAGCATTGCTGCAATCCTGGAAGGCCTGCTGAGTGCCAGGGAAAGCCAAAGGGGCTGCAGGAATGGGCCACTGCTGCAGCAGAGAAAACAGTAAAGGACTCGAGCCCTTAGTAGACCTAAGATATAGGTAAAAAAGGGCTGTAAGGGGCAAGGGATAAAAGTACTGCAGGGTGAAATCCCAACCAGACAGAGGGAAATTCCTCAGGTCGCCCTTAGTGCAGCTCTGGTTCCCAGATGAGGCAAATTACCCCAGTGAGCACCCAGCCCATGGTGCTCACAGCAGAGCACAGGAGCAAGGGTGAGCTGAGCTCTGCGTGGAGGAATCCTGCATCTCAGCAAGTGTCAGGAAAGAGGCCAGAGCCAAACTGGGGCCCTGGGGTGTGTGTGCCAGGGCAATCCTCAAAACCCAGCTGGCTTGGCTTAGATACCAGATAAAGCCATGTTTATACAGAGGTCTCACATAATGGCCCCAACCAGCTTCCCCAGTGAAATGCCAGGGGAGGGGACTGAGGTTTCCCTGTGCTCCTGGTGACCACAATGAAACACTTCTGTTTCTGCCTTCACATTTTTTCTCTGCCCTTTATGTTCAAGACATGGGAGGAGGGAAGCAGCAGCAGCAGCAGTGTGAGCTCCTCAGCACTGAGCAGGACCCTGAGCTCTCCTGCTTTTCCTGACACTTCCCTTCTCATGGGCTGCAGAAAGTGATGTCAGGGGAGAGGAAAAGCAGCAAACCATATCTGTGGGGCATCAGGTGGAGAAAGCATGTCATACTGGGGCTGTACACTCCCACAGGCACAGCATCCATGGAAATCCCTCCCAGCCAGTGCCACTTTAGAACAGGCTTCAACCCACACTGTCCCCTCACCCCCAGAAGTTGTAACTTGTAGCATTTCATCTTCCCCATTCTCTGAGAACTTTCTAGACCTGACAGAAGTTATCATTGTGGAAGAGCCTTTTTGTGTATTTTTGCCCCAAATCTGCCTTTTGGAGGTCTGGGAGAGCCTCTGGGATGCTGTTCTTGCTCCTGCTGCCCACTTCCCTGGGATGCCATTAAGTGTTTCTTGTCTCTGTTAAACTGTCCAGACCAATCTCATGAACTCATGGAGAGTAAATGACTTCTTTGTGACAATGTAATGCAATTAGTGCTAATTGTAGAGTGTGTAATGTCTGCAACACATCTCTGTAATTACAGTAAAACTTGCTGGAGATGAGAATAATGATGTATTATCAAAACCCTGCTTAGGGAAACACGGCTTTGGCTGTAGGTTACACAGTTGCATGGGCAAAAAGGGGAGGGAAAAAAAGGTGATGAATGGCATAATTATGTTGCATTATTTTTAGAGGAGGGGATTTGGGGAGTTTGCTTGTGGGAGAACACTTTGAAGGTTAACAGGCACTGCAAGCAGCTCTTGCCCTTTAAAGATGATTCAATATCATTTTGACATCTCCCAGCGTAGGACACAGATGTACTGAGGATGGATGCTTGTTTGCATCCCAAAATATGCAGAAGTGGTTTTGGTTTAATGCTGACTGGGGCTTGGGGTGGTGAGCCCAGGCTGTGGGATGGAGATGTGCCCTGATTTGGTGTCTCCTTGGCCACTGCAGGACCCAGCACTGAGTCTACCCACTGCAGACTCTGCTCAGCCTGTGGGAAGAGGGCAGCCACAGACTGAGATCTGCCTTCTGCTCAGGTGGAGCCAGCCCTAGCCCCACACTTTGCTGCAGTCCCATCAGCTTGCAGGGACACAGCTTGTTCTGGCTTTGTTCAGATAAGGACTTCCATGAACCTCTGCATCCGTGTAGATTGAAATGGGCTTTAAGCCATCCTCATGAAAAACCCCCATGGTGTGATTTTGGAGTTATCCTGTGCAGGGCCAGGAGCTAGGCTTTGATCTTTGTGGTTCCCTTCCAGCTCAGGAGATTTTATGATTTTATGCTATGATTCTAACCCCAAAACAACAAAAATCCCTAATGGTTTATTGTTTTCCTGTGAGAGGGCTTTACACCAGGGGATAATTTGGAGCTGTAAGAGCTCATGGGGCTCCTCCCTGCCTTCCTGTGCCCACGTTCTGCTCCCCACCCAGCAGGGCTGTGCATCATCCCCCGTTTGAGCTGTGTGGGTCTGTGGTTACTCCAGGCTCAGTCAGTTGTTTGGCCAAGACTGAGGAGCCCTGTTTGTGCTTTGCTCACTGTAATGGTAACGAGACTCTTCAAAGACTTTGTAGGAAAGTTAAACACTTCTGGAATATTTTGCTTATGATTGAAAAGGAGCTGGGGCTGGAGGTGGTTGGCAAGCTACTTAATTCAGAAACAGACACCACTTCTTTCTCTCTTTGCTTCCTGAATATTTCTAATGTTTGTTATGATTTTTTCTCTCTCTGTTGAAGGCTGTATTAAACAGTGAGCTCCACTGAAGCCTTCATAAATAACTTTAAGGATGTCTTTCTCTCTCCTGGTTTTGAGCAGTGAATTTCAGGGATGAAATAGGCTGCAGGAAACCCTGTTGTGTTCATAGGTGACAGGAGAGAAAGGGATGCCACAGCCCCCACTCCAACCCTGCTCCATCTAAATCTGGATGGGGTCTGAAAAGCTCTTTAGCTCAGAAATTGGAAGGAGGGCTTTGGTGCCCTCAGGTCTCTGCAGGGAGCTGTGATCCCACGGCTGCAGCAGCCAGAGCAGGATGCCTGCTGGGTGCTCTGGGTGAAGCTCCCAGCATGTGGCCCTCACCCCACTGTGCCAGATTGCTCCACAGGCAGGCAGGGCTCCTCTGAAGGGCATTTTAGCTGTACAAGGCTGATCAAGGGGCTGTTTCAGCTCCCTGGTTCAGACACAGGGAAGAAAGAGCTGGTGTGGGACTGCCTGCAGGAGCCCCTGCTGCAGAATCCCACTGCAAAGGCTGTTCTTCCCCCAAACATTAGTCTCTTCATCCCTTAAAAACAAAACTAACAGGGAGGCAGGATGAATGTTGCTTTTTCATCCCCCCTGCCTCTGTTGAGCTGACTGACCCAAGAAGCAGCACGTGAGGACGTGGCAGCAGTGCCCCCTGTGCTGCCTGGGCACCCCAAGTGAGCACTGGGGTGTAATTGCCCGTGCAAGAGGCTGATTTGCACATGCAATTACCCAATGTGCAGCCACTGCCACAGCCACAGCCCCTCTGGGCTGCAGGGAAAGCTGCACCAAACCTGCTCCCAGGAGCCTGGCCCTCTTCTGGGCTTTCCAGGGTGGATATGAGTGTCCTGGAAACTGAGAGCCTCCTCCGTGGCCCACTGTGTCCTGACTAATCCCAAATTAGGTGCTTTGTGCTCTGCACAGAAGTACCAGAACAACATCAAGCCAATACTTGTCGTCATGGACCTCCAGGAATTCAATATCTGGAGCTGAGCTGTGCAATTTAATGTTTTAAGTTACTTTTGGGTGGATAAAGGGTAGTCAAAACCTGGGCACAGATTAAGCCCGTGGCTGTGGATGCTCTGTGCTCTATGCTGCCTTCCCACAGCCTTTGGAGCAGAGCATCCTGAACAAGCTGCATCCCTGACTCACAGAAACCTGCTGGGTAAAAGAAAGCCCTCAGCAGTCTCCCTCGCAGCTGAGCTGACTCAAATCCACCTGTGAAAAGCTTGGAGGTGTTTTCTTTTAAGTTTTAGGACTTTTAAAAAGGTAATTCTTTAGCTTCTTTCAGTTCTGCAGCTGAACTTGCTGCTGCTTCAAAAGCCTCATTAGTCAAGTGTCCTGGTTGGGACACATGATGCAGCCAGATCCAGCAGGCTGTAGGGTTCGTGCTCTCTGTGTGCTATTCTTTTTCTTCTCTTCAGCTTGATTGAAATGAGTATTTTTAAAATTAAGCAACACCCACGAGTGCAGTGAGACTCGCAAGGCTCCGAACACAACTGCTGAGGGAAAGCAGAGCTCAGCCAAGCTGCTGAGAGCCGGGGGAAATTTCATTCCAGCTTTCTGAAGACACAAACGCCACCTAAATAATTTCCCCTTGTCTTTTCCAGCGCGATGGCTTAATATCACCCGCTGATGGCTGTGCTTTGTAGATAAAGGGTGTCTATATACCCAGTTTTGGAAGGTTTTTAACGCTGAATAAATCTCAGCCTATCTCTCCCTAGCAGTGCAGGGCTCTGAGTGTGCAGATCTCGGGGGTGGCCCTGCCTGCAGCCACTGCTGCTTTGCTACTGGTTCCTCATGTGACCTTGGTCACATCCCCTGGTTGTGCAGCATCCCCAGCCCACAGCTGTGAAAGGGGAGAGTTCAGGCTTTCCTCGGAAAGTGCCCTCAGCAGAAACTCTCTGTGTGACTCCCCTGGGTTTTCACAACATCTTCTAGTTCCTGAGCAGGAGTGATCCTGGCGACGAGGGCTGAGAGCAGGGTGCTTCAGAGAAGCAATGCTGGCTGTGTGTGGAAAGGACTTCACTGGAATTTCTGTGCTCTGTTAGAGGCTCTCTGGGTAAGAAGAGCCCCTTGAACCCTTCCTGTGATGCCCTGAGCATCACTTTTGAAAGCCCCTTTGCCTCAGGGTTGCACTCAGGCAATCCTTCCCGGTGCGTTGGGTTTTTTACATGAGAGAAACCCCAGCATGCTCCAACTCATTGTCTCCAGGTGGACTCGGAATGAGTTTCACCTGCCTGGTCCATCCTGAGGCATCCCTGTTGCCTGTCAGCTGAGCTCTGGGAGTTTTCCTGCTTGGGAGAAGCATTTGCCAAAGGTTTGCATCAGCTCCCTCTCTGCCTCCCACCAGCAGCCCGTTGTACGTCTGGCTTGGCAGATGCTCCACTTTTATTCTTAGAAAGTCCTAAATATTTCCGCTTTCCTTCTGAATAACTCCAGTGATCGGGGGTTGCTGATCACCCTGACGAGCTGTGAATCTGTCCTATTTAATGCTGAGTTTCTCTCTGAGCCTTTAACTTGGCTGGGCACCAGGTTGGTGGCAGCGGCGCTGACAGGCATCGCGCCTTCCCCTCGGAGCAGAGATGACATTTGAATTGAGGCTTCATCAGGAGCCTTTTACACTGCAGATTTCCAAGGCATAAATGCTATATGTGCTGGTAAATGTACCTGTCACCTCACCAGCTGGTGACATCCTGACATTTGCTCTCCCTGAGTATCTTTCCCTGCCAAGGATGTGGATTGATTCTTCCTGTGCTTCCCCTTGCCTTGGGAAGTGACCTTAGAGCTGGGGACTGGTGGTGTTCTCACCGGACTTGCTCTTTAGTGACTGAGCTTTACTGATGTTTTTTTCTCTAATACTGAATTCTCTTAAGGTACTTAAGCTGTTGGTTACCAGCAAGGACCCTGTAGTCTGTCTGGGGCTGAGCTTGGCAGTGCTGTAACATCAGTTCTGGTAGCAGCGTCCAGCAGCACAGGCAGGAGACCACCTTCTTGCTCTTGGTCTTGGTATTTAGGTGTTTGCTCAAGCCTCTGGGTTGCTGTTCAGCTTGTTCATTTAAATTTGGTATTATAATTGTTCTTTAATAAGCTAAATCAAAATGCATTTTACAGCACGTCCTTTGCAGCTCACAGGCACTCACATCTCTGGAAATGCATCTGGAGCTGTCATTAATCACAAAATGGTTTGTCTTGGTGCATGTAACCACATGCTGCTCTGAATTTTGCTGGCAGCCTCTGTTTTAATAATGGATGAAAGAAAAGCTGTATGTTTGATATGGGCTTTTTACCTGAATATTTCCAACCACACAGAAATCTTTTTGAACAGCGAGTGAAACTTGACCCAGTGAAAGCCAGGGAAACCACTGCCCCTCTCCTCACCTGAGCCAAAGCTTGCCCAATGCAGGAAGTCCTGTGCACTGAGGAAGGGGCTGGTTTTCTATCCCCAAGTCAGGTGGGATTTTATGAGCACACTGCCTTCCTTTCTGCTCTGAGAACAAATCCATGGTATCCATATGTGCCTGTCCAACCTCCATCTCCTGGGACTGTCCCTTTGCTGTGAGGGTCAGCAAAGCAGAGAGGAATATGTTGACGTTATTTTGATCTTAGATATGGTTTGATCATCATCATCATTCTCATTAGAGCCTGTCAGGTAAAGCCTCACTGCATTGAACATGGAGTTGTTTATTTAGGGGCTGGAAGGGGAGCCTCCTCCACCCTGAGGCACCCCTCACCTGCTGGAAGCCAGGAGGAAGGAGGGAGGGTGGGTTTGGCTGATCACAGCAAGAAGAGAAGCCTCCAGGGTGCTGCTGCCATCACAAACCCAACACAGCACTGATGGATCCTGTGGGACTTCCAGCAGGGAGGAAAGGGACAGCTCTGATGCCTTGGTGCAAGGAGTGACCAAAACCTCTTCCAGAAACTCAATCAGGTGAGATTAATTCAGATTGGGGCAACTGTGGAAGAAGGTTGTGACTGAGAAAGCAAAGAGCCTGTCTGTGAGATGGGGCTGGAAGAAGTTGGTTTGTTTGACTTAGCAAAATCAAGGCTGAGAGGAGATGTGTTTGTCCTCTGTAAATACACGGGTGGGTAAACATCAGGGACAAATAACAGCTAGAGAAGCTACTTTAAAGACAGTGCTGCCATAAGAACAAATGGATATGAGCTTGTCCTGAATAAATTCAGGCTGGAAGTTGAGCTTCTAGCCATCAGAGTCAAAGGAAGGGAACCACCCAGCTTGTTTGGAGATGGAATTTGCTAGTTTTTGGAAAAGGTTAATATGCTGTGGTTGCCTGTGGCAGTGGGAGCCTGACTGTTCAGGGAGCCTCAGGGTTGTCTTCCTTACCTTTGCCTGGCTCTGCCTCTTCAAGAATAATCTGCACAGAGCTCTTGGATCTTCCCACAGCCAGAGAGCAAAGTCCTGGAGGTGTTGTGACTGATGACTCTGTTGTGCTTGAGCAAAGGTGCCGTGAGAAGAGTGAGAGGTGCTGGGGCACCCCAGGGAAGGGACTTGCAGCCATCCAGGTGCATCCTAAGACTAAGTCCTATGGATGTTGCTCCTCTATGTCCTGAGCTGGGAAATAACCCTGTTAAACAGTGGGAACACTGGGAGGTTCTTAGGTCCACGTTGGCCCCATTTTTTATCTGCAAGTGTCATCAGTTTTGGTTCTACCTGCCAAGGGTCTCTGCTGGGCAGAGGCAGCAGAGCTCAGTGTCCTGTGCTGCTCATCTCCTGTGGCCCACAGAGGGGTCTGCACCAGGAGATGTTCTTCCTTTCAGGGCTGTGGTGATGCTCAGCACAACAAACTCAGATTCATTACAGTATCCGTAACACTGATAAAAACAGGGCTATGCCTGGAAATTTCCTCTCTGGAGTGTGCAGGGACTTTCAGAAGCTTCTGCCTGGCCCTGTGCAAAAACAGTAACCAAAGCAGAAGAGAGAGAGAGAGATCTGTGGCTGTGTGAGCTGGTGTATCACATTCCCCCTCATTGACTTTATCCTGACACGCAAACAAGCCTTAATTAATTCTTCTGGCAAACTTTCCTGATGGGAGAGATGCAGTAACAAGTCCCTCTGTGAGCAGTTGGCATTTGATGTTTGCTTTATCATGTTTGATAATCTAACATTTCTGCACTGGATCCACGAGACCCCTCTGTGTTTTGTGTCTCTCTCAGGATGCTGGAGTATTCCCTGGACCTGCAGAATGTCAGCTTCTCCGCCGTCCGCACCGTGCGAGTCCTGCGGCCGCTCAGGGCCATCAACAGGGTCCCCAGTAAGTCAGAGCCTCATTCCTCCCTGCTGGGGCCAGCTGTCTGCATCCATGCCCCAAAGATGGAAGGGCAAACCCAGATGTCTCGGGTTTTGGGTTTTCTTTCCGACCCGAGATTCAGGTGGTGGTTCAGGCTGTGGTTCGAGTGAGTCTTTTTTGCCCTCTGCCCTCTGCAGGCTTTGAGTTTGGCACAAGAGTGAACTGGAGTCTTCAGATCTTGTTGTTCAAGGTTTCTCATGTGTTTATTATTTCTTATCTTACAATTTTCTCTGTGCCCAGCCGAGATGTTCACAGCAGCTCAGACACAGGTGACTCCCCCCGTGATGGGAGGTCACTGCCTTCTTATACAGTGCTGAGGTTTCTCCCTGGGAGCAGCTTACCAGCTGAGGCTGCTTACTCCAGGCAACAGCAAGAGTTGGTGGGTCCCTCAGTCCTGCTAGCTAGAAGCGTGGATGAGGCTTTGGAATGGAGAGCAGACCCTTCCCCGTGGGTAGGAAGATGTTTATTGATGGAATTCCACGTGCAAAAAGGCACGGAATGGCCTGTCTTTCTCCCTTAAGTACCCCAGGACACAGCCTGAGGCCACAGGAGAATTCGGGCCAATAGGTGGGAAGGGGTTGGGTGTTCTAGAAGGGGACACTTGGCAGGACAATGGAAAGGGGCAGGTGCCTGAGCACCTGGCTGAATGAGAGATGTGCTCTCTTCAAGTCTCCAGGGTGATTGACAGGGGGCTTCCCTCTGGGAGATGCCACCGGGGTCAGGGGATAGGGGGAGAGGTTTGGGAATGAACAAACTGGCATGATACAAGTAAGATACATACAAAACTCTGAAAGGCTTAATCATGCACTGCAACAATAGTCTATTATTTACAATTCTGTGCCAATACCTATTATCTATACTAAAGGGGTCATTTCTACTCTGATCCAATCTTCTTAAAACTACTTTGTGCCCACGTCACATCAGAGGATGGAGGCCAAGGGAGAACAAGAAGAACCCAAGGCACCACCCTAAAACCTCCATCTTGTCCCCAAGTCACCTCCATTCAAAGAATCCCAAAACTACCAGATTTTCCACCCTGTGCTGTGCTAAACTACTGTTTTCACACCTTTGTGACATGTAATTCTTCTCTCAATGTTGGAAGCTTTTTCCATGGACTGAAATCAAAGACTGTGTCTTCCTGGGCTCTGTGCCAGGCACCGCCCCCTGTCCAGGATTCAAACCCTCTTCCTTGGGTCCCAGGCCTCTCTGCTGAGGTCTGTGACCATCCAGGGCAACCAAAGGGATGCCCTGGACTCCAACACAGATGCTTTGATCTTACATCACAGCTCAAACATTTGCCCAAGCCTGGCAGTGCTGGGCCCTACCACCACTATCTGGGCTCCTTTTGACAGCTGGCATCAGAGATGAGTCAATAAGTTATCCAGGACTGTCTTCAGACACCTTCCTTTCTCATCTGGAGAGGGTGTGAGGAGGCTGCTAAGGGGCTGCAGGTGATTGGGATTGACTGAGCCAACAGCCTTTGCCAGGCAGTGCAGGCTACAGGCAGTGGGGTCTGAGCCATGCTGCTCCCACCCTTCCTGGGATACTCCATCCTTCCCTGGAGAAACTGGGGTGAGGAATTTTTGCTGTGCCTGAGATAACCCCCTGGAAGATGCTGAGGACCCCAGAGCTGGTCCATACAGCCCAAAGCCCCAGCATCTCCAAAGCAGACCTGGGTGGGATGGTCAGTGGCTCTTCAGTCCTGCTGTATCAGGTCATGGACAAGGGTCTCAGTGCTGTTTTAAGGAGCAGTGGGTGGCAGTGCCTGCTGCTGCATGGCAGCCCAGCCCCAGAGGGCTCTGGCCATCACCAACCCTCCCACTGCCCCATGCTGGGCAAACCCCAGTGCTCCATGAGGGGCACTGAGCACTGTCCCTCTCAGATGCTGTATGGATCAGGTATGTAGAGTATAACTACAACTGCACCAGAAGCATCCTTTCCCTGGTCCTACAATCCTGGTCATCACATCCAGCACTGTTTTAGCCAAATTAAATCCAAGTCTGCACTCCCCTCTCTGAACTGGCCTAATGCCTTGATGAGAACTAATCAGCTTCAGTTCTCTCTGCTGATGCTGGAAGTGCCTGGGATTTATTTATTTTCCTGCTCCTGACTCTTGAACTTAATCTGGCTTTGCTGCTGATGTTTCAATCATTACAAAAGCTTCAGAATCCTGTTTGCAATGTTGGGTTTTTTTTATCCCCACTGCTGAACTGGTGGACAGCTGAATTTATCCACCACTGTTTAACTGGAGATATAATTCACTTAATGTGTTTTGAAATCCTGGGTAATTTATCTTGTCTTCTCTACAATGTAGTTACAGTGTATAGAAACACAAGGTGGGAAAAATAAAAAATGAGCTTTGTATGATGATCAATGCAAGAACCACAGAAAGTAATTTTAGTTAATTAGGAGTTGACACAAGGTGGTTGTTCCCCAGTAAAGGAGTAGAAGAAAAACCCTGAGAGAGGAGGTGACAGCATCAGGATAAGAGAAAAAAGTCTTCCTGAAGTATCAAAGTAAAGGGTGCAACAGTAAAGCTTTCTCTAGATAACAGTCAATATAAGCAAGTGAGAGAATGCAGAACATGGGGAAAGAAGGAGAGTGAGAGATGAGCAGAATATTACACAGATGTCAGATGAAATAAATTTTTTTGTGTGTAAATGTCAAGTTGAAGTCACCATCAATTTGTCTTTGTTACAGAACTGGCTGTTCCTGAACTTGTGAGAAATAACTGCCAGAGAGAGTCCTGTATTTTAAGGAAGAGAGGGCATTTAGGGTAGTTGAGGGGAAATAGGAAGGGAAGGGAATTTTGAAATACACTGAGTGGAGAAAGAAATACGATTGAGCAAAGAGGAACATCAGAGTTTAATCTGAGGGAAGAAAGGAAGCATAATTGCTAGAAAATCTGGGAGAAGAGAAGGAGCAGGGAAGGTAGGTCGGGTGTCCAGGGGCAAGGCAGGAATGAAGGGGGGTGTTCCAGGGGCTTTGGGGGGAAGCCAAAGGGGATGGGAAGCTGTGACTGTTCACAAGTCACATGTGGGTGATGAGGATAGAAGGAAAAGAATAGAGGAAAATATAGGTGGAAAAGGAGGAGAGGAGAGGAGAGGAGAGGAGAAAGGAAAGGAAAGGAAAGGAAAGGAAAGGAAAGGAAAGGAAAGGAAAGGAAAGGAAAGGAAA
>JBBMKD010000054.1:5917586-5935592 GCA_037834095.1 Argya squamiceps | reverse complement strand
AGTTCTCCGAGACCAAGCAGCGCGAGAGCCAGCTGATGAAGGAGCAGCGCGTGCGCTACCTGTCCAACGCCAGCACCCTGGCCAGTTTCTCAGAGCCAGGCAGCTGCTATGATGAGCTCCTCAAATACCTGGTTTACATCGCCCGGAAAGGCAGCAAGCAGCTGGTGAAGGCCTACAGGGCAGCAGGTGTGAAGATGGGCTTCCTCAGCAGCCCCAGCAGCAAGGCAGGGGCTGAGCGGCGCGCCAGGAAGCGCCGGAGCAGGAAGAGATCCTCCGTGCACCACCTCATCCACCACCACCACCACCACCACCACCACTACCACCTGGGCAACGGGAACCTGCGGGCGCCCCGCGCCAGCCCCGAGATCAGCGATGTGGAGACCAGCTCACTCCACAACGGGACCAACAGGCTGATGCTCCCTCCCTCAGCCCCCAACTCCCTGGGGACCCCCAGTGCCTCTCCCAGCAACACCGAGTCGGTGCACAGCATCTACCACGCTGACTGTCACTTCGAGCCGGTGCGCTACCGCTCATCCCTGACACAGCCAAGCCTCGGCTTGCCCAGCCCAGAAGGGATCCCCAAGAACGTGGTGGGCAGCAAGGTGTACCCCACAGTGCACTCCAGCACCTCCCATGAGATGCTGAAAGAGAAGAACCTGGGGGAGGCAGCAGTGGGTGCTGGGAGCAGCACCTTGACAAGCCTCAACATCCCTCCCGGGCCGTACAGCACCATGCACAAGCTGCTGGAGACACAGAGCACAGGTGAGCTGGGGTTGGATCTACATCTGGGGCTGCTTTCCAGAAATACAATTTTTGTCCTAATTTTTTTCTCTCTCTGAATTTTTGCAGGGTTCTTTTCAGTCCACGTTACAGAGAAAGGCGATGGCTTTCCAGGTGAGGTGAACAGGAATCTTCCGACCTACCTAATGCCTCTTATAGCCAAATTTAGGAGAGAGTTTTCAACCTCCCAGACTTCATATCTGCAATAATCCAAGGGATATGAGGGTTTTCAGTGAATCCATTTTCTTTGCAATCCCCATCTTGTAGGTTAGACAAGTACAAGAGAGCTGGAGAGGGACTCTGACAAGGACATGTAGCGACAGGAAAGAGGGAATGGCTTTAAACTTTGCAGAGAGTGGGTTTAAATTAAATGTTAGGACAAAATTCCATGATTTTGCTCCACTCCCAAATCATTTTCAGGGAACACTTCCGAAATCCTGTATTCCCAAAATCAGCTAGGGCTTGCAGATGGACACCTTCCAGATCTGAGTCCTATCACACTCCTGAGCACGGTGTAGCTCCACTCCTGTGGGACAGAAGGCTCAGGGAGATTGAGTGTCTGCTCTGTGTGAGTGCTCAAGGACAATCACAGACGCTGCGTATTAAAAATCTGTGATTTGCTCAGGAAGCCTGTAAGAGTCAGACATTGAATATGTCTTTCTTGGATCAGGGATTTCCTGTCTTCACTGCAAGATGCTGTTTTCCCCTCCACATCTTTAAATTTCGGAGTTCAGGTCTAAACACTCTCAGCCTCCAAGATGTTTCTGGCCAAACTTTCCCAGGCAGTCAGTGCCTTTTCCACCCCACTGCGATGACATTGACCTTTCCAGCCAGGAGCTGTGCAGGGAAGAGACCAAATCCTGCTCCCAGCCCAGCACTGCCCAGAGATTGAACACACAGAACTGGGTTCTGGGTTGATTTAGCACAGGATTTGCATTCTCACTGCTGGGTGCTGTTGTGCAGGAGTCAGGCATACATATTGCCTCTCTCCTCACAGTCAGCTCGTGGGAATTTCAGGGAATATCCCACTGGTATTTCACCCAGGAGACACCTGGCAGCTGCCACTGAGGCCAAGGTGTGGAGAGGGAAGCTAGTGGAGCATCAGCAGAGGGAATAGGAAGGAAGGTTACTAACAGTCCTCCTGCTAATTACAGCCAGGAGCACACCAGGACTCGGGGAACCAATTGCTTCCTCCTTCCTGTAATGGCTAGAGATGTAATGAGGTGTGCCCAGGGTCCACAGTTGGGGTGGTATCTGTCTGGGGGCAGCAAAGAGAACTTCATAAACAGAGAGAAGGCACTTGGGGAGCTCAGGTTTTAACCCAGCAGAAGCCCTTTTCCCATTAGGAAATGCCTGTCATCTCAGGGGTAAGGGCTTGGTGCTAACAGGGAGTGAGGGTTGCTGCCTGCAGCCCCCTGTCCCAGCTGACAAGCTGCTCTTTCCCTGCTCTGCTGGCACTCCAGGTCCCTGCCAAAGCTCTTGCAAGATCTCCAGCCCCTGCACCAAGCTGGATGGTGGCTCCTGCAGCCCTGAGAGCTGCCCTTACTGCCTGACGGCGCTGGCGGGCGAGGCCGAGCTGTCGGACAACGAGACGGCCGACTCCGACAGCGAGGGGGTCTATGAGTTCACACAGGACGCCCACTACAGCGACCAGAGGGACCCCCAGAGGGGCAGAGCCCGGGCCAGGAGAGCCCACCTGGTGCTGGCCTTCTGGCACGTGGTGTGTGAGACCTTCAGGAAGATTGTGGACAGCAAATATTTCGGCCGTGGGATTATGGTGGCCATTCTCATTAACACGCTCAGCATGGGGATCGAGTACCACGAGCAGGTGAGTGCTGTCCTGGCAGCTCCTGGTGCACAGGGGTTGTGGGTGGGGTTATGGGTCTGAATCCAACTGCTGGCAGGGTGGTTTGGGGTGAGAGACGTTGGAATGCTCTGGGAAGGGTCACAGAATGGAATAAGGCAGGATTTTTCCTCAGAGCCTGCTTCCAGGTTGCAGCAATCACCTCGACTGGTACCTGGCTATGTGAGCTCCTGCATCCTAGCTCTGCCAGGGATGATCAGCACCATGCTGAGACCACTGTCCCCTGGGCAGCACCAGGTAGTGCTGGGGTCTGTGGTGAGGGGACCAAGGAGAGGGAGCAGCCCTTTGCCACCAGGTCAGTGTGGGCCTGGCAGTGGTTGAGGTGCTGCTGGCAGCTGTGGGCTCTGGGGTCAGTACAGCTGCAGGCAGGGAACTCTATGGAATTTCAGCTCCTTGGAGAGGAGGTACCAAATGGCTTTGCCTCCTCAGTGAATGCTCCAGCAGCAGCATGATGAGTTCAAAACAGACTCATCACTGGCTATTCCTTCGTTCAATTATCTAAGTCCTTGCAGGCAAGAGACTGCCTCTGCTACAGCCTCTCACCTCTTGTCACCTAGCAGAGCTTTCCCTATACATAGTCATGAAGAAAAGGAGTTGCCATGTTTCTCTTGAAACATCTCCATGAGGATGACAAGAACTCTGCTTTCAGAGGCTTTGCATGCTGTGGCCTCACATGGGTTTTGTGGCTTCTGCTGGGGCCTGCCTGGCATGGTGCCCTTGATGCTGCCTCATGCACAACGTGTCTTGGGGCTGCGGGTGCATGCTTCCTTTGGGGTGAAGAGTTCAGGAGTGGGGATGTATGGATGCTGCAAAACCTTGTTATAGATCCCTCCCAGTCTTGAGAGCTCTCAGCAAGTTGCTTCTCCTGGGGTGTCAGAGCTCTGTGCTCCCAGAAAGACACAGCCACCCCTGTGCCAGCAGCAGCCTTGGCTGGGAGCTCATTGCATTGCAGTCGAGATTCCACTTTTCTCCCTCCCTGGCATGTTTCATGTTTGCTGAGTTGCTCGTGACTGCACGCAGAGGTGCTTCTCTGTTAGCTCCCAGTGGAAGCAGTGGTGGCTGCAGATGAACTCCCAATTCCCCTGTCATCCTGTGGCATTAATGCCTCAGTGACCGAGTGCCAGGGAGACGTGGCTGTGCTCAATGTGTCCCTTCCAGCCAGCACCTTCCCCCTGATGCCCTGATGCAGTCTGGCTGGCTAAGTGTTGTTTTCAGTACACATTAAACAGTGGTGCATTCCAGAATCCTGCTGGCTTCACCTTCATTTGCTGCCCTTTAGGAGCTCTGCGGGGAAGCTTGAGTGATTCCACCTTTATTTAATAATCTCAGGAAGATCATCTCCAAAGAAGCTGGGAGGAGGTGGTTCACAGAAACCAATAAACACTCATTTCTCCCTTGGCTGAAGGGTGAAAGCAGATCCACGGTGTCTTTGCTGTGAGTGCCCAAGGAGCAGATTGTCAAAGCTTGTTGCCCTTTACCAGGAACATCTTTGGGAGATGCTGGTGTGGGCTCCCACCCAGGGGACCATCTGGGGTTGAGTGCCTGAGCAAGCTCCCATTGTCAAACACACTAAGTGCAATACAACTCCTTAATTTTCTGCCTTGAGAAAAATGGGGCAGGAGGTTTCTGGTTTTTGCCCTGGCCAGTGATGACTGCCAGCAAACATCTGGATGACAAGAGGCAGATTTTTGCATGGTTTTCGGGTAACAAGGGTGAAGGGAGCTGATAAGCGTGGGGGGACTCCAGACACTGTAGGTGGTTGCTTTCTTTAATGGTATTTTGAAGCTACTACTGTTCCAGATTCCTTTCTCCCAGGCATTTGGAGGGAATAGCAGAGCTTGTTTTTATTAGTTCATGTGCTCCAAGTGGCGGCAAAGAACAGAGAGGTGTTTCTTTGTAACCTCGGAAGGCTTAGAGTTGGCAATTTCATAATCTGACAGTTATGAGAGCAGGAATTAGAGGGGAAAAATGCTGGACCAGGCCTTCCTACAGAGATTATAAACACTGAAACGTGATTTTTTTTTTTCTTTTAGAAGAGCTTTTCCTAAAAGCGTGAGTGATCAACCATGTCAAATTTATCTTTACTGACTGATGTTTGCAAAGACGTGAGGGCGCTTGAAGAGTACTTGACTCCATGACTTTCTATATTAAGCTCTCTGCTTATTTAGACAGTATTTACCTCTTGGGCTTTCCACATCCAGCCCTGGGCACAGTGGGCTATATTAGGGTAAATATTTTAAGGGCCTATATTTAGGGTCATGTCAAAACCTTGTGTTGTTTAGCAGCCCCTTGGCAGAGGGGCTACTCCTCTCTGAGAGGAAGGACAGGCTGGAGGTTACTCAAGAAGGAAGAGGCTTCTGCCCACCCAGCAATGCTGGGTGGGATTCAGCAGCTCTGGGACCACCAGAGCATCCTGGAC
Organism: Argya squamiceps; assembly: GCA_037834095.1. Classification (NCBI taxonomy): domain Eukaryota; kingdom Metazoa; phylum Chordata; class Aves; order Passeriformes; family Leiothrichidae; genus Argya; species Argya squamiceps. The sequence continues at coordinate 5,930,529 of JBBMKD010000054.1, read as the reverse complement.
TTCAAGGCAGGAGCTGGTGAGCTGAGATCCTCATAATAGCCAGGGAGAAAGTTTGCTCCTCTAGAGGTTTGACATCTCACCTTGGGACAGGCAGCCTGGAGGGACCTGAAACGACCTTTCAGCCCCTTGTTTAACAGATGTGGCAACCAGAGTAGGCCAGGTTGGGATATTTAAGATGACAGTGGTTCTCTGAAGGCACATACAAATGAGTGGCAATTGGGAGTGTGTTGAAAACACTGGCCCCCACCCTCCTGCTGTATATTTGTATTCACCCATCAGTCAACCTGGCTAGACTGAGCACCCACGGCCAGGGCTGCTGGATGAAGCTCCTCTTCCACCCAAAGCTCTTCTCCATAGGCCACCTTCCACAGTAAATTGTCAACACACATTTTACCATCACATGGCCAGGGCTTCAAGAACTGAGTTTCCTCCTCTAAGCTCCTTCTGACATGAGCTGACTGACTTTCTCACTCAGCACCAGGTTGTTTCCATGTGGCTCCTGCACATGCCTGAGCTGTAGGTACACCTGACTGGGTGTAATTCCGTGTTTCCTCCCCATCCCACCCATCCAGACCCAACTCCTGCTGTTCTCCTGACTCTGAGTGCAGTGGGAGGGAGGCAGCACAGTGTGAGGTGCTCACTGCACTGGGCAGCAGTGTGAAATTTTCCATCAGGGAAATGACAACCAGATTGCCACGTATTATTAATGTGGCTGCTAAATACCTTGTTTTTCTACAGAGATGAAGCAAAATGCAGGTAGAAACTATTAGCTTTGGGTGGAGGAATATAAATGTGATTTAAAGGTAGACTCGGGGGGATTTTAAATACACTGTTGAACCAATTGACTGATTCGCCTTGGGGAAGCTGAGCCTCTGCAGCACTGCGGGTTCAAACAGCTGGGGCTTTGCAAAAGATTGTTCTGCCATAGAGCAGGAGTAAAATGTGCTGCTAAACCAGAGGGTTTCTGTGCTGCTTTCCCCCCAGCCTTGGCCATAAGCCAGGCTCTGTTCCATAATGTGCTCCTTTTATTTTCCTTTTTTCCCTCCAAGTCCTTTCTTGGAGTGAAAAGCAAAGGCTTTAGTATGAGGCGTGATGTTGGACTCCTCAGCAGGGGAAAGAATTCGGCAAGGGCTTCCTTGAGGAAGGGCTTTGGGGTTTTGTTTTTGTTTTTAAAATCTGGTTCACATTGAGCTTCCTGGCTGTTCCGAGTTTCCTTGTCTGAACTCGCATTGTATGAACTATATCTTACATATTCATTTGTTTAAATAGCACTTGAATTTCAGCCGCCGTCTCTGCGGTGTTTTGCCATTGTTAACATAACAAGAAAGAGACTGGAGAGTCCTTCACTGGCCTCCCCAAAGCTGCAGTTGGTACAAATCCCTGCCTGGGTTTTGTGTGGACTTGGACCTAGATTGATCCAAAACCCTGGTGTCTCTGAAAGAAGGAAGAAAGAATTGGTTCAGACCTGTGGGGAGCCTTTTGTTAATTTTTAAGAGCAAATTGGAGAGGTGACAAGGGTGAATGACTCTCTGGGACAGCACCCAAGGAGAAAAGCTCATTATCCATGGGAAGCAGTTTTTCAAGGTAGTGGGATAAAGCAATGCCTGACATCCATCCCCCCAGCACGACTGCAGCCAGGGGAGGACCCCCAGCTACAGCAGCATGTTGTAGGGATCCACAAAGCCACAGTGCCCCAAACCAAGGTGGGCAAACTCCTTCTGCAGGAGAGAGGAGCAGCCTAAGCCCATGGCAGTATCTCAAGCTGAATTCCTGGTACATCCTGCTGCAGGGGAGAGAGCAGGGTACAGATGATGTAGAGTTGTCACTGGTAACATTACGATCTAATAGCTGCTGCAGCATGGAAATATCAACCATCTGCCAAGGAGTCAAAGGAAACCTTGCTGGCAAAATGCATTAAAGTGTCTATTTATGTAAACATTCAAAGCTTGAGAACAGAAGGGTTGTCTTAATCAGCACCACAGAACATGAAATTTTTAGGTATCCAGGATGATGGAGAGGGGAGGTGAAGGGTTAGAAAACCTGCCAGCATCAAGCAACCATTAGGCTGCAGGTTCAAGCATTAATAATAGTCACCCAAATGGTATTTATCTACTTCTGCCTGAATTCAATGTGCAGGGAAGAAGGTAACTGGAAATTATTAGCTGTCATGACACCCACTGATTGATTTCTCCATGTGGGAGGAAAATTGGATTGTTCTTGGAGAAATGGTGTAAGGGAACTGGGCAGTGGGGATGTGACAGGTTGGTGCCCAGATCTCAGGGTACCCAGGGTGCTTGGTGTCCAAAGTTTTGGGCAGACTGGAGAGTAGCAGGTTCTGGATCCCCATATGAGCACTGCCTTGAAAGATAAGGGCATCTTTGGGATGAGAAGTACTTTGCTCCCAGGACTTGGTGGTCAAGAGCATCCCAATCTCCACCAGTTTCAAGCCCAGCTGAATGTTTTGCTGCTGGTGGATGGCAGCTGCAGATTTGTCAGGTGTCTGGAGGTAGTGGGATAGGTAGTGGAGCTGCTCCTTTGACCATCCCTATCTCCTAAAATGAGATCTTGCCCAGTGCTCATTCACCTCCTGGGGAGGCTGTGGGAGATCTGGGGGTTGGTTGCAGCTCACTCTTGTCTGGCTGCATAGGACAGCCATGGACAACACCCCGTGTTCCTTTCAGCCTCTGTGGCTCCACACCGGGTCAATCCAGGGCACACATATTTTGGCTTCTTTGATGCACATGGATTTGTGTCTGGTCTCCAAGTCAGGAAGGAAGGGAATCCTTTTGTTTTGTAAAATATTTTTGGTATCTCTTGCATCTCTTCTGGGTTGTTTCCTGTAAATGCAGGGACTCAAAGACCTGTCCCATATCCAGGCAGCCACTGGTGCTGCACCAGGGGCTCTCTGCATCACACGCTGGTGCAAACTAGTGCTGTACCCCTTAACCCTGTACCCCAGCTGTCTCACTCCAACTCAATGGTACAGACCAGCTTTGTGGTGAAATTTCTCATTTGATGCTCCCCTGTATGAGTCTGATTCATTAGGCTTTGTTTTAGAAGGGCACTTACACAGGTGTGTGCATCCCTGAGTCAATGAAACAGCCTTGGAAAACCTTCATCTGCCCTGGGCTCTTCCCAGGACCTCACCAGGCCTCGAATCATGCACTGCCTTCTCTTCCTAGAGGTATCTCCACTTGCACTCGAGTGCACATCCCACATCTCTATTTAACTCCATGACACATCTCTCCAGCCCTGTGCCAGCTGCTCTTAGCCAAGCAATCAAAGCCTTGGCAGCTCACTGAGGCTTTTCCCTCCCTCAGTGCCTGCTGGCTTTGCCCATGTAGGGCTTGGAGCTACTGTCAGCTCAATTCCTCGAGACTCCAGGTGCAAGGGGCACTCCCATGGTAGGAAAATGAGGTGCCCTAAGGGTTTGCACAGGCTGTATTCAATTAGCTCCTGCTTACGCAGAAATTACTCTTATTAATGGCTCATTGTTGGAGACTGGAGGAGTCAACACTAATCGAAGTCATCAGAGCTGTTAATTGCTAGGATCACCAACTTCAAAACCAGCTCTCTATTTGTTATTGGGGGTAATTCTTTTTATGGACCTTGGGGGTTCTTCTGCTTCTCAGGGATTTGGAGGGTTTATGTAGGAACTCGTATGTTTTAATCGACTCACTTGTGAAGTTCTTCCAGGGGTAAAAAATGCCATGGTCCTCTTAGTTATTAAAAAATGGGCTGTGCCTACAAAGCAGACTTTATCCTGGTTCTGGAGACTGAATTATTTGAAAATTAAATGAGATTTCATGTAACTGGAAAGGTTATTTTTTATCAGATAAATCAGTTCTCTGCATGCTTTAAGGATGAGCCTATATAGATTCCTTGACACCTGCCAAAGTTTTCTTCAGCTCCCTGGTTGGGGAACCATAAGTGTCAATCCTTTCCTGTTAATTTAATTCAGAGGCTGGAAATACTCGGGCTGCCTTAGATCCTATCATTACAGCTGTTGTTTCAGCTGCCATCCATACCCTCGTGTTATCTCTGCTCAGGCAGCATTGAGAAAAGACTCCAGCTTGGTGAAATGGGAAAATGATGTGCTCTTTCAAAACTTGCTTCATCCCTGTGTGAAGGCAAAATCGCTGCTCTCTGCAGATAGCCAGGCATTTCTTTCTGTTCCTTCTTTGATTATTGTGGTTGTTCCTCTTGGGTGGGAGCCAGGAAATTCAGCTAGAGCATCTGGAGCACCCTTAGCTTGCACCACAAATGCTTTCATCTGTAAGCACTTCTGGTTGTTGGTGTTTTCCCAGGGATCAGTCCATATTTTTCTCTGGTTCTCCGGAGAAGAGAGGTTTGTCCCAATGCTGTTGGCACCCATGACTCTGCCCTGCTGCCACTCATGTCCTCACAGAGCCCAATTTCTACCCTGCTCAGCCCCCAGCAGGAGCAGGGGCAGGAGCCAAGTGCTTTTTCCCTCATCTCTGCTGGATTTCAGCTCTTTGTTATAATTGCTTTTTTGCTGATGTTATGAAACGAGCAGCTTTTCCCCCATGGATGTCTGTCAGCATTAGAGATAGTGTTACCAGCATCAGAAACCCAGGTTCAGCAGAACTGTGCAGGAGCTCTACAGTGACAGTGTTTTTCTTTCTCTCTTTTTATTTCCTCCCTCCCCCTGGTCCCTTCTCAAGTACTAATGTGGAGATAAGTTTCAAACTTGGTTTAGATTAACCAGAAATAGAGGGCTTTAAATCTCAAGTACTTACAAGGTGTGACCAAGTGGAAATGCAGCTTTTGTTCAGCTTAAGCTCCTTCGAAACCTGGGCAGAGGGATGAGCTGCTTCATGTTTTTCTTGCATTTTCTGGGATAATATTCATCCAAAAATCTCAAGCAGAGAGAGATAAGGAGTTCAGGCAAGAATATCTGCTGTGCCTCCTGAGAGTGATAAAGAGAACCCAGCTGCAGGACATGGTGGAGGAGGGTGTGGTCTGCAGGGCCTGTTTATGGGTTGGGCAGCCATGGTTGTGGCAGGTCTCTTCAGGGTGGGTTGATGAAATTCTCCATCAAATTTGGGCCTCATCCCCTCATTTGCACCCCACTCTCAAGGTAGACAGGAGGTGGCTGAAACTCAGACCTGTAAGGCCTGTCAGGACCAGGGAACTCAGGTTTTTGCTGTGGTTCCTCAACAAAGATGTGCTGGAGAGGAATGTCTTGCATCAGGCGGTTCCATATCCACAGGACTCAGCTCCTTCTCTCTCTGCAGATGTGGGGTGGGAAGGGACAAGGATTGGAATGGGGAAGGCGGAGTGGAAGACAAGGAGCTTAGCAGAGGTGGTGGAAGGGGAATCCCTCCTGTGCAGACAGCTCTGATTTCTCCTAAATGAAAGCTGCTTTCCTCCCTTTCTTACAGCATTACTTGCTGTGGCATGAAATATTCAGCCTCCATTCAGCCCCTAAGAAAATCCTTCTTTCCCGTGCAGTGAAGGGATGTAACTGGACTTCTTTACTTGTGTGTCAAAGTAATTTCCTTATGATAAATGCCTATAAATCCTGAACATCCCAGCAGTCTTCCTCCAGCCCACTGAGCAGTGAGCACACTGCTCTTTTCCATGTCTCCAGCCCCAGGAGGAGCAGAGCAAAACCTGCTGCAATCTTGCTACTTTCTGCATTGTTTTCTTTAACCAGTTTGGCTAAGGACAGGTAGAGGAAGCCTATCAGAGCCTGATTAAGCATGGCTCAGGTTTGCTCTGCTAGACACAGGACAATAGTTAAAGTATTGTACCTTTTAAGGAGCCCCAAAGACAATGAATGTCACTTCTGAAAATCGTGTGGATTGAGTTTCTATTTATAGAGTCACAAGCAGTTCTGGAGTCAACAGGAGCTGTATTTACTGAAGGGAACCAAACAGGTATTTTGGATGGTTGTGGCTTGGTGGGTGCACTGATACAGGGGGATTAACATGGATGTAATGGGGACAGTGCATGGAGAAGGCTTGTGGGTTGAGTGAGGACACAGCTATGAGCTATCAGTCACAGGGAACTGAGTGTGGGAGAGGGCAAAGAAAGGGCACTTCATTTTGTTAATTAAGAGCTGCTTATGCTCATCAGAATTTCTTGCATTTTGCCCCAGGATTCATGGTCTGGCTCCTGTTTTGGGATAGGCCTTGTGTCTTTCTGCACCTACGTGGAGGATGGAGAGGGTCTTAACAGAGCAGTGTCAAGTTGAAAATCCTATCTTTGTGTGACCCATTTGATTTTCTTTCTTATGGATATATATTAGAAATCTGCAAGTGATGAGTCAGTAAAACGTTGCTGGTGTTTCCTGTGAAATAGCTGAAGTCGCTATTTTCTTTCTGTGTTATTTCTCCTAGTTGCCATGGTAATGATTTCAGAAAGGTCTTATTCTTGCAGCAGTTTGAATGGGTTAGAAGTTTTCATGGTCTTCTGGATCCGCTCACAGAAGCAGAGCAATATCCCAAAGATACCCCTTGGGATCAGGAGGGATCTGCCTCCTGGCTGGCCACTCTGTGCTGTGGCAAGACAGAGGGGGTTTTCTGTTTTATTGTTAGCAAGATAGAGAGGAAAGACCCTGGGGTGCTTCTATTCTTTTGTGTTGGCATCCCAGGAGCAGGGGCTGGACAAGACTAGGCTTGGCTGCAGCCTGGAGCTTGTTGTCTGGGCAAGGGGGGTGTGAGATGGATGGATCTGTGCCAGCCATACCCACAGCACTGGGTGCAGGTCTGATGATGATGATGAAGGCCCTGTGCACTAGATGGGTCACAGCTGGAGGAAGGCAGGAGTTGGAAGCCTTGTAAACTCTGGACACTGTCTGCTGGGGCACTTGGTTGCACTTCATCCAGCAGCAGTGCTTGTTTTTCAGAAACTGGGGAACACAGAGCCTGGGGCTTGCATAGCCCCAGCTCCTGTCCCTGTCCTCACCCTGTTCCCTACTCAGTGCCCAGAGCCTCTCTTGCTCAGCAGACCCCCTGGAGCCCCGTGTGCAGGGCCCTGTGTCCCCACATAGAAAGAGAGTGTGTTCCTTCTGCCATCAGAAAGCTCACTCAGGAGCTTCTACTCAGCTTTAAAAAGAGAGGGGAAAAAAAAGAAAGAAATCCATTACAGCCTATTTTTGAGTGCTGAAAAAGGGGCAAGGTGCTGGTCCAGCTTTGAGATACCTCATGAGGCGCTCTGGGGACATCTTCCTTTGCTTCCTCCCATCCTGCCCTGCCTGGGGACAGACAGCTCTGCCTGGGGACAGACAGCCCTGCCTGAATCCTCCCTTCTGGCTGCAATACTTGCCCCTTGCCAGGCAGGGTCAGGTCTGGGTGGGTGCCTGGGGCTTGCATCCTCCCTGTGCCCCAGTGCCACTCAGTGTTTTCTGAGCACCACTGCCCCGTTTGCTCTGATTTCATGTGCTGCCACAACTTGTCACTGTGCTGTTTGGTATATCAACAAATCGACACTACACAACCAGAAGGTTAACAGGGAATGATTTATCCAGGACAACACATCTGTGTGTCCAGCAAGGCAAGATGTCCTGGAAACAAAATTCAGTATTTACTGAGGGCTCATGGGCAGAGCTGCTGTTTTGTACCACAGTTGAATTACAGTTGGATCTTGCTCTTTCTGGTGTTGCTCGTTTAATCATAGGATGCTTTCCTTTTAATTAGGCACTGCTGCTACTGATGAGAGAATTAGCAGATTCTTCTTTTAATGGAGAAGCTGAGGCTGTGGCAGCTGTGCTGTAGTGGGGGTGGTGGGCAGAGGCTTTGTGCTGCATAGAAACCCCAGGCTCTGCACCTCAGTTTCTGCTTCCTGAAAAATGTCCTTTTTAGGGTGGTCCTGCAGGTTTGGGTTTTTTCCTCACAATATATCATTTAGTTGAAGGATGTTACTTCCTCCAGCTGCTGTGTTGTGGCCCTCAGAGAGAAAATCTGAGTGATTTTGCCAGCTCTTTTCCTCCCAGCCCAGTGAGGATCCGTGGAGCTGGTTGTGTGCCAGGAGTCAGTGACTCTCTCAGGTACATCATGTCTAGAACTGCTCGATAGTGTTTTGATTAGACAGTTATTGTCAGAAAGTGGCAGTTTATCACATCTGAGGCTGTTTGGGGGAGAGGAGCGGTTTCTCTCAGAAAACTCTCCTCAGAATACCCCCAACTTTATTGGAATATGTTGTGTGAGGTGTATGAAATGTCCATTTGGACAGTTAGGGAACAAAAAGTTCCATTTTCTTTTTCAAGCTGACTTTTTTAATGTTTTTTGATTTTGGTCAATTTACTGTCCAGAGCAAAGGGATGAAGGAATGGGGACTGAAATAGAGGCAAGAACCTCCAAGATTTTGTGCACTGTGTTAGAGTTTCCCAAGTCTGAAATTCTGAATTCTTGTTTGGGATGGGATGATCATTTCAATTCCCATTGGAGAGAAAATCACATTCCTGCTGTACTGTAATGATGTCTCAGGAAAGAGGTCTCAGACATATTTGTGATTTCTCTAGAGTAGAAGCATCTTATAAAAAAATCGTATTATCTATATACATCTGTGGCTCAATGAAAATCCCATAGCTGGCATTCTTAGAAGAGTCTGAATCCCCACTGCCTGGATGAGATTCCCCAGGGCAGGATCATGATCACAGCCCCCCTCTCTTGGTACAAATAAATCCCAGTGCTGCCCATGGCAGGGGTGCCCCATGGACCAGCTTGCAGCCCTGTGTCCCTTGAAAGGATGATTCAGGGGACTCATGAGCTGCCCTGGGGATCCCTGAGTGGGACTGAGAGTCTTGGGGGGGATGTCCTGCTTCACAGATGGCTGTGAAATCCCCCAAGTAATTTGCATCTCCCCATGTCAACTGTTTAGGGATGTGTAGTTTCCCAAAGCAAAACAACTCAGCCCATTTCAGCCAGGTCAGAGTGGGGTGTGCTTCCAGTAGATGCTCAGCTTGCCCCCCCAGCAGAGCTCCAGGCTGCTCTGGATCTTCTCTTCTCCCAGATAGATGAAATGAAAGTCTTCCCTTTCTCTTTCAATCCAATTTGGCCAATTATGTTAGATTTTTGGATATTAATTCTCACCTCGGTTCAGGAGCTCCCACTATTCATTTTTATTATGTCTGCCCAGTGTCTCAGATATTAAAAACTGTTTCCTGCAGGAGATGTGGAAAAGAGTGTGTGGAGGAGGAGTGGGGAGCGGCAGGCAGCTTTTTTGGGTGAAGCAATGGCAGGCAGGTGGATTTGTTGCTGCTGTGTCAGCACAGGCTGACCCACAGCCCTCACAAGCCAGTGCCAGGGCTATTTTGGGTGGTGGATATCTCCTGAATTGGGTGGTCTGGGGGGGAAATATCATGGGCCAGAGGGGTCACAGCCCTCCCAGTGTGTGCTGAGCATCCTGAGGGGATTGCAATGTAAGTGCTGCTCCCCCTCTGCTCCCCACATCACCCAGCTATGCCCTGCCAGCACGTCCCATCCAGATTTGCACATTCCAACAACATCTCTGACCAGAAAGTGCCCATGAAGCCCAAAGTTTCATTAATCCATGCTATTAACATGTCATCCCTTCCAGGGCTGCTGGATTTTCCATGTCAGCCCCCACGAGGACGGGATGTTGTGACTGCAGGAGATGTTGGGTGAGGGGTTTAACTGGGTTGTGCCTGCAGAGCCAGTTTGATGTGACAGCACCACTGCAGAGGGGGAGCAGAGAGGGGAAATCAGCCTTCAGGGCCCAGGTTAGTGGTGCTGATGGATGAGAAGGAAAGCTTCCAGGAACACATCTCCTTTCCAGCTGTATCACTGTGGTACTGATAACAGCACAGTCTGCCTCGGCACTGGGGCACTCATGAATGAGTTGGCATTTTTGTGTGAGTAATGTAGAATTGTAGCTATTTCAAATTGTCCTGAGGTGCAGCTTGACATATAAGTTCTTGGCCTATTTATTACCTGGTGTCTGAGTGTTCCCATAGGTATTATGGTATTAAACCATGTCTGAATTTAATATTGGGAGCTGCAGCATTTGTATTTTAGCTGTAGATCAGTGAGCAGGTGATTTGGGCTGTGTGCATGGTGTGTTTGGCAAGCTCTAGCCAGGGGATCTGTTATTCAGCAAGAATGTTTGAGGTATAAGTTGTTCAACACCCTCTTTTTTTAACTTTTTTTATTACATTTTCTTTTAAATGCTGCTGTTTCCTCCTTTGCTATCCTGTGTCATCACAAGCTCCTGCCAATATTTGTGCAAGTCCTCAGGGATTCACTACCATGTTGAGATAACATCACACCAATTTGGGTCCCCATCTACCCTCTAGCTGGGTTGGAGGAACTTGAGCTGCAAATGCTGAGCCTCGGTTGTTTAACCCTTGGAAACAAAGATTTGAATGCCTGCATGGATTTTTCTGGGTTTTTGCCTGCATGTATCTATGAACCCCTTGGTCACTGTAGTTTTTTAGTATGGCTGACCAAGTGTTGACCCTGCCCCTGAGGTCTCCACTCTTGTGGCTGCCATGGTGTTGGGGTTGGTCACCCCAAGTCAAACCCTACAGCCTGTGATGTGGTGTGTCACAGGAAGTTTTTTGGCCAGTCACAAATGTGTTTCATGGAAGTGGAAGGTGCAGTCAACTGCATGTGCTGCACATTGTCTTCTGCTCACAGGGCAGCTGCTGTGAGTGGGTATATCTGGCCATAACCCACCATGGTTATGGTCCAGGCATCAAGCCACATTGTGGCAATTTCAGGGCACCGAGGAACGAGGCAGACGCAGCAGGTGAAGGGAAGGCTTCTGGTTCTTTATCCTATCTTAATTATCTGACTCTATTCTTTATATACATTTGTATAGAGGTCGAAGAGATTGGTTACACAGGTTGCCACCTCTTCGACCTAGATGGTGAACATCACCGTCCATCACATTTCTTCTCCCAGAGGACAAAAATGTAAACAATAGATAAATGCTAAAAATACATATTGTTTCTGTGAAGCTGTGTGAGAAACTCTAGTTCAAGAGTAAAAACAATCCAAAGACTTTTGCATCAGGGCGACATCACATGGGTGGTTACAAGTGGGGATTTGGATCAGCCAGTGCCAAACTACCCCTGGGGAACCTAGCAGCTACTGTGTGTGAGGTGTTGGGTGAGCTGTGCCAGCCCACTGCCCCGCGCCACCTCAGCACTGCCAATGTGACCCCGGTGCCATCCTCCAGCAGGGTGTCAGCTCCTGGTTTAATGAAACCTTTCAGCAGAAGCACACAGCCACGGCCGTGTGCTGGGGTTAAACGGGGAGAAGGGATCTGATGTGCGGATTCTGTCTTTGCCACTGACTGATCCCACACAGTTGGTCCACAGGCAGCTGCTCCACCTCCGGGTTTTGTCTTCTGCCATATGTTTTCCGATAATGCCCGCCCACCTGTGGGGAAAGCGGAGCGCCGGGCATCTGCAGGCATTGTTGGGAACCCTCTGTGAAACATGCCAAAAAAACATTAAAGGTATTAATTTAGCTCTAAAACTACCAGGAGTCTGTTTATTAAGTTTTTGGGGTTTTTTCGTACCTCTGTTTTCAGATTGCCTGTCTGGAATGCCAGGATTGGGCCCTTCCTCAGTTGCAGATTTAAGGCTGCCTGATAATGAGATTTTTTTTTTTTTCAATAATGACATTTTTTTTGAGTCATTCCAGTTATATCACCTCAGATCCCTGCTTTTGAAAAATCTTAGCTCAAATCTTTTGATGAGCTACTAAATAAAAAGACAAGCCCTAAAGGGATATTTATGTGAGAAAATGGCCCGACTTTCCCTTCTGCATAGGAGAATCAGTGTAGGGGATGTGAAAGCATCAAGCCTCAGTACATGCCACTTCTGCCTAAACCTCCTGAGGTGGTATTAAAGCTCTGATTAATGTGAAGTCCATGTCCAGATTTACCTACGGAATTTATAATGGACCTCTAAACCTTAAACACTCTGATAGTATTTTCCTTCCATCTCCTGGGCTTTGAGTGAGCTATTGCCATTTTCTCACCCCATCACCAGTATTCTCACACTTGCAGTATTGGGGCTTGTGTTTCCACGTGTGATTTTTGGATATGGAGCTGGCTGTTTATTTTCTCAATTTCTTCCTTTTCTTTCCCCAGCCGGAGGAACTTACCAATGCCCTGGAGATCAGCAACATCGTCTTCACAAGCCTCTTTGCCCTGGAGATGCTGTTGAAAGTCCTTGTTTATGGCCCTTTTGGCTACATTAAGAATCCATACAACATCTTTGATGGGATCATTGTGGTGATTAGGTACAAACCTTGAGCTTTCTTTATGTGTGTTTCTCCTCATTTGGCTGTTTAATTAAACAGAAAGTAATGGAGAGTTGGCATAAATACCTTCCTGTGACACTTTACACTTCTCTCTGTAATTAATGCATTTAGGCATGATTGCTAATACATATCTTGGGATTATTTTACGGTCATTTTGGAGAGAGGCCCGAGCAGAAAGCTATCGGTCCTGATGTCCTGGGACAGTCTGGGATCCAAATGGCACAACCAGTGCCCGATTAAGTATCTCTGGTATTTTGGCACATGAAAAGGCTATAATTGCCCCTGCAGCTGCAGTCACTGATTTCCAGGCGTACTTTTGACAGTCAAGTGGGGCTCTGCTCTTTGCAAGCCTGGACAGAGTCCAGATCACCACGGGCACCGGTAGTGCATCTCTACCCACTTTCCATCTCTCTCCTCTCTGAGTTTCACCTTCCCTTTGATTTATTAAAAATATGGATATTGATCTAATACCGATATCCAACTATGACGGACAAAGAGTCTCTAACAGTTTAAAGTTACAAAGTGGATGTTTATTACATTTATTATGTTTATTACAATGCCAGGCAGCGTGCAGGGAGAGCTCCCAAATACACACCTCAATTCACAGATGATCACAGGGTCTTTTTATGTACAGGAGTATTGAATACCCAAAACACAAATGCATATTCATAGCTCTGGTA
>JBBMKD010000054.1:5848763-5917486 GCA_037834095.1 Argya squamiceps | reverse complement strand
AGAGGTGCTCAACACAACAGTGGGAAAGGTGGGTGCTGCAGCACCTGGTCAAACAGGAGAACATTTCCCTCAGGTCTTTCAGGGTGGTTGACAATGTCCTTTTTCCAGGGTGATACCACAGGGAATTGGGGGTGGGGGGGGTTACAAGGTTAAACCATTACAAGACAAATAACAAAATATACAGAAATTTGGAAAACCCTAAAACACGCACCATAACAGGTGAGTGTTTCCAATTCCCTGTCCTGAGCTTGCTCTGGGTTTTTAGATGGGATCCCGTGGTGGGATGAGGAGGTGACAGAGTCCATATCAGACCACAGCTGAGCTGAACAATCCCAGGAACACCATTTCTGGCTGGAGTTTGCTGTCCTAAAGTCTCTAATCTAATAGCCAAATGAGATGTTTGCCTTTGCAAAATGGTTTACAGAGAAAATCTTTCAGGCTGGATGATTCCTTGACATTACCCCAAGACAGCAGTCCCATAACTTACCAGCTATCAGAAAGTCTGGTGCTAAAAATATTGCCAAGAAGAGGATGATGTTCCTAAAGAAATGTCAGACATGGTGGTGCCTGTCCTTTTTCATGGCCTCATGTTCAGACAAGTAGAAATCTTAGAAACAGGGTTGGCGTAGCCCTGTATTTTTAGATTTTGGTCTAGATTTTGAAAAGAGCCTTTCTCCTTCTACAGCCAACTGTGGTGTTTGAGTAATGCAGGCACTGGGATGGCTGAAGAGAGACAGTGTCTTCCAGGGAATAATGTCCCTTCTTCCAGTGAGACTCCAAAACTGCCATTTGCAGCTGTGGTGCTCAGTGGATCTGTAAATAATTTGATTATTCAGGTTACTAGCAGACAGCAGGGAAAAGCAGATTATTCTTTTAGTATCTATCCATAATGAAAGGTATTCTGTTCTTCTGTCAAAATTGAAAAAGCTGTTTCGAGTCCCCTGATATGTCTTATTCAGGCATTTCACAGAAACCCTTTTTGTCTTCTTAATTCAGTTGAAGCATATTTTGCTGAAAATGTGTCATTGCAAAACAGAAAGTCAAAACATTTTGTTTAGAAAATGTTGAAAGACAATGTTTTGACTTTAAAAAAATGAAGCAGAAGAAAAATAAGGAGCAGACATACTTTTTGGTTGAAACTCCTTGACAGATTTGACCTAAATTCACAACTGATCTGCGTGATCTCAAGGCATGTTTTTCAACGAACAAAGGATCCATCTTTTTAAACAGAACATAAAAAGGAATTGCCCAGGTGAAATCAGGAGACAGACACCCTGCTGTACGATGACTGATTTGTGTGGTGGTCCCATTGTTGAGCCCCTGCTTCTTGTCATTTGCAGCATCCTGGGCATGCACCTCTTTGGCTGTAAGTTCGCTTCAGAGCGGGATGGTGACACTCTGCCTGACAGGAAGAACTTTGACTCCTTGCTCTGGGCCATCGTCACTGTTTTCCAGGTACAAAAGGGAAAATGCCACAACTGATGGGAGTTTTGAGACTGCAAAGACTGGGGTTGGTTTCCAATGCATCCCACAGAGCTTAGTGAAGCTCCATGCCATGGAAAGAAGATGCCCCAAAACCACAAGTGCAGGTTTATGGGGGCTTTCAGGCTGTTTTCCAGACTAAATCAGAACCCTGATGAGGAGGGGCTGCCAAGGCAGGAGGCTCTTGTGTTTGCAGGGTATGGACTGGGTAGGTGAAAGTAAATGTAGAGGGAAGGGATGGAAAGGAGGAGATCAGGACCACATGCAGTGGTATTTCAACAAATAATGGAATCTGGTTTATAGCTGATATATGCAGTTTTTTGTTCTAGCAGCTCTGGGCCCTGTAACCCTGGGATCTGTGAAGGACTTTAAGTCATTCTGGCTGACCAAAGGAAAGTTCTGACCAGTGTGATGTTACCCTCCCTTATGGCTGTCCCTGGATGTGGGGGACAGGGCAGTTTGCACAGGGTCTTTGCTGGTGGTTAGGAATCACAGTCACTCTGGTCCTCTCTCTTCTCTGGCTCAGAAGGGATTTATCCTCTTGTGGTAACAGCTACAGTGGATACGCTAAAAGCAGGATGCTTGTCTGGCCTATCCAGAGTGTGGATACCCAGCATGCTATTCTCCAATATCTCCATCATCCCGATACCCTTCCTCTGCAGATTTTGACCCAGGAAGACTGGAACAAGGTCCTTTACAATGGCATGGCCTCCACCTCCTCCTGGGCTGCTCTCTACTTCATTGCTCTCATGACCTTTGGGAATTATGTTCTCTTCAACCTGCTGGTGGCCATCCTGGTAGAGGGTTTCCAGACAGAGGTAATGTCCTTATGCTTGTGCCTTTGCTTTCTTCTCAAGTTTTAGGGCCTCCAGATCCTGGAATCTGATTTCTGAGGTGGACAGCAATACCTTGACAGAAGTGGTATGGGGAAAAAAGTGGGGTATAATATTAGGTCTTCTGGGGTTTTTTTCTTTCTTTTTTTTTTTTTTTGTTTCCGTAGCCATGGTGCAATTTAATACTGCAAACCCTTTAAATGAAGGGCTTAAATGAAAAGCATTGTTAGCATTAATGCAGGAGTGGGAATTGAGGGGTGAGTCAGGCACTGCGGAGGGGATCGCTGCTGTGACAGTCTCTTTGAAGCAGTTTTCACCGTGTTTATCATCCAGATTAAAGGCCCCTCCTGAAAATTTACACAGGCTGGTAAGAGATTAGTGACACCATTATCTTTTTCATGGTATGCATTCATGGAGCTCTTCCAGTTTCCAGCCCTGCAATGCTCTGTGTATTTTAAAGTACATGATTTCTGGTGTGTGCCATCTGCTTCCTCGTAATGGCACTTCCATGAGACACCCTGCATTGCTGGAGGCTTTGAGGGGGCACACAGGCTTGAGCTCAACCTTTTTTTCCATCCTACTGCCAATCCAACTGTCCAGCTTGGAGTGGGTGTGCATGTCACCTAGTCCCCCTCAGAGTGGGGGACCTGTGACACCCACGCGCTCCTTGCAAAAGTTTTCCAGCTGTTCAAGAACACCCATAAGGGGAGGGGACACACCCTGCCCGGGGGGTTGGTTGGAGAGGTAAATACAACCTAAAACTCCTCACTGGGGTCTGCTTGCATGGACTGTGCTTCTACACACTATCTCTGATTTTTAAAGCATTCTGGGGCAGATAAATATTATTTTAGATTTGTTGCATGTGTATTATAATATCCTGCCACCCTATTAACAGAACTGTTTTTATTATCATTACTATTTTTGAAGTTTGGAGTTAAATTAAAGGGGTCATACCAGGACATAGCAAGAAGAAATTTTTTTTTTTTGTATCGTCTCTCTCTCCATGTTGGTGCTTTTCTTTTTGAATTGTTATTGTTGTAGCTGTTTCTGTCTGTAAATGCCCCCCACCATTCAGCCAAATGGACAATCACTGCTGGGTTGTCTTGAAAAGCAAAATGTTCCTTTGCCCAGTTCTCTCAAACAGCAAAAATGTTCTCTTGCCTGAGTGAGAAGAGGTACAAAGCTCCTTGTCTGTTCCTGGTGACAGCTTCGAAACCCAACCTTTGTTCAGTCTGGCAAATTGATCTTTGAAGGTCACCAGCACAGGAGAACACCTGGGGCACCCACTGTGCAGAGAAAAGGATACAGCCTTTAAATGCCCATTTGCCAACCCTTAAGGGAGGCTGACTCCTCTGCTCCTTGGCTCAGCCTGGTTTACCATGGTGGAGCATACTCCTGCTCCACCACTGCACTATGTCTCTTCCTGGCCAGCTGTGCCATGGTGCAACTTCCTGTAAAGTCATGTCCTGGCTTAATGTGTTGTGGTTTTATCCCAGTAATGATGTCCTTGAGGGTATGGCTCCCCTGGAGTCAGGGAAGTGCCAGCAGCACTCCTCAAATTTGCTCTTGGCTGTCTTCTGCAGCAGGACTGCCCCATCAACTGCCCCCACGTCTCCTCTGCCAGGTCAGCTCTGAGCTGGTCCAAGCCAGCCCCATGATATCTGTGTAAGCTGAAATGTGCTTTAAGTGCTGTGTAAATCAGGGAGGAACCCTGGATTTGGGACAGCATTGGGACAGCCTGAAGCCAGTGATGCTTATGCCAGTATTGAAGTGACCACAGGGACCAGCAATCAGTGCAGCCCCCAAAGACCAAACCCAGGGTGCCAGTCCTGCACAGCCATGACAATTTTAACAAACTCACACCATATTTCTATAATTTGAGACTCTGATTACACTGCTGTTTTATATCTCAGGCTTTGATGATAGCTTTTTCATAATAATCTTCCTTCCACATCCTCATTATTATGAGTTCTCTACATTCTTCCAGTAAGGTGCAATGGCACCAAGAGATCCCTTGGCTCAACCCAGGTTTCCTGCAGCAGACTGGGAGCAAATGTCTCTGGAGGTCAGGCCCCAGGTCTGGCCTTGCTGGTTTATGTTTATTCAGCTTTGCTGGTGTGTGTAGCTTTGTGAACAGATCACGTTCTGGTTTTTGCAAGCCAGCACAGAGAGGATCCTCTCCTAAGCAGAATTAATAGAGAGATCAACTCTCGCTGTAAACAAATCCTGGCGTCTACTGCCTGTGTCTGCATTTGACTCTTCTGAGTTGAGTTTGTTGGGGTTTGTTTTTTCATTCTCCTTCAGATTTCTGGGCTGAAACACAATCCTGGGGCTGCTGCCCTTATCTCCCTGGTCCTTGAGTGCCTTTCTTCAATCCACAAACATCTCGTTAATTTTAGTGCATGCATGGCTTTGCAGCCCCAGTTGCCAGGTACCAGATGACTATAAGCAACTGAAAAACTCAAAGGGCCTCTTCCAAACTTTAAATACAGAGCAATATATTTTGCAGGATTGAGATGGATGTTTTCCCCATTTTTTCCTTTAATTTGGTAACCAGCTTCTCTCATGCAAAAGGCACAGGCAGGACTTATTATCATGTGGTTATTTTTGACTGCACATTCCCTGATTGAATTGGACCCTGGTGTTGGTCTGGGAAAGGTGAGCAGGGGACTCCCTTTGATTGAGATGCTAACTGGAAATTGCTGCCTGACCACTCAGGTGCCTGCCTTGGAGACTTCTCTCTGAAGCAAGGAATGACTCCTCTTAGTCAGGCATAAAGCTCCTCTCCAGAGGGAATTCCTAAGAGTGTTATCTCTAAGGTGTATTCTTCTATTGGTAATCCTCCCAGTTTGTGTCCTGTTGTCCCCATCTGTCCTCACTCGTGGGTTTGATCCTTTCTCTCCTTTTGCCCTGCTCCCTCCTGGCACCCCAGGTCCTCCAGCCTCTCCATCCCTTTTTCTGCAGGACACTACCTGCTCTCTAAAGGTAGCATCCTTGGGGAAATATGGATGTTCAACTTCTGGGCTTTCACCAGAGAGAACAGTCCCTCCTGCAGGGGAGATTTTGGATGGTGTTTTTCTTGCATCCCTTGCCTATTGCATTCCTACCAGCTTCAGTGGGATTTTCCTTGTGAAAGGAAAAGTTTCCATCCTTTCCCTTTCAATGGCTTTTCCATATCACTCTCTGTTACAAGTAAAGACTCTAAGTGTCCATCACATTGCTGGCAAGTCCTTAAACTCTTCATCCCAGCCCAGGCTGGGATGAGTTTTGTAACCATTTAGCAACCAGAGGAAAGATCCATTACCCTCTAGGCAAGAAATTGAGCTGGTGGGATAAACTGTGCCCTACTGCTGCAGCATGGAACCTCCTGCTGCCCCATGGGACAGGACCAGGCACTGCCATGCTGCTGAAAAATGCTGAGAAATATTGGGAGAGCCACCCCTGAGCAAAGGGAAACATAACAAGGTGAAAAACTACGTCTGTTTTCTAACTGGGCAGTGACAGGCTGGTTTCTGGTGCTGTAAAATGTTGGGGTCATGGATGTGGAAAAATCTCCCAGGATGGGACTGTGCCCGCCTGGCTGCAGACTTCTGATTTAAACTGCTGATTTAAATGTGTGTCTCCACTAACAGGGCTGAGCAGGGATCTGAACTCACAGCAGACTGTGTCTCTCCTTAAATTAGGTATTTCACCTGCCAGAGCACTGATATTGTGTTAATCAAACATTCATTAAAAGACTCCATTGCTGCTTAATGAAGATGTAATAAATAAAGATGCTATTATACAGCTGCAAAAAAAAAAAAATCATGTTTTCAATAATTAGCTGGTGTTTCATTAGCACAATTATCACTTAGAAGCTGAAGCAAGCTCTGTTTGAAACACTTAAAAGGGTGTAAGGCTGGTCCCTTCAAAGGGCTACTTTCTGCCTGAGCTCTCCCTGTGCTGAGTGGAATGGATCCAGTGCCTGGCACTCCACTGTGGCCACACACTGCCCTCCTTCCCCTTCCCCTCTGCTCCTCTGCCTCCTCTCCTGTGTTTTTTGGATTCCCCACTCAGTGCTGCTGTTGAAACTGAAAACTGAACCCCACCTTCCCCTTCCTCCCTGTTCCCTCCCCCCGTTTCTCCTTCAGGAGATCTCCAAGCGGGAAGAAGCGAGTGGGCAGTTAAGCTGTATTCAGCTGCCTGTCAACTCGTCGGGGGTACGTACAGCACATCCCACCCACCGTGCTTGTCTCTCTCATGGTGCCTGGTCACACACTGTGCTGCTGTTCTCATTGTAACAGTTGTCATTCTTATGGGGTCGACTTGGCTGTTTTGGAAGTGGGGTTTTTTTTTTTTTGGTTTTTCTTTCCTTTTTGTCACCCTCATTGTTGAGTTAGTGCTGATTTTAAGTCCCTTCCTTCTTTGAGGGACCCAGGTAAATTAAGGTGGGTGCTTTGAAGTGGCTGATGTGGATCCAGCCAACATCTTTTCTGGATGCCTGCCCTGGGGAAGGCTCCCAAGGTGCTGTCACAGCCTCTCCATGGCACAGTCACATCCCAGGGACCTCCCTGGGCATGTGGGTGGTGATGCTGATTGCAGGGCACGCCTGCCAAGGCTCCCTCATGCAGGCGGGGGAGGATGCCCAGGAGCGAAGGGACCTGGAATCAAACCTGTTTTGACAGGTGTGTGTGTGTTGACGTGTGTGGGAGTCCTGTGCTCTGCAGGACAGGGTAGGACAGCAGCAGTTGCAGGTGGTGTGTCCCTGAAAGGCTGGTGGAAATGCTGAGATTGTGGGAGCAGTGCCACATTACAGGATGGGAAATGTTCAGGTCCGAGGAAGCCGTGGATCTCTGAAGCACAGCACACCACAAACCTCACCCTTCTGCCAAACTCATCTCTTTCTTTACCACTCACTTCCCTTTCTGTCCTTTCCAAGAAGCCTGGCTTTTCCTTCAGCCCAAAAGCCCTTTCCCCCCTTGTCCCAGTGTGTCAGTCCCTTTTGATACAGGTTGGTTAAGTCGTTGTACTGCCTGGTCCAGCTTGACATACCCTTGTTTCCCAAAAGGATTTTAACTCCCTGTTCTCTCATAACCCCTTTTCTATCCAGAAAGGCAAACTGGGAGTGCAAGAACAGGTAACGGGCAGCAGCACTGGCCGCGAGATGTTTGCCTGCACCGTCCTGAGTCTGGCACGTGGTGTTTGGGAGGGGATGCTCACTGCCCTCCAGACATGGGGTTTGGTGCTGGGGAAGGGGGTGGGAAGTCCCCACGTAGCTCTGCTTTTCCCTCTTGTCTCATTGTGCCCCTTTAAACTTTCCTTAGGGCTGTTGAAGAGCACTCCAGGAATACAAACCACGTAAAATCCTTCCCAGTATTTATTTCTTTTTAATAACCCATTAGGGAGAATGAGTAATTCCTGGCAGGCCTGCTGACAGGCTGAGCTGGGAGCCTCTGTGGGGAGCATACCTGGAGCCAGCTGGAGCCCCTGGTCACACAGAGACTGGATCTGACTCCAGCAAAGCTCAGGCCAGCCTGACTTTACTGCTCCCCCTTGAAAGGTGCATTCCTGACCTTCTCAGACTGCATCCTGCAGGAGGAGCTTCCCTGAAAAGCACACAAGTCCTGGATCCTCAGGAGGGGAAATTTTGAGTCAACACTTCATGTCACACTCTCTTTTGCCTTAAAAATATCTCTGAGTGTCCAGCCTGCCTGGAAAAAATACCTTTTATAGTTTAGTGACCCCACACTAAATAGTGGGGGAATATTGGGGCTCATTCCTCTGGGGTTTTGCTTAATAAATGAAGTGTGGGGCACTGACCTGTGTTGGATTCATCTCTTCCTCCTGTTCCATGCTGGGGTCCTTCTGAGATTTTACAATCAATGGGTACCCTAGCACCAAACCTCAGCAGTGCTGGCCAGGGCTCCTGTGGACGCAGCTTAGCCTTGGTGGGGTATTTTGGGGCTCCTGGGCTCTCACTGCTAAAGTGAGGATCTGCTTGGCTTTTCCCATCCCAGCATCTTCCCCCCCCCCTTCCCATCTCTTCTCCATTGTGACAGGGCTTGGTGCCCTTTGCCAGAGCAGTGGTTTCAGCCATGAATCCTCCTCTTTTTGGACGGGTATCGATCATTCTGGCGAGCACCTCTGCCCCTCTTAGGTGTATCCTGACTATACCACACCCTAAGCACCTTTCTGCAGTGCCAATAGACAGAATCAGGGTCTGTGCCACAAGACCAAGCAAGAACCCAGGCACCACACAGAGAACAATGGTCAACATCATCTTCCTCTCCCTGAGGACAGGCACCTGGCAGAGCAGCTAGGCCTTGTTCAGCCACCGACGTTTGAAGTGATGCAGCTGAATTTAAACCCCCCAAATGATCCAGTGTCAATCCCCAAAACTCCTGCTCCTCTTGTGTGTGGCAGCTGGGAGGGAAAGGGTCCCTCGTGGCAGTTGATGTTGGGTTCTGCCACCTGGATCCTCTCTGTGCTGATGGGGCATCCATGGACACGTCACATTTGTTACATTGGAAATTTAGGGTCTGTTGTGCCCTGTCTGAACCCTGGATTGCTCCATCAAAGCATCACTAGAAAGAGCCACACCCAGGGAGTTTTAGGTGTAGAAATCCAGAGAGATTGGTAGGATCATCTTTTGTCCTCAAATTCCTCATCAATATCTGTCCTTCCCTAACATCTGCCACATATGCAATTCCAGCAGCAAAAATTCAGCAATAGTTTGGTTTTTCTCCTGATCCCTTTCTGGGACCGTGTTTGGAGCCAGAGGCAATCCGTCTTCCTGGTAGGAGGTTAATTAGTCTGTGGTATAAACCTGTGCATGCATCATTTTGTGGAAGGTGATGTTGCATCGTGGTACCAAGTTCAGTGGATCTGTAAGGTGTGGTGTTGGACAGGGGAATCCATATTTGCAGAGGGCTGTCCGTGCACTGTGGCCCCTCAGCCTCCTTGCTGAAGCCTTCTGTTTTGCTTCAGGGTGATGCTTCCAAGTCTGATTCCGAGGGGGATCTCTTCCCCCACAGCCTGGAAGAGGAAGGAGAACTTAAGAAAAACTTGTCAAATCCAGCCTGTGAGTAATAACCCTGGGAGGACAGGCCCTTCCACAGAAACTTTGCTTTGCTGTGAAAACAGTGTGTCCAAAAGGAAAAAAAAACCCTCCTAGAGGGAATGCTGTAGTCCCAGTTCTGTCATGCTTGACTTTGCAGCAGGCTTGGGGTGGGACTGTGGGATGCAGGCAGGGAGAGACATGATTGCATTTGAACTGTTAATTTCCCCATCAAGCCCGAGGTCTGGGCTTGTAAAGTGTCTCTGCTGGAGGAGTTTGGAGAAGGAGGATGGAGGGAGTGGGCAGGACGTTCCCAGGGCTGGAGCTGGTGGGTGTTGATTGGAGGTTGAAGGGCAGCAGGTGACATTTTGGGTGTGCCTTCCTCCACCACTGATACCTCGATCCCATTGACACCTGATCCCGTTCTTGTTTGACACCCCCTTGGGCTGAACGACCCAATTCTCCAGAAGGGCTTTTTGGCCCCCATCTCCCTGAAGCTCAGAGCAGAGCCCTCCCTGCGCAGCCCCTTCGCCTGCCCACGAGCAGGCTGTAGCTGTTCCCCCTTGAGGTGTGACGCCTAAAACCCGCTTGTGTCTTCCAGTGATGGCCCTGAGCGACCACCCCGAGCTGAAGAAGAGCCTGACCCCGCCACTCATCATCCACACGGCCGCCACGCCCATGCCCATGCCCAAGAGTGCCGTGTTCGGTGGGGAGGCGGCTCAGGGCTACGAGTCCCGCCGGGCCAGCGGCGTCTCCGTGGACCCCGCGGCCGCCCACGAGCTCAAGTCCCCGGTACTCGCATCATCCCCCCCTGCGGATGCTCAGCGCGGGGCTGTCTGTCCATCCAGCCGGCCTGGGGCGGGGGGCACGGATCTGACACGCTCCCTGTCCCTGTCCTTCCCGCAGCCCAGCGCCCGCAGCTCCCCGCACAGTCCCTGGCGTGCCGGCAGCTCCTGGAACAGCCGCCGCTCCAGCTGGAACAGCATCGGCCGCGCCCCCAGCCTCAAGCGCCGGGGGCAGAGCAGCGAGCGCAGGTCCCTCCTGTCCGGGGAGGGCAAGGAGAGCTCTGAGGAAGGGGACAGCTCGGATGAGGAGCACTCCAGCCGAGCCGGCAGCTTCAATGGCTCTTTGCCTCACCGCATGGAGTCGCTGGAAACAAAAGGGTCCTTTGACCTCCAGGATACTCTGCAGGTGCCTTCCCTGTACCGGACCAGCAGCATGCACAGCACCAGAACGTCTGTCTCCGAGCACCAGGACTGCAATGGGAGGACCTCTCCGGGTCTGCTGCTGCACCAGCTCCACCTGGATGAGCCCCACCAGGATGGTGATGATGGCGATGATGAAGGCAACATGGTAAGGAAGTGCCATGTGTTCATTTTGGGCTCTATGACTTGTCAAAACAAAGCTTGTCACCGTCTCAGGAGTGTACAAGTGGGTGCAAAAGGGGTTAGGTCTCACCAGCACCACCAGACAAGAGCAGAGTCACCCAGAAGGTCTCTAGGCAGTGGATGCTCTCAGAGATGGGATTGATATCCAGGTCAGTATTACAGTGCAGGATCAGATGGCTCGTGATGGAGATGTCAGGGCAAAACTGCCCAGGTTCCACTAAATCAGGCAGAGTGAAGGTTGGTGCAAATACATGCTTTTCTGGGTTCTTTTTTTTTTTTTTTTTTTAAGCCAAACAAGTAAGTCTCCCTGCTTTCCAACTATTAGTCTGTTTTCTGTCCCCCCACACCAGCAGCAGAAAACTTCTACAGGCAAAGAAGGAGGATGGCTTGGTCCCCTATTCCCATGGCAGCATTAGTCCCATGGAGATGGTGGTAATTTCAGAGGCTCTGCATTAATTTCCATCTGAAGAGGCATTTCACTGATAAGTGCCTCTTTCACAGGTCTGAAAAGTGTCATTTAGGAAATATAAGCTGAAAAGACTGCAAGTGCAGGGAAGGGATGAGGGTTCCTGGTCCTTGTTTCACATGGATGTTTGTATCTTAAAGGGAAAAAAAGGGACTCTAGCTGATTTCCCAAAGCTGTTTGCATGACTGGCAGAGTGGGGCTGAGTTGGGCACGAGGGTGTCACAGTTCCGGCTGTCACGTGTGCATTGGGGCCTCTTTTGGAGTGTTTCCTGCTCTTTCCAGGTTATCTCTTTGTTTGATTATACCTTGTTCCCAGATTTAAAAGTGTGATGGTCTGATGTCATCCCAGGGGTGACTGTTTCTCTTGGCAGAACAGATGGGGTTTGGGTAGGGACACGTGATGATAGCAGGGGCTGTGCTGAGAACAGGAATGCTGCAGATTATGGACATGATTTTACTCTTTTTCACTGAGTTTATTGAATGAAAATGGAATAATTGGGATCATGTGAAGGGATAGAAAAGGCAGTGTTGACTCCAGAGTCCTCTGTTCCTTACAGGAGGAGAAGGAGAGTTAGTGCTGGCAGAATGCACTCAGCTGTGCACCACCTTTGCAAAAAGCCATTATCCCATTACATCTCCAGCATAGATCCTCAGCCTGGGATTTTTACTCATTGTCTTTACCTGCTTTTTTACTTCCATAAAATAAATTGAATTTTTATGAAAAGGAGCAGTAATTATTTTTGGAAAAAATCCCCACTATTAAAAGTGTTGAAGAGACCATTCTCTTTATTGCTGGCTAGGGATTTTTTCCTCATGCTCCAACATCTGCTATTTTTCCAGCTCACCTGGTCCAATCATCCCACCAGTCCCTTCCTTTTTCCCCCCCAGGATCAAAAGCCAGCAGTCCTCCTTGTACTGGGCATGGTGTGATGAGATGTGTCCCTCCTCTCCCAGCCAGTGCTGAATAAGATTTTTAATTTTTATCATCTGCTTTTAGCATAAACCAAACATCATCCTCTGTGTACGGAGGTCTGGCCATGGAGGGTGTAATCACCTCTGTAATACCCTCCCATGGAATGGTCAGAAGCAAATGCCAAGGAGAAGAATTGACAGAATAGGGGAAATTGTGTCCCAGCCCATGGGATAGCCACAAGTGGGATACCTGCAGCTGCCTGGTGCCTTCCCCGTGCTCTGAAATATGTCTTTACTGCAAATCACTAAACCAGATGGATAAGAAAATATTGCTTAGGTTAGCAAAATGAGCCCTTGGGTTGCAGGGCTTCACTCCTGGCATTTGGGGGGAAACTTTGCTACTAAATCAGCCTTGACAAAGTCACGGGGGGGGGGATTTGCATTTTAAATGGAAAAAAATGAAATACAAAACTCCCCATCAACAAAAGAAGAGAAGAACTTGACTATTACTCAGATCAAAGTAATCCTAAATATGCCTTCTGCATCAAAGCTTTGCATCCCTCCTTGCTGACTGAATTTGATTGTCTCTATGCAGAAATTAAAGGAAGAGCAAAGGCTTCATCTGGCTTTCCCAGGCTACCCCTATATTAGTGCAGCTCTGCTGCCTTCCATGAGTTTATTCTGAATTTCCATCCCTCTGAGGGGCCAGAATCAGGCCCCTGACAGCCTCTCTCCCCAGAACTAGGAAACCAGGGGACTGAAATCTGTTCTTTATTGCATCACTGCAGACAAGGAGTCTCTCACAGAGGGTGATCCACAGCTTTCTTGGGTTCACATGGCTGTGACCAGGATCAGGGATCTGCTGCCAGATCTTTGTTGTTTCCAACTGCTGGATTTTAGATGCTTTTGGGCACTTTCTACCCAAATTGCTCAGTGCTCACAGCAGAAAGTAAGGAAAATATTGATTGTGCAACTAATGTGTTCCCTCCTTCCCAAAACCTCACTGCATTTTGCTATTGCAACTCCTTTCCCTTTGCATATTCCACTTTTTCTCTGTGGTGTATGGTCCAGCCATTCACAAACCCTCTCAGCCTGTCCCTGTTGCATGTTAAAATTAAATAATCAGGTCCCAAGCACCTCTGTGCAGCTTCCAGCCTGCCTGAAGGTCCTCTGCTGCTCACAGAGCATTTTTCAGCAGTTCCCCCATCCTCATAATAAATCTTTTATAAATCTAAGCCTCTCCCTTACTCTGAGGAGTGCATCAGTCATCTTTTATTGCCAACTGCCTTCATCCTCAGAAGTGAATTAATATCTGAAATTCCTGAAAATAATAATAATTTTAAAAGCTATTTATCAGCAGCTCTCATTGCTGTGGGATTGGAGGGCTCCATTCCCACTTCAGCCTGTTAGCACCCAGCATCTTCCCACATCCTGGCTCCTGGTGAGGGCTTTGGATGGGCTTACCCAGGGAGATTTTGTCCAAGTCACTGGCAACTGAATTAAAGATTAGTTCTCTTCTCCCCCCACATCTTTATTCATCCTGTCCAGGTGTGGTTTATGAACAAATAGATGTGATTTAAGCCACATAATTGATATCTCACTTTGAACATAATGCAGGCTTGAGCAGCAATCAGCCCCATTGTCAGCACTTGGAGCCTGCCTGGGCCTCACTGGGAAAACCTTGGATGGGGCTGAGCTGGAAACACTCGGGGTTTATTTCACAAATACCTTACCCTTGGCTCAAATTAACTGAACTGTGCTGTTCCACTGGTGGAAATATGGAGTAATTCCTCTGAGTTTGGGTTTCTGGGGATGTACTTGGCCCTGCTTAGGGCAGCTGGGCTGCAGCCCCAGTTGAGCCCTGCTGCTCACCTGTACTGTAACCCACTGAATAGAGAGACATGATGGAAGATCACTTTTTGCCTCTGATATCTGATTTAGCCCATGAACTGCAAGCTGCAACAATTAGCCAAAGTCCAAAATATCTTTGGCATTAAAATTGGACAAAAGGAACATAAAGAAGCATTCTGTGCTGCTGACGCATTACCATTCACTACAAATCCCCTTGATAAATACCAGAACTGCTTTGAATTATAGATACTTCTGGAAACCTTCCAGCTCACAAAATGAACTGGACTGAGTTGTAGCTATTACTCCATGTCCAGAGGCAAGGGTAGCAATCATTGGTCTCACCACAGCTTTGAGCAGACACCCGATTTTTATCCATTTATTTACCTTTGTTAAATGTATGGATAATTAGACTAACCAGGCAGCTTGAAGGGATAACACAACCCCAAGGATCCATGCTCTATTAAATACAGTTTAGAGAGAAGGGAGCAGTTCTGACTCCTTGCCTGAAGCTGGAAAAGGGATGTGAGAACATCCAAGACAACCAAAACCCCACTGGTGTGTAGTGCCAATGGTCTTTGTGTGTAGAAGTTGAGGGAAGGATGGATGGCTGAAGGAGCAGGGTAGAAAGCTCTAACTTTTCTTTTTGTTACTCAATTTTTTCTTCTTACTTGCCCAAGGTGATTTTCATTTTCTGAAAGGTTCAGGTTGTCACCAAGGGCTTTCATTAAAACAGACTCTATACCAATTATTCCCCATCACTAATGAGACCCCAGGCTGGGTGTCTGTAGGAAGAGAAAGCACTTCCTCCACTCCACTCAATTATCCTAACAAATCCCATTTTTACAGTCCAGAGTACTTCAAGTGCTGACAGTTTGCCTCAGAATGGATCTTCCCTCCCTGTTTCCAAGATGAAATAAATAGAAGTGCCTTAGTCCTGGAGCACAGGTGCTCCTGGGGTGTGAGAGTGGTTCCTGCACTGTCCTTCACACCCCTCTGTGTCCTCAAGGCCCTGAAATCTCTAGAAGAAGCTTCAAAGAGCTCACTAAGTCGTATTTCCAGGTCTGACCGTCCAAGCCCAGGTGGTAGCAGAGAAATAAGGCTTACAAAAGAGCAAGAATTAGTTTTTATTTATCTGCAAAGCACTCTGGTGACAGTGCACACACCAGTCTGTGCATTTATCTTCTAGTGCTTTGATGTGGAAGGGCTGGGGAAACGCTGGTGTGGTGAACAAGATGTTGGCCTGGCTTTTAATGGTTGTCCATGCACAGGGTGCTCTGCTTTTCTATTAAGATTAAAGATCTTGATTTTCCTTTGGAGGTCTGTGGATGAGAAGGTGATAAACTTAAGCCAGAAGTTGTAGCAGCCAGGATGAGGCTTCCCCTCAGCATCCAATTTTTGATGTCTTTGATGACTAGTTGGCTCAGGCTTTTGCAGTCTGCCCTCCTGACCTGAAATGATCTTGCAGACAGTCTATAGCATAAGTATGCATGACTGAGGATGTGCTGTGGTTTCAAGGAGGAATTAATTTGCAGGAATTGGATGGCCCATGTTCCTGCAGGTCAGGCTGCACGGTGTTCCCTTGTGGCTTTATAATCTCCCATCTAATCTGTTCATGCTGAATGAGAAGCAGATGATCACCATTGTGTTCCTGGACCAAAACTTGGGCCTCAAATGATTTCCTCAGCTTTCCAGTGGTGCATGGACACAGGGCTTGGCCCAGCAAGCAGCAGGAATCCCTCCCTCTGCCCCCTTTATAACCTCTGACATAAGCATTCTATATTGTTAAAAAAAAAAACAAACAAAAATACCCCACAAAAATTCCACAAAATACCTTAGAAGATTCAAGCAAGCACCTGATGAGTATTTGGAGGGACTGAGTGTGTTATCATCCCTTTGGGCAAGGGTTTTATTTATCATGTTTGTCCTCTTTGATAACTATATACCAGATGCAGTTACTGTGCAGAGAAAGGAGCAGGACCAAGCACTGTGAGCTCACAGGGCTGCCACAGCCCTCATCTGGCTGTCAGAGCTCCTTCCCCTGCCCAGCAGGGTCTTGTTTAGGGACATCATTTCATTTCAGCTTCACTGAGCACTTGGAGAGAAGTTTTTAGTGAAAAGCTGCACCAAGTCCTTCTTCATGTGGAGGTTTTGGGGGGGTTGTTGTTTTAACAGTTCTGTGTTTTCCTCCTGCTCTGTCCATTTTCCCTGCAGAGCAAAAGGGACCGCATGAAGGCCTGGCTGCGAGCACGGCTCCCCACCTGCTGCAAGGAGAGGGACTCCTGGTCCATCTACATCTTTGCCCCTCACTCCAGGTAAGGCAGGGCACTCGGGCAGTGCTGATGGATGGTAACGATGTGTGCCCTCATTACAATGGCTCATCAGCCTGTTTGTCCCAGATGGGTCTCTGTATGTCAGTCCACAAAACTCCCAGCCCTTCCCCTGCCCAGCATGACATCAGGGTTGAATAGCAAACATTTGCTGGCTGCAGAGAGCACAGGAGTGTCCAGTCAAGACCCATAGCCCAGGGCATGGCTGCAGCTTCATCAGGTTCCTCGTTTCCTTTGGCAGTGGTGCCAGTGCTCTGCAAGTTTTTCACTTGGTGGAGTGTGATGAGCTTGGAGCAAAGGGGGAGAGGTGCAGCATCAAGCAGAAAAATCTGAATTTGTCCCACTGCACACTTACAGCACAGCAAAGGACTCCCTCACCTCCTCAGCCTGCCTCTCAGCTGAACTTCTCTGTCCTCCCCCTTCCCTTTCTCTCAGAGATCACCCTCTCCTTTCTCAAAGACCCCTGGTTCTGCCCTTCTGTAGTGATGCACTCCACACCCCCATCAGGTGCTTCTAAATAGGGAAGGACTCTCAATTTACCTTTGGACATGTTAGGAAGTTTGGCTAAAAAGTTCTGTAGATTTCTCACTGTAATTGGCTTGGAGCCAGCCCAGAAGTGTAGATTAGACTCTGGGAATGTGACTCAAAGTCTGTTGTTCATCCCATTGGGCCAAGGGCCAAAAAGCCCACCTAAGCTGTTAAGTACTAGAGAGAGAGAATTAAGAAACTCCACACTTTTTGGGGTGTTTGTAGCAAGGTGTCTGAGATTTCTCAGACACCTGTGCGGGGCTTATTATTTGTTTTCTGTAACGTTTGTTATTTTGTTATTTTTACTTATTAAAACTTTTGATTTACAAAACACCTTCAAAGAGCAGTCTTGCTCAAATTAATTATAGCCACTTTTCTGCCAGGCTGGCCCTTGGAAGTATGGGTCAAACCCATACCCTTCCCAAAGCCTGGCCATGTGGGGCCAGCTGAGCTCTGTGCTGTTCAACATGTTCCTCTGGACATGCACCCGAGGGTTTCCCTGTTGGAGCTGAGGGCCCTGGACAGCGTTCAGGTTCATTCATACCAAGATTAGAGAGATTTTCAGAAACAGACTTTGGGAAATGTAATACGGTATTATAAATCCTGAGTCAGTGTACAGCCATCTGTCACAATAAATAGCTTCTGTCCCTGTGTTTCGTGTGTGCTCAACCCTTACGGGCTCACTGGGAGTATTTCTTCCTTTATTTAAGCTAAACCTGAGCACCAGGAACCAGATAGGGGGGCAGATCCAAACCTGGCCGTGTGTCCGAGTCATGGAAACAACTGCCCTGTTCCAAGTGACCAAAGCCCCCTATGAACATTCCCAGGGCTTGAAGTTTGTGGCTCAGGTCTGTAGCTCAGATCCCTTTCTGTTCATAACCCAATCTGCCCTCAGTGTGCAGCTGTGCCAGGGAGGGGATTGGGTGATTGGAGCTCATCTGCTTTGCAAGCAGTGTTCAATTCCCCTGCTATGCGTTGAGCTGCTGTGTGTCTCCCCAGCCAGATGAGCATTAATAGCTAGTCTGTGTCTACTCTTTTTTTTTTTTCCTCTCTTCACAGATTCCGTCTGATGTGCAATAAAATCATCACTCACAAGATGTTTGATCACGTCGTCTTGGTGATCATTTTCCTGAACTGCATTACCATTGCCATGGAACGACCCAAGATTGAGCCTCACAGTGCTGTGAGTTTCTGAGGTTTTCCTGTGCCCCTCACGGAGCAAGCACCTGTGGCTTGGACCCCACTGCTGTGCACTCAGTCTTGTTTTCTTTCTCTTTTTAAAATGGGAAGGTACCAACACCCCCTGAGTATCCTTTGAATTAGGTGCAGCAACTCTCCTGGCCCCTACCCAGTCTCCTTTCACAGCACAAGAGCACAGATCGTGGCCTGCAATATATCCAATATCTCATTTTTGGAAGCACGATCAAGGTTTTAACACATGACATAGCATGACATCTGTCTCAGTTTCCTTCCCTGAGAAACCTTCAAACACTTTTCCTCTCTCAACACAATGTTCACTTCTTCCATCTGTTCCCCACAGGCAAGTATGTGTGGTGCGAATGGAATGGGGAAACTGTTCATTTCATACTCTTCTCTCCCCTTTGTGTATCAGCTTTGTTGTGACACCAGAAAAACTGAATTGATGCAGGCACTGCAATGCCAGTTCTTGGAACTTCTTTGTTCTAATACTCTATGTAAGGATTCCTCAAACCAGACCCTCACAGCATCAGCATCCAGCAGTCAGAGGGGTGGAATCATTCTGTTGCTCTTTATTTTAGCAGAGATTGGGGCTGAGATGTGCTGGGCTCTTGCTGATTTATCGCCCAAGACTGCTCATATCACAATCATATAGAATCCTGTTTTGTTGATGTAGGCGTGTCAGGCTGTTCATTTTTGTGAATTTCCAATGTAAGACCTTAAAACTGGAGTCTAGACTGCTCTCTTGCCTATTTTAAGCATTTCCTGGTAGTCCTTCTTACTGTAACAGTTTGCCCAGCAGTCCTTTCTCTAAATCCTTTTTTTTTCAGCTCCCATGCAGTCATGCACCAACTCACAGCTACAAGAAGTGAGCAAGGCTCCCTGCCAGCTGATGTAGCAGGAGATCACCCTGCTTATCCCCAAATGGGGCACTCTGAGAACCTCCCTTAAAATCCTAAATGCTTCCTTTGAGCCCCTTGCTATGTCCTCTGAGAGTTACCACTCCCAAGACTGGCTCCAAAAGGAGCTGCAGGTGCACAGAGAAGGGCAATGAGTGACACATATAAGCTGGAGGAGGCCACAGCAAAGAGCTGTAGCACACAAACCCAGTATTTCATATAGGAGAGGAGGAGCTGTGGCATCCCCTGGCATTGGTAGAGTGCTAAGAGGAAAGCAGGCAGGGAATGGTGTGAGATGCATCACCATGAGGTTATAACAAGGGAGCTGGACCATGGCCTGGGAGCTGCAGAGAAGGGGAGTGCTGAGCAGTGGGGCAGGGGATTCAGGAGGAGTGCACGGGCCCTGCCTGTGCAGATGGAGCTCTCATCTGGAAACCAAAAGAGTTAGCTTAGGTTGATTTGTTTAAAATAATTGTTCTTTGCTTCCCTGAGCTGTGGATTTTCTAACTGCTTTAAGTGAGTTCTCTGTCCCTGTCCCAGTTTCAGCTGGCTTATCAGAACAGGGCCCACTGTTGTGAGCCAGCATGCACTCCCCACTGCAGAGTGCACGACACGGACCAGGGAGATTATACTTCAAAATAGCCACATGCTTGCCAGGCAGAAATGCAGTATCCTCAGTCTCACCTCCATGCTACTGGTGTTTTATCTCCAGCTGCACAAGCAGGTCCCTTTCCTCTCCCTCCTGCCCAGTGCCTGCCCCCCTACAGCAGCCTTTTGTGTGGCAGCCAGCTAACAATGGACATGTTTCCTATCACAGCTCATGCAATCATAGTGCAGGTCTAGGACCTCATTAATTATGGACCCTGTATGGAAACAAGCTACTTTGTGGTTCCTGAGTCACTTCCAGTAAATCATGATCTGGCAAGCGAGAGAGTTGCCAAGGTGTTTTGTCTTGTTTAAATTGCATCTCATTTTGAGTGAGAGATCTGCATCTCTTATGGGACTGCTCTGTAGAGAGAGGCAGAAATAAATCCAAAATTGTTAAAAGCAGGACCGGGGCCAATTATATGTGCTCATACATACGTGCACATGCATCATAGTTCCTCCAGCCTCTGCCTTCTGTTGTCCATTTCTCAGTGCAGGGAATCAGAAGCTGTCTAGGGATTAGGGAAAAGTGTAATTTATTTAATAATCATCATTAAAAAGAAAGGTTTCTGCTAACTGTAGATAGGAAACCAGTCCATGGGCTCATCTGTAATCACTGTCTGCTCTTGCTGAGCGGTGGCACTGAGGAGGACACGGTCTGGTGGATAGTGCAGGGAACTGGGAAATGAGGCTGTTGGGCTTCATG
Source organism: Argya squamiceps (assembly GCA_037834095.1). NCBI lineage: Eukaryota > Metazoa > Chordata > Aves > Passeriformes > Leiothrichidae > Argya > Argya squamiceps. The sequence continues at coordinate 5,897,216 of JBBMKD010000054.1, read as the reverse complement.
CCAGGTGCAGCCCATGGCTTTGGGGAACAGAATTGACCTTTTGGGGGCAGCTCTCATCTGGCATAAAGCCCCAGAGCTTTGCTGGCTTTGCTGGAGCTGTGACAACTCACGGCAGCTGCGCTTCAGCATCCCACGGGTCCTGCTGCCTCACAGCTCTGTCACTCTAATATTGACTTAATTTCTAGGAGAATTGGGAGCTCAGTGATATTTACACGATGCAGTGATGTCTGCAGGTGAGAGGCAGGTAGAGATTTGTCAAGCACGTTTCAAGGAGGGCACATCTCCGTTTCCGCTGTGGGGGGGAGGGCGATTTGGGGGAAATTAGGGAGGATTTGAAGGCAAATGGGAAGGTTTGGAGGGGAGGTGCTGGCGGCTGTCCCTGTCCATGGTGCTGACACAGAGCCGGGTACTGTCAGGGCTGAACCAGAGAGTGTTGTTATCTAAATATTTGGATTTTCTCCTCTTTGCAAGCAAACAGTCCAAGGCTTGTTTGAGCACAGAATCGGAAGAACAGTTTTCAACCACCCAAATATGCACAGGGGGATGCACAGCTGCACAGAGCAGGCTACAAAACATTGTTTCTCATTTTCTTTTTCGTAGGAACGGATTTTCCTGACACTCTCCAACTACATCTTTACAGTCATCTTCCTGACTGAGATGACAGTTAAGGTAAATGCAGGTGGAGGATAAGTGTGCCTGTATTTTATTAGTTGGTTTTTTTTTATTATGGTGGACTCACAAACCCTTAGGTCTATCAGCTGTGAGTGCGGTGTATATTTTCCTCTTCTGAATCATACTGAGATCCCCACGACATGCCTTATTCTGAGCACGTTTTACATCAGAACAATTTCACTGAAGTTGCTCTTGATTTACACCATTATAGGAGCAATGGGATCCTTGAATTCAGCAATCCTGCCCTATTCAGCAAAGCTCTTGAGCACATGCTTAACTTCGACCATGCATGTAAGTCCCATTGTCTTCAACAACCAGTTGTCCTCAACAACCTAAGCTGCTGTGTGCTTTCCTGAGGACGGAGAGACTTAAGCACATTGAAACACTTTGCTGGATTTGAGGCAGGAGGCTCAGAAACCCATGGCTGTAAATCTCTCTTGTGTAGTTCATTATCATCTCACAGAACAGTTGCTCTTTCTTTGGAAAGTTTTTCTAGTTTATTTATTTGCAAAGCTTGTACGTGATTGCTTGGCTCAGCCACTCTTCATCTTCTCTCCTGCACTCTATAGGAATAAAATATGATCTATTTTTTTTTTTTTTTTTTTAATGCCAGAGCTAAAAATGTTAGGAACAGTTTTGTGAGGTAGGTTTATCTGCATTAAAAGTACATCAGCTGTAAGGGACAACCTGGGATGTTTCTGCAGCAGTATTTTCATAACTCTTTCAATAGAACACCTTGCTGGTTTGTCTAATTAGAGTTCTGTACTGGGAAGCAAGTAGACTCACAGACTGGTGTCTGTAAATAACACGTTCTCAGCAGGTTGCTAACTGCAGCAAACACATTGGATGCTACAGTCATAATTTGTTGTAACTTGGTGTCTGGGCAGGTGGTGGCACTAGGCTTGTGTTTTGGGGAGAAAGCCTACTTGAAGAGCAGCTGGAATGTGCTGGATGGGGTTCTGGTGCTCATCTCTGTCATCGACATCCTGGTCTCGATGGTGTCCGACAGCGGCACGAAGATCCTGGGGATGCTGCGTGTCCTGAGGCTGCTGAGGACACTGAGGCCCTTGAGGTGAGTAGAGGCTGGGGAGGATCTAAGGGGTGTAGGATGTGTGTGCCAAAGGTAGGGCTGAGCATTCGTGCAGGGGAAGGAGCAGATGAGCCAAGGGCACCAGTGTCATCCCAGCCTCCTGCAGCTCCCCAGACAACGACAGTCTGCGGGTCCTGCAGAACTGCAGGAGCTCTGGGCCCTTGCTGTGTTCTGGGACCAGCCCCAAGTGCAATAGCAAACTGATCAATGCCTCTTCTGCTCATTAAAACACACATCCCCTGCTATTTGTGTTCTCATTTGCTCTGTGTAAAGTGCAGCTTAACAGCTTCTTCTCCCCCTTTCCTTCAGGCAGGCAATGGCTTTCGTAACAAAGAAGGAAATTAGTAGCAGGTGGTAGATCATTTTTAAGGAAGCAGAGACTCAACTGTTGCTTAACATAGAATGCAAAGAAGATTTTTTCCCCAGCTCCCCATTAATTTTAGAGAAACATTTACTTTGAAAATTACCCGGACAAGATGAAAGCAATTGTTCCACTAACTTGGCCCCCCAATTCTGGCAGCAGGCAGTATCCCATGCTCCAGGGACAGGCTCCACTCTGATAAGAACCTGCCCAAGGACCAATCTCTTCTACACAGGCTTCTGTTTGTGACCTGTACCCCAAGGCATGAAGGTTTTTCTTCATGCTAAATGCAGTTCCTCTTTAATACCATTGTTGCTGCTCCTGTTATGCAGCAGCTAATAAACCTTCCTTCTCAAAGCATCTTTGTGTGCCTGTCATAATTCACTGCTGCTTCCTCCATAAAAAGGTTCGCTTTGAGTCAGGATTTTTTTCTTTCAGAACAGAAAAACAGGACCCTACTTCTGATAGAAGATGTTGTTTTACTACCCCTGTGTGAATAATAAGTCTAAATAACAGTGGCCATGCCTATACATATCTTTCAAATATTCTCAGCAGCTATTAGGGGCATTCTGTTCAATTGGTCCATATATTTGTGTTATGCCTGGTGAGTTTTAGGACATGAACTGCTTTTAATCATTTTTATCTGGACAGCTGGTACCATTGGGGTAGTTCAGCTCCCTCACCATGTAAGTAGACTGTATTCCTATGTGACTCCAATTCAGGCTCTTCTCTCTTTGTGTGTCCCCTGGTACCTTCTGCAGTTTCTGGGGTAGTTTCTGCCCAGTTGTTGGTTGGGTAGATTTGCTCTGCTCCTCTGTTTCTGCTGATTTTTGACCTAAGTTAAGAAAACCTATAAAATAATCTAGATGGCTCAGGGTAAAAGAAGGATTGATTTCTCTTCTCTGAACTGTGGAATGCAAGTTTCTCTTTTGATGTTCCATGGTTAAATCACATTTAAAGAGAGACATTTGGGTTGTGCTGATCTCTGCTGGAGTCACCTGTCTGACCTGGTCAAAGCCCTGTATTCTTCTTTGTAGGTCTGTAGGGCTCTCTGGCCAAGACTTGGGTCTTTTTTAACTGGAGCCTCCCTCTGTAGTCACCTATGTGCATGAATAATCTGCAATTATGGGGAATAATCCACACAGTGACTGCAGGCTGAAGGAAGACCTGCCATCTGAAGCATGTGTGGGATTAGGCTCTTCCACTGCTGTTACATTTCTGTTGGTATTTGATTTGTTTTCTCAAGAGAGTAAGTGCATTTTTTCAGCCAACATGCTGCTTTCTACTACAAAGGAAATGTAAAAAAAAGACAGCAACAAGCCCATCCCCTAAATATGTTCAGAATCAGTTCTGTTCTCCCATTATTAGATTTGTAGGAAATGAAAAAGCAGCCATCAGACTGGGGGCTTTTCGGTAAGTCACAAATCTCTGCCTGTGGAAGCCCATCTGCCTGGGTGCCTCACATCTGGGCTGCCCTGAGCAGCCTCTGCCCACAGCTGCCCACAGCTGCCCACAGCTGCCCATAGCTGCCCACGGGCTCAGCGTGGGGCTCAGGGATCACATCCTCACTGCACAGCCTGGCATGTGCAGCTGCATCAACAGGGGGTGACAGCTGGGACAGGTGACCTGAGGTCTTTGCACACCATGTCTGGGTGAAGTCTCTCGTGGAGGCTGAGCCAGATTTTCTCCTTCAGGAAGGTGTAAGGCAGAGATCAAAGCAAATGCTCCACTCACAGCACAGAGGAGCCAACCTGGCTCCTTCTGTCCTCCCTTTCTGGGGACACTCCAGGACAGGGGTGTAGGAGGACACCCTCAGTGAGAAGCCAAGCCACAGCTGTGTGTGTTACTCTCAGCTCGAGGGCAGAGACAACCCTCGTCATCTCTGTGTTGGTTTTCCCACTGGATGGACTGGAAGGGGGATTCTTGCAAAAGATCTCCCTCATTCTGTCTCTTGATTCTCTCACCCCATTGCTTTATGCAGCACACAAAACCCCACACACTTCTGCCTTCTGCCTAGGCATTGAAAAAACCTGTATGCAAATCACAGGGTTTTGATTGCATTTTTGATTATCAGCCTCCAAACTGAATCCACGAAGATTCAAGACCAGCTCTATGACCAGAATTCCAAAAATAAATTCACAGTGGAATGACATTTAAAGATGTTTCCATGACCCTCTGATGTTTCAGCCAGTAAAGGCATTGCTTACACAATAACATTCCTTCCTAATGCATTCAACCTGCTGTTGTTGGGATCAAGTGTTACAGCTTAAGATACAAGAGAAATCAAAATTGAAAATGTATTCAGATTTAATATGGGTGGACTTCTGGGCTGTTTTACTCTCTACAGAGCCTGGGGTTTGACTTCTAAAGCACACAGATAAATTATTCACTTTTATACTATTGTGGTGTAATAGTCATTTCATAACTCTCTTCTATCTATCATATTATCACCTTTGGTAATTTTCTTTTAATCCGTGGAGGAAGGTCTTCATTAATGTTGATCTCTTGCTTCATCTAAATGCTGCTACTTCTTCTGAGAGTTCTCATCAGGAAGGCTTAATGTTGGTAATAATGGATCCAACTGGGATGATGTTGGCAGTGGGTTTGGAGCATCTCACACCAGGAGTTCAACAACGTTGGGAATCCTCAGACCAGAAGAACCAGGGGGAATTAGAGAGATTAACATTTTCTTCGCATCAAAATAAAGAAGAAATAATGTCTCATTTCAATTTCCCTGTTTGTCTTATGCAGATGTAATGCAGACTGGAATTGTGCTGAATGGAACCTTGTCAGGTCTCCTTTTCTTGCACAACTGCAGGGCTCCAAACTGGCAGTATCCTTCAGCCATAAATTGCAGGGGTGTGGGTCAGAGAATAAGATTTTACAAGCCTGATAGCAGCAGGGCCTTGGCAATACAGATGAGATGTGGGAATGCCATATGTTGACATATTTGAGGTGGTACTAATAATCTGGAAAAGCTAAGAATTTCATTGACACCTCTTAAAGAATTGTCAGACTCCTAGGAGGCTATCAGGAATCTTTGCATGGACTTGCCTGAGTGTTGGATCATGCCCTTAGTCTGAGGCAGCTCCAAGGTCTAAAGGTTTCCATTAATAAGAATTATTATTTTTCAAAATCTTTTCAAAGTCTTTTTTCCCTGTAATGCTGAAAACAGCACTGGCATGGAGCTGAACTGGTGGCAGCTTTTACCCTAATGCATTGTAATTTGAGGAATTCCCTGGTTGATCAAAATGCTTAAAGCAGCCAAATGCTGATTTTTTTCAGCCCTTTTTTCCTCAACATGCACATGATTTTGCAAAGTCAGACAAGTAACCTCCTATTTTCCCTCTCAGCTGGATATGAAATAGTACCTCACAGGGGAAATCACTTTATTATTTCTAGAACAGCATTTCATAATAACTGTTGGAGAAAATTATCAACTTTAAACTCTGGAGACCAAATTCCTTCCTTGTTCCCCAAAACTTAAGGATGCTCCAGTAGTTCAGACCATAGACATTCAGTTTAGAAGACTTGACTTTGGTTCCATCCTGCATGACAGTGGACAGAAGTCCACGATCCCTAAAGTCAGTATCTCTAAAGGCACCAAAGGACCTAATTTACATTGAAATAATTGGAATTGAGTTGCCTCCCTACATCTGAAAACGTGGCTTGCCTTCCTCCCCTGCCTCAGTTTCCCACCTGTAGTTTGGCAGGTGTGTTTCACCCAGGACTGTGTGAGGAATGTGAGGGGTGTGGACATCTTTAGTGCATCTGAGGAGCTGGAAGAGATGTTCAGCCTCAGCCTGTGTGGCCCAGGGCTCACTTTGTGCACTCAGACATGGCCTGTTAGGCTGCATTTCCTGGCTCATTGATTTGGGCACACTGAGCTGCTCTTCAGCCTGTTTGCTGGGCTGGGCTCAGCTCTCAGCCCCCTGGCAGCAACAGCAAAGTCTCCAGGCTGGGCTAATCCCTGTGGGCAGCTTTGGCAGCTCACATTGACCAGTCCCCACACTGCTCATGGGGTGTGCAGCCTTCTGCTCCTTCAGCCCTCTCACCCTCCAGCTCCTTCCCTAAAACACCCAGATCTGAGTGTCAGGAAAACTGAGGTGTCAGAAACAGGGAGCCACATCACCCACCTGGCAGAGATGCCCAGTGTGAGGAATAGCAGCATCTGCTCTTTGTGTTTCACTGGTAAGACAGCAGATAAAAATACCACCATCTGTTTCTTTCTGAAAGTGATAACTGATGAGTTACCCTTGACATTTTGAGTAAATATTTAACTGAAAGAAAAGGAAATAAGCTTTAGCTTTTCAGGATATGGTTTAAACCCAACAGTTTTGGTGAGAGCTGGTGGCCATGCATTGAGCACTGCAGGTCACTCAACTTGCAGGCCCTGGGGCAGGAGAGGGATGGTGCAGGTTGGCTGTGGTCCCAGATGAGGCCACGCATGACCAGTGTGAATGTGTCCATGGGGATCTCTGCTGTGAACACCATGCCAGGGAGAAGGAGTAGAGGAGAACTTGGACCCTGTCCAGGCAGAAAAACTCCAACAGTGCTTCAGGTGCTGGAGCCAGACTTGGGGAGAAATGGGAGAGGTGGTGAGAGGACTCCTGTGCAAAAGAAAGACTCAGGCAGAAACTAGAACGTGGGGAGGTTTGGGGTGCATTTGAGAGCCAAGTGTTCAAAGGAGTCACCAGCAGCACCCAGAAACACACAGACACTTCCCTCCTCTGACTTTCACAGCGTTTAACTGCTTCTGACTCGTGAAAGCAGTTTCTATGGCATCAGTAAAAACTGATTTACAAAGCTAGTGAAATGCTTAATTCCAGCTGGCATCAAGAGGAGGGAGGCATGTAACCTCTTCAAATGCCTTTCTTGGTCCCCACCTTCAGGTCAGTGAGGCTGAATATCTCATTCATCTTTCCCAGCATGGTGAGATGGTTTCTCTAAATCACACAAGACTTGCCCTTTCTTTGCAACATTAACCTTGAGATTATAGTACAGTTTTTCTTTTGTTTTATTTTTTCAGTCATGAAGTCCACATTATTCTCCTTCAACTTTCTGATATGATGTAATCTTCTGTTATGAAATTCTGTGTGATACCAGACAGAGACGAGCTACAGAAATTAGGTTAGATGCTTCTGGTTCTGCCAGTGAAGTGTCACCTGGGGGACAGCACTGTTTTAGAGCTGAGGCTGTACAGTGGGTATATAGCAGAAATTGTGATGGTCTGAGGGGTCTGTTTGCAGCAGCACTATAAGGACACAAGAGATTATTTTTTAAGATGAGAGTGGTGAAAACACAGGTACAGGTTGCCCAGAGAGGTGACAGGTGCCCCATCCTTGGAAATACCAAAAGCTACTGAGCAACCTGATCTAGTAGGAGGTGTCTCTACTCATTGCAGGGGGTTAGAATAGTTGACCTTTAAAGGTCCCTTCCAACCCAAACCATTCTGTGATTCTGTAATTGCTACAGATGTGCAGGGAGATGTGTAAGAGTGGCAGCTCCATTTCATGGACTGAGACAGGGAAACCAGGTGTCTAAATCTGTTTAGGAAAGGACAGAGGGAGGCCCTCTCTTTGTAGTCCTAGACAGCTACAGGCATGTGTCTGTGGATGGCCCAAGCAGAACAGCTGAATTTTCTGGCTTGGCTCCTCATGTTTTATCCTCCTGTTCTTTATTTATGCAAAGCTGCATGTGTTAGGCAGAGACCCTTCCCTCCAAGACCTCCATAACTTTACAGGTCAATCTTCCAGAAGTGCTTTTTCCATCATGATTTTTGAGTAACTTATCATTCTAAAATTTTTTCTAATGCTATGTTCTTCATGTCTTCTATCTTGATAGGAGGTAAAACTGGGCAGGAGCAGGACTAACAGCTTTTGTAATTACTGGCCCCTACAGAGTCATTAGTCGAGCCCAAGGACTGAAGCTGGTGGTGGAGACTCTCATGTCATCCTTGAAACCCATTGGGAACATTGTGGTCATCTGCTGTGCCTTTTTCATAATCTTTGGGATCTTGGGAGTTCAGGTGAGTCCTCTGTAAGCCTCAGCACTTTACTTGAAAGTGTAACAAGCCCCACATTGCCCCAGGTCAGCATATCTGTATGCAGGGCACAGTGTAAGCCTCTCTGAACCTGAACTGATGTCAGGATGGATGGGGTGTCCTTGCTCACTGCAGGGAGTTGGACTAAGTGACCCCTAAAGGTCCTTTTCAATCAAACCCATTCTGTGATTCTATGATCTCCCCTCCACCTTTTTTCTAGCTACAAGCTGATGGGGAAATAGAAACTCGAAGCTGAAATCATTGCCTTGTAAACTCCAGAGAGATCTTGGACTGGAGATTCATCCAGATTCTGACAGTTTGTGTAACTGAAAGCCTGCAGAAACAAAGATTTCTGAGTCTGTTTCCTGCCGGCTCTGCTGGCAATATCCTCACTCCCAGGAGTGCAGGAACCCAAGGGAAAAGGCAGTTTCCAATGCAATTGGTTTCTCATTACCTGGGAAGAAGAGATTGCTTCATATAAATATTCTGACATAACACTTACTTCTTTCTGAAGTTTATCTGATCTGTCACAGCCATCTTGTGGAAAGCAACTCTATTTGGCTTTGTTTTAGAAAGGTGTCCTATATAATATTTTGCACTAATATACTGCCTAAATAATAAATACAGCATTGAAAATAAACAGAGGAGAAAATCATGCCATCCATAACCACCTCAGCAGCTTGACTGGTTTAGCATTACAGCATAAAAACACCCATCCATTATATTAAACAGATTCATAAAACTAAGTATATCCCATAAAACAATCAGACACGAGAAAATTTATGCCAGACAACAAAACTTGCAGTATGCTCTTTGAATTCCATCCCTGCTAATTGCAATGCTTTCCCTGGTGACTTGCAGCTTTACTTTAAATTGTCATGACTATTGATGTGATGCAGTGGTAGATACAAGCAAGACTGATCCTGTATTCAGGATGCAAAACTCTCAGTTAATATTTATGTCTAATTAGGTGTAAGATGAGGCCAGAGCTATTTTCTATAAAAAGATGATCTCTCCAAGTTACAGTTAGCTTTTCCATTTAAATATAAGCTGGGGATCAAACTAGAGATTTTTAATGCTATTAAAATCCAGACATTGAAGTTTCTAACAGCATGTCCTCTTTGCAAAACTGTTTTGGTTGTAGAGCTGCCCATGTGTGAGTTGTCATTAATAAGATACAGGAATAGGTGGATAAAGCAAGTCCAGTAGGAAACACTGGGTCTTTTCCTTTCAGAAGTGCCAAACTGTGAAGTACTGACAGGGATCAGTGTTTTTGCAAATTGGGCTTTGTATTTCCAAACCCTGTCAGGAGCACTGTTACTGCTCCCACCTGAGTGGCATTACAGTCCAGCTTCTGGAGAAGTTATATTTACAGACAATATACTAAAACCAGTTATTTACCTTCCTGCTTAATTAAAACTTTTCTCTGTGAAGACTATATCTCCCCAGTCTGCCTTACCACAGATAGTGTTTCTCCATGGAAAGATCAGGGAATACTTCTTGCATCCAAAAATTCTATGATTGTGTTGTGCAGTGATTAATTTTGCATGCCTAGAGACCATCTTCCTGCTGTTGATTTCTGAAGGAAACCCATGGAGTAATGTGTGGGTTTATCTTGTTCACTGTTATTTCTACTGTTATTTGTCTAGAACAACAGATCAAACCCCATCAGTGTCTCTTCTTGGTATACCCAGGTAGTGTTTTAAGGAGCCTAGAGAGCAGGTTGCCATTTTCCCCCCTTCCCAACAGTAATGTCAATAGCTTCTGTCAGCAAATAAAAGTGGATTTGTTGGCTGTCTCCTGGGCTTTGATACCATCCATCCTGCTAGCATCAATCACCCTCTCTGAAGCAGTAATCATCCCCTGCCACTTTCTGTTCCATGCGTGGGAAGCACCAGGTCTAGAATTAAGCACATGGAGGCTCCTGTTCCCCATGCAGGTATAAATCAGAGCTGACTCTTCAGGAATTGCATCTCCCCAGGCTTAAACCAAAGAAAATAAGCTCAGGATCAGGTATTCAGCACTGGCTGGGCTTGGCTCCTTGAACTGTGCACAGGGAGTATTTTCAGTGACCCGAAGACTACAGAGCTTTATGACAGCTGGGGCACAGCACCCAGGATCAGAGAGCAGAGCAGGACTGACGGGAGTCTTGATTCAACACAAATGTCACCCTCAGGGGCTCATCTCCCCTCTGAAGTGTCCCATTGTGACCTCTATGAGCAGAGATTAGTCCATCACTGGGCCTCTTCCCTGCCACCTTTTCTCTGCTGACAGAGGGCCCCCGTTAACTTCATTTGTTGTTAACTGGGCTGAGAGTCACCAGAGTTGTTCCACATGTGGTAAGAAGCCATTAGCTGGTCTGGGCTATTGGTTGGGGCTACTCTTGAGCTGACAACTCAGGAGCAAAGGCCTTTAGGTGAGTCTCAGATCACTGAACCAGACAGCTTAATGCATGAGGTGGGTGTCCTAAACGATGTGAAATCATGCATTTGCTCATTCGGTGCATATTATACAGGCTGCTCACTCTTAATAAACTGCATGAATGAGGTCAGTTCCCTCAACAGCTCTGGTTGGCGTGGGCTGTGCAGAGAACCCCAGAAAAATGCCCATCAGCTGCATAGAAATCCTGTGGACACTTCCTCTCTTTGCATGTTTTGCAGCTTTTCAAAGGCAAGTTTTTCGTCTGCCAGGGGGAGGACACCAGAAACATCACAAATAAATCGGATTGTACAGAAGCAAGCTACAAATGGGTCCGGCACAAGTATAACTTTGATAATCTCGGCCAGGTATTACTGGAATGGTAATCTGCTTCTTTGCTCCTTTACCTCCTTGACTTGAAACCTGTGGCTTATTATCCCATGGGATTTTCTTACAGGGCACTGCCAGCCACTGTAAATATTCAGTTCACATACACAGCATTCTGTCTCTGTAAATCCCAAAGGCAGTGTTTCCAAGCAGGCATACACTTCTTTTCAGAACAGAACAAGCACATGTGGCTTCGTGGAGCACTTAATTGCTTCACTGCTACATAACAAACCAAATATATCTTGCAGAAGGGCTTGTCTAATAGAGCTGGACATTTTCAGCCATCTCTGCAACGCAGCCTTTTTTTAGCAGTGTGGTAAGAACTAATTAGTTGGGAGCAGTAGAGACCCAGAGGGTGGAAATGAAACCGCTTTTGTCTTCAGCACTGTGGTTTCTGAATTACTGCTCGTTGCTGAACCAGGCATTGGCATTGATAGGTTTTGCTGCCAAGAGAAATCTTGGTCATCAAAGTGTCCCATTATCAGACCGGTAATGACATTCCTCAGGCTGAAAAGGGCAAAGAGGAGTGAGATGTTACAAGTAAAACAGGTTTAGTGCAACTGTGCCTAACTTTTTTTTTCCATGCACTTGCAGGCGCTGATGTCCCTCTTTGTCCTGGCCTCCAAGGACGGGTGGGTGGATATCATGTACGATGGCCTGGATGCTGTGGGAGTTGACCAGCAGGTACAAGCTGCAGCACAGCTGTAACAAATAACTTGTCAAAGGTCACACATCTGAGCTCTCATTTTGCAGAGTACTGTGGGCTTCCACAGTCAAATGGGGTTATGGGTTTAGGATCCAGGGTGGTGCTTAATCCAAGTTGTGGGATAGGATGATTTCAGTAAAAGACTTTATTTGTACTCAACACTTTTCCTACAGATTTTGCAACATGAATGCTGTAAGTCTTGTTAGAAGTGCACCTATCAAAGGATGGATTGACTGTTTAAGCAGCTTGGTCATTTCAGGAGAAAAGAAGTGCTTTGTATAGGCAGAGGTTTGCAGTGAGGGACTTGCAGTAGCTGCAAAAGATGCTGCTGTCCCTTACACAGAAGAGAGGTAGTGCTTCTGTCCTCAACACACATTTTAGGAGTATTCAGTTAAAATGCCTCATAAAGCTCTAATTTTCAGGAAGAGCAGAGCAGCCTGAGCTGCCTGAAAGCGCTGTGAGTTCTGTGGATGGCACAGCTGTATCAATTTGTTCCCATTCTTCTTTTTGAGGTTCAGTTGAAATTTGCCTTCCTCCACTTTGCAGCCAGTCATGAACTACAATCCATGGATGCTCCTCTACTTCATTTCCTTCTTGCTGATTGTGGCCTTCTTCGTCCTCAACATGTTTGTGGGGGTGGTGGTGGAGAATTTCCACAAGTGTCGGCAGCACCAGGAGGAGGAAGAAGCCAAGAGGCGGGAGGAGAAGAGGCTCCGCCGGCTGGAGAAAAAGAGAAGGAGTAAGGAGAAACAGATGGCTGGTCGGTAGTCTTTCCACATCTTTCTGAGTCCTGCTTGACCTTCCACACAATCCCCTCCTTCCTCCCCTCCCTGCCTCCTGTCTGGTGATAATTCTTCTCCCAAAAGCATGTCCAGCTGTAGAATTTGCATGAAGGAAATAGTGTCATTTTAGGCTGAACAAGGAGCCAAGAAAGCCTTTTTAATGGCTGCATGATTTGCAATGACCTTTCCATTGGGGGTTATTTAAATTAAAAAATAATAATAATCAGGCCTGGAGCTTCTTGGATAGCAGAGTTCAGTGTTACACAAATAGTGACAATTGCAAAGATCAGTAGCGCTGGATGGCATCATAAATCTCAGTCATGAGCGCTGCTGCTGATTACTGGATTCACTATTTGGTTTATTACAGTCTTGTAATGCCACAGTGATGTTACCTGTCCCATTTATCAAGCAGGTTTATTTGTTGGCACAGTAGCACCACTGCTATTCAAGAATGTAATAAAATAATGGAGTCATCTCATTCTAGTAATGCTTTAAAATTCCATAGAGAAACATACAAATGCATTTGCTTGAGAAATACAGATTAGAAGAAAAAAACCCAACCAGACAAGGAGAGTAACTAACTAGACAAAATAGTGCTGGTGCAAATTGAATCCAACTCCCAAGTAGATGTACAAGTATGCAGCCCTGCACAGAGGAGGCTCTACAGGTGAAACAAGGAAAGACCCCACTCCGCCAAGTCTCTAACCTGACATTTGTCTCTTAGTCTCTTTTCATTTTAATGTAGTTGAATAAGTCAGAAATAAGTTAGCCAGAGGCCAGAGGTTGGAGGTGCTCTTCTTCTTGCATGCTCTCTCTTCTGACTGAACTTTCTCCATTGCCCTTCCTGTCCATGGCCTTGCACTTTTCTCCCTGGTCAGTCCTCCTCCTGCTCTCTGCCTGTCCCCTTTCACTTCTCTATCTTTGACAGACTTCAGGACTGTTTAAGAGGGTATCTGATCAGGTGCTTGTTCCCAAAGCTGGTGATAATAAGTCTGTTTTAATTTTTAATAGCCTAAGAGGTGTTTAATAGCTGTTACAGGCTTAATCACGGAACCACGTTACCACAGTGCTGCCTCTGCCTCTCTCAGTTCAGCATTTACCCACCCATTTCCTTTGGTCACATCTTTCAGTCCTTTGAGATTCACAGATTTTGTAACCACTAAGATGTGTCACACCAGCCTCTGGCCATCAAACTTGGGTTTTTGCCGAGAGCCTGGTTCCTTCACTGGCCAGTGTAAAGTAGGAGGCTTCCCTCAAGAGCACTGGAGAACACATTAGACTGTTCTCAGTTAAGTGGGATACAGATGGGAAGAGGTTTTTTTGTTGCTGGGTGTTTTTGTTGGGTTGTTTGGTTTTTCTATCCCTCAAAAAAATGCCTAGAAAGCTCTTTTGCTTAGTCCAAGTTCCCAAGCACAGTTTCAGACTGATGAGTTAGAAAAGGATGTTAAAGGCTGGATAGAATGATCGCTATTTAAAGTTGCAGGTTTGGAATGCAGACATTTCTGTAGAAGAAAAATAGATGTTTAGTTATTATTAATTACTGTATTCATAGTGCTAGAGGAACTAGATGAAGAAAAGATGTAAGTCTGGGCAATTTCCCAGTGGGTAGGAATCACAAACCATCCTTGGAGATACAGTTATTCATTCAGTGCTATGAAATGCCTAATTAAAGAGGCAATAAACAGCTATTTTACTGAGGATCAAATATTGCTGAGTATTCAATTGCCATAAAAACCTTTAAAGAGCAAAATATGAAGTCCTCCAAAACGCTTCAGAACAGTTTTCCCAATTCGTGCTCAGCGAAATTGGTTTTAATTGACCGTGTCCAGCTTTGCCCTCGGAGGCAACAGATGTCATTGTTTAATTTTGTTCTGCACAGTGGGAACTTGCAGATGAAACCAAGACTAGGGCTGGAATTGTGCCAGCAACTGAATGGGGGTTTCTTTCAGCTGGGCTTCCTCAGTGACCCCAGATGCCCAAACCAGCTTAGGGATGTCAGATACAGACAGACACTGACACGTGACTGGTGGCACAGTCATTTTTGGTTGTAGACTCTTCCCATGCATTTATCCAATCAGGTATCTGAAAACCAGGGAAGCGTGTGAAATCTGAGATGTGGGCAGGTGCAGGAGTGGTCACTGTGAGGTATTGCTGTCCCAGCAGGAAGTGTCCCAGACTGTCCTTCAGCAGTGTCTTCCTCATCATCGACAGGGGATTCTTGGGGATGCCTTGGGCTTCCACATGTGCCCGTGGGAGAAGCACAAGAGCCCTTCGTTTTTCACCTATGCCTGAGCCCACCCTCCACGAGGCACAAGGATCCCACAAGGAAAACACTCCTGGTAGAGGCAACGGAGAGCCTGAGAGGCACAGGACCCTTGGCCGGGGCTGGGTAGTGTTGCCGCGTGTCATGCCGGGTGATTAATGCCGTTTCGTTCTTTTAGATCTAATGCTGGATGATGTATTAATGGAGAGCTCAGCCAGTGCAGTGCAAGGTACTGGGAAGCCGGCACGTCTCGTCCCCTGAATGGCAGTGCTGTGTCACTAACGGCGCCTGAGGCATCCCACTAAACCATGTGTGTGGTGCAAAGCTCGTTTGCTTCCTCCATGGCACACGCATCTCATCCTGAGCTGCAGGTCTGCAGACCTGCCTCAGCACTGACACTTGCAAACCCTTAATTTCCTCCTCGATCATCTTATTCAGTTTGGTTTTTTTCCTTCTGGTTTTCATTAAGACACTGTCAGACTTTTCACGTCTTTTTTTTTTTTTCCCTCCTTTTTTTTTTTTTGGTTCTTTTAGCTTTTTTTTTCTGAAGAGAATAATGCCTGGACTGTGAAATGCATCCTCTACTGTTGACTTTAGCTTTCCAACCATCAGCTTAGGAGTCTGAGTAATTTGTAGGTGTGTGTCTTTGGAAGGCTTAGAGAGGATATTTCATAATTTCTTCAGTCCTTGCTTATTGCTCCACAAACACTGTGCTCCAGGGAGTATTTTTTTCAGTATAGGGCAGAGCCTCAGTGTTTCAACAGGGAGCTCAACCCCACACCAACCCCATGTGGACATGGGGTTTAGTCAATGTGCTGCCCAGTGTGTAAATTCTGTGTGTTGATTAAGAGTTTCTCAATCCATGAAGCATCTTGTAAATGAAAAGAAATAAAGATACCACCTCAAAGCCTCTCCAGGTCTTGGTGGAGATGGACCAGCTGGACTCAACACTGATAGGATTTGAGCTGCCCCTTTTGACCCACAGCTCGCTCACATCTCCCTTTCCCAGCCCCCCTTCTCAGGATGATGCTCAGGGCTGCAAATCCATCCCTTGCTCTTTTTATTTTTAGGAGAAGCTTTGATCTGGCAAGCATTTTGTTTGATTCATAACTTAAGAATATTAGCTTGAATATTTAAGGAGGCACCAACACAGAAACAAATATAGCTGTAATTTTCAACAAAAATAATACACTACTTAAATTGCACTATTAAAACTCTAACCTGTGCACAGGCTCCTACTGTTTGAGATGGGAGCAGGGCTCCATCCATCTCTCTTAGATTGCAGGGAGCTTTGATTAAATAAAAATTGGCTTTCACTGCAGAGATAACTCAAGGAGACAGAGGTTCTACCTTGTATTTCTAAGGCCTTGTTGGAGGTTATCCCAACATGCTTTAATAAATCCTGAATCTCCTTCCCATTGCCATTCCTGATATTTATATTTCTTTGCTGTCTTTCTTGCTGCTCTTGCTGGGCCCCCTGGCCTCTCCTGTGAAAGTGGGGTAGTGCGAGGGAGGGGCTCTCACTGGGTTTGGTGATTTGGTTATTTTTTATTCTTTTTGCTTGATTGTGACTCCTCTCCTGGTCCTACAGAGCTGCATCAAGGCTGTCGTATTTTATGTTATTTTTAAGGCACTGAACTCATTCCAAACCCCTCTGTTATCCCATGCAGGCTCAGAAAGTCTCTTAGCATTTGCCCTTAAAATGTGTACAATTGTCAGGTCTGTGCTTTGTGTTTCCTTTTCTTGTCTTTTCTTTGGATCCAGTGGTAGTGAATGTGCCATGCTGCTCTTCAGGCACCAACATGAGGAAATAGAAAGGTTTTATTTCTGAACCTGACCGTTGGAAATTTGAGGAATCAGTCCCTGGGTGCAGTAGATGAACTTCTGTGGCTCAGTGAGGAATCTGGAGTTGTGACCCAAAGCTTGCCCACATCTCTGCACTTTCAAAGGGCTTCTTTTCTTTTTCTATGAAGACAAGATGGAGTTGTGTGTGTGTGTGTCTGTATGTGTGTGTGCTGCTGCCTGGTGCTTAGTGAGATATTTTATAATTTTTTTTCTCCAAGTCTACATTCTATCACAACTGGAATCTTCACAGTGGAAATAATTTATCATTTTCCATTTCACTTTTTTTTTTTAATAAATCCATTCAGTACAATAAAAGCCGAGTAAAACTCTGTGTTTAAATAAAACAAGTTCCTTCAGTGCAAACTATTTTTTAACCTAATAATATTCTTTATACACTTTGTAAATCCAGCTGCATCATGGGCTCGTTGCTCACTGGTTTGCCGGTGTCCTCCAGGTACCCAAACTTGCAAAGGAGTTAATTCCCTTATTATAGGAGAAGGAAGAAGCTGAAGGAGACAGTAATGGAATTGTCCCACTCTTGTGAATTCCAATTTCCCGTGCCCACGCACTTCTGGCTCGAAGTCACCTCGGGGAAAGTGGCAATTTCTCTCTTGACAGGGCTATATTTGGAGGCAGATGCTCCTCGGAGATATTTTAGAGCTACATGCCCAGCTTGATTCCCCCCAAAAAATGCAGTTAACAGGGAGAAAGTGGCCCCAGTCCCATTCCCTGCTGCACTGGCAGAGACCAGCTGAGCCCTGGGAGACTCTGGGAGCTGGGAGTGGCACTGCCCAGCAAAAACAGAGGAGTCCACGTGCTGCTCTGCTGGGCACTGGTGGTGTCTCACAGGTGACATCCCACAGCCATCAGACAGATGCAGTACAGGGTTTAGTGCCCCAAACCCAGTCTGGGATCACTGAATCCCAAGGGCATCTGGCCTGGGAAAAGTTAGACAGGGATCAGGAATGGGAAATGTTTATCCTGCAACAGCAGTGGTCATTTCCTTTCCAACCAAACAGAAGAGAACAGCGTTGAGTTCCCAGCCCTTGTCAAGGGGATCAATTATAAATCCTACAGCTTGATGCCAAGAGTTGAGTACTCAAGCTTGGGATACAAGCTGAGTTGAGAGCCCATAGGAAATGATGAGCTAAAGCCAAGTGCACCCTGATCCAGGCACTGCTCCCTTGCCACTACAGTCAGTCCCCTTGGGCCACCATCACCCAGGATGGAGGGGCAGGTGGGATCTGCTCAGACCACCACCCAGCTGGCTGCAACATCCCCTTCCTACATGGGTTAGGAGGAGATTTCTCAGGATCCACTGCCTGAGCCAAGTTTGTCCTGTGTAATGACCTCAATATTTGACCCACTTCTCCCTCTGTCTTGGCCCCCAGCCCTGGTGAAGCAGCTTGATTTACACCCTGTTTACCAGCCTGATGTCTCATAGTGGGCTTTTGCTGTATTTCCTCATCTTTTCTCATTCTGCCAATTCCTCTTTATTGGTTTGCCCTTCTCCTCCTTTCTTTAACACCATGTGTGCCTGGAAGCCACATTAACCTCTCCAGCAATAACCAAGACTAACCCAGAGCTCTTGTTGTTCTTGACACAGTGTATTGTAACAGTACAGTAATGTGGTGTTGTGTTAGTTGTGAAGTTCACCACCCGGACTTTAACAGATGTCTGTATTTCCCAAGATGTTGGTATTGTTAAGTTCTTTATTGCAATAATTACAAAATGGCACTGTGTCATAGGGGGCATGGGCTTTGCACAGGGGGAATTATACTGGATCTGTCCCCAGATTTTCTGCAGAACTCTGCGGGGTCAAGTTAAAGAAATGGTATTTTCACAACAATAAAAAACTGGTTTATCTGTTCAGAAAGTTCCCTGCCCACCTAGACACAGTGGGGATTTATCCCTAGCCCTCAGGCAGCATGGTAGCCTGTGTGTGGGGTCATCCCACGGGAGCATCTCTGTGGCACCAAGATGCATGGCTGGCATGGGGACACTGGGGAAGTGAGTGGTGACATGATTTGTAAGCATGGGTTGCCAGTTCCCCTCTTAAAAAAGTTAACAGGGAAGGATGGAACATTTATCACTGGGAATTTTCAAAGGCTGCAAAGGGTATCTGTGAGAGCAGCATCCACAGAGGTCTGGCTGTGGAAACCTGCATGCTGGGAAAGGTGAACAGGACATCTGGGAGAGAGGGGTGCATGGAGGAAAAGCCTTTGCAGATATCTGAACAATTAGCAACCCTGCTTATAAGGTCATGCACTGGCTAATCCAGGTGCAGGAGCCCTGCACAGGGAACATTTTCAACCTGTCTCTAAATCCTCTCTCTGTTCTAACAGCATTGGTGGTATTCTGTAGGATTTGGAATTACGTGTCAGTCAAAGCTGAGAAATAAAATTGAATTCCAGTGTAATTATTCATAAGTAAATCCATTGTAGGAAAAGGTAGAAACGTTGACATTTTTCTTTTTGAATGTGAATTATACATAAATGTAGAATAAGTAAGTGATCCAATTACGATGGTGTTTCTTTCTGAGATGATAAGTTGGTTCATTAAAATAGGGCCTATTCCTAACCTAATTGTATTCAAACATTTTGGTTAATTTGCTACTCATAATTTAGCATAATGTGATCGAGATATCTTGACTTTATGGAGATTTATGCAGATTCTGAGATATCTGACAAAGTCTTATGAGTGAGTCAGCAACTACTAGTGCTTTTTTCATAAGCACTCAATAGATTCAGCATGAAAATTAATTTTATAGACCTTTTCATCGATACTGTGCTTTAGCACTCAGGTGCAGATCACCTAAAGCCTACTGCAGATCAGACAGTGAGTATTAATACTGCCTTTCACTTGATGACACTGAACAGAATTTTGGGCCTTCCAAACCCCTACAGAATAAAACTGCTGAGTGTTTTTTTTCCCTTTGGTCCCTGGGCTGGAAGGGAAAGGTCTGTCTCTATGGAAAAAAACAAACCTGATTTTTCAGGATCCTGCTATGAAGCAGGGAGCGCATGAAACCATTAACTCTATGGATTTGATTGCAATGTTATTGGCTATTGACAAAGTGAACTCTATTTCCAGGCAAAATATAATCTTCTAAAATTAGTTTTCACCTGGGCAACCCAAACCTGTGCTTCCTGGCATCATTCTTGCCCAATGTTTTTTCTTGGACTAATGTGTCAAACTGTACATTTGCTCTGGAGCACTAAATATCAACCGTGCAATTCTTACAGCTCAATAATTTTCATAACCAGCTGATCATCTATTTATGAGGATAATATTATACTCTGACATCTTCAAGATAGCCCTTTCCACTTCAATCTGCATTATAATGCCTTCTTGAAAATTGTACTGAATTATATACTCAGCCTTGGCCTTTCCTCATTAGAGATTAGGTGAGTAAATGAGTTTATCTCTAGGAACATTTGGGGTCTAAAGTCCATGTGTCATCCCCGAGGCAGCTGAACGTGGGACTTAGTTGGACAGTGAAATCTGCATGTTGATAATCTTGTGTAAATGGAGGATCGTTATCTTCTGATCACTAAGGCTCATTGATCAGTTTTCCTTGGTATTTTTATGGACAATTTTTCTGACAGCCAAAGTGTTGAACACAGTTGTCTCTACAGTTTATTGCAAAGAACATAATATGTTTGCACTCTTTCTCTTACAACAACCACCACAAACTCAATGGCCTGTGTTTTTAGGCAATTGTTAGTAAAATCTGTCCCCAGCATCTGGCCGATAATTGGGTTTTCAGATGCTCTGGGGACTTTTAAGATCAGCAGAAACAAAACCTGTTGTTTTAATTTCAATTTAACTTCAATTTTCCTACAGAACAAAATTATTTTTAGCAGCACACTAGTCCCAGCTCACCTCATCCCTGATGCCACAAGGCTGAGTATAGAGCATGTCCCACTGAAGATACTTAATAGATGTAAGATGATGGGAGCCATCATGTATTAAAAATGATAACACGCCAGCAAGAAAAAAAAGGCAAATAAAAAAGACAGCATGTTGCTGTGATCAGTCTAGAATTTACCATCCCTGGAGTTGGAGAGTGAGGGTGCGTTGGCTTGAGAAAGACACAGAGAAATCCCTTGATTTGCCTGTCGCTCTCCTCCCCGCTGCAGAAGCTCAGTGTAAGCCCTACTACTCGGATTACTCCCGTTTCCGCCTCCTGATCCACCAGATGTGCACCAGCCACTACCTGGATCTCTTCATCACCGGCGTCATCGGCCTCAACGTCATCACCATGGCCATGGAGCACTACCAGCAGCCAAAGGTACTGGGACAGCCTGGGGGGACAGGCAGAGCTGTGCTGGGGTGTGCTGGTGGGCAGGGTTAAGGCCAGCTTTGCCAGTGGAGTGTAGCCATCCTACAAGGGGATCCCAGCTCAATCCAGGGCTTTTGGTACATGGATCCAATTGCACCTTTCTCTTCTAGTTAAGTGCAAAGTGACTGCTTTGAAAATGAGACTGGGAGTGGGTTTGCTTGCTTTATTAGAATTAGATCATCATCGATATCTGCTGTTTTTCTCAGGTTTCACACACTCCCTCTCTTCCCATACCCCACCCCCCCCCAAAAAAAAAAAAAAAAGAAAAAGGAAAAAAAAATAGAAGAATGTGGAAAATGGGGCTTTTTGCAGTTTCCCCAGTGTCCCATAGGACCTAGTTTTCACAGAAATTGGATTCCATGCTGGTCTTTAAAATGCATTTTAATATGTTAGTGTGCTTAAGTTCCTTGGTCTTTGTCATACTGTGAAAATAAAAACAGCCTGTCCTGAGATGTCAAGTCTTTTGTGCATAAGAATGAGATGGAAATAGCTGCCTTTGCCACATAACTTGTACTTACTTTTATTAGCAACTTTCAGAATGAATAAATATAACACACAATAGGAGGAAATATTCTTTAAAATTAGACAGAACTTGAATACGTAATATAAAAAAACCCACAAACAACTAAAACATTCAAACAACAGAGTGGGAAATATTCTCCAGTCTATCATGAACCAAAAGTGAAAGGGAACAAGCCCAATTTATTTTTTCTGTTCAGGTCACCTTTAAATACCCTGGAAGGCTCATTGCATGGTTCAGTCATTTGATGATGAAAAAGGTTGTTGGCGAAGGAGCCTGGGCTGGAGTCACTCTAGAGCATGTGTCTTACTGCAGTCACTTTGCAGCTACATTTTGCCTTGTATTATAAAAATGTTGGGAAGGTGTTTATTTTTAATTTTCTTTAGAAAAATAACATTTTTTCTCTAGGCCTCTGATATGCAGTGTCTGGGTAGTAAGTCCAAGCTTGGGTTGTGCTGGGATGGCAGCATGGTCAGAGTCATACACATGCTTGAGTCCTGCTGAATCAGGGCCTGGAAATCCCTCTGGTCTCAGTGGTGGATGGCTGGCATCCTGAAGATATTTGAAGGCTAAATGTACCAAAGAGATTTATATCCAAACTAGTTTCAGCACCAACACTTTCTTGGTGCTGAAAGGGGTTGGGTTTGGATATACCAGGATGCCCTAGGGATGAGGCTCCAGATGGAGATGCTGCAGTTCCTGGAGAGGCAAGAATGCTGCAGTGTGCAGCAGCGAGGTGGTTTGAGTAAAGAGCTACTGGGAAAAATATGCTTCTGCCAGCTAAATGTGCTCATTACTGCAGAGCCCAAGTGCCCTGTGGTATGGCAGGGAGGCTTGTCAGAGCCACGGCCTCCTTCAGCAGCTGGACTTGTGCTTCTTGGTCAGGTGTGGTGATTTTTGTCCATGGATGCTTGAAGCTAAACTGTAGGACAAAGGCAGAGTGCATTGACTTAAACTCCTGCTATGATTTCTCCCTTCTCAGGGATCAGTAAATGTTGGGTTTAGCCACATCCCCCCTGTTCCCTAACACTGCCCTGGACATTGTTATTACCCTATTTGCCATCAGGGAGGAATTCAATGCACAGTACTTAAGAGGCCATGAAGGATGCTGCTACCACAGTGTTCCTTCATAAGCAAGGCTTTTGGGGATGAAATCACTTCTGACGTAGCTTAATGCCTGACTGTGCAAGAGTTGTCCCAGCCAGGATGCACTTGGATTAAAGACCAGACTGATTTCTGCAGAGGGAAGGGGGGCAGAGGAAAAGGCACTTGCTTCTCCTGGCATGTCATCCCTGTCACACTCCTTGCCAAAAGCTCAAGGTGAGGAGTAATGGCAGGCTGGCACCAAGGAGCCATTTGGCCAGCACTTGGCACAAACGAACAAGTGGGATGAAATTCAGCTCTCTGACAAAAGCACAAGAGGTCTTGTGCTGCTGAGACCAGCAAATGCAGCAGCTCTTTCTGCACACCCCAGTGATCCCAGCTGGGGCTGAGCTGCTGCTAGGGGGGTGAATTGTGCCTTGGGCCTGTGTCAGCCCCTCCTGAGATTTTATCACCAGGCAGCAAGTGCACTCTGTGAATCCCTGGGACTTTTCCCTGGGACATTTTTCATCAGAGAGGGCCCATGTTTGAAGGCTTTTAACCGTAATGGGTAAGTGATGACATAAAAGTCAGGTTTGGAGGCAGCAAAGCCCCTCTGTAGAGCTAACATCTAACCCAGTCCTATGTCTACATCCCAGATCCTTGACGAAGCCCTGAAGATTTGCAATTACATCTTCACTGTTATCTTTGTCCTGGAATCTGTTTTCAAGCTCATTGCCTTCGGGTTTCGCCGCTTCTTCCAAGACAGGTAACAAAAGATCTGTTGAGACCACAGGGCCAGCATCAGGCTCTGCAGAGAGCTGCCCACATTTCATGTCCTGAATTCTCATGCTGTGAGTGTGATATGTATGCAGGCTTTTTGTTGTGGCTGGTTGAGGGTTGGGTAGGTGGAGACTTGGGATGTAAGCTGGAGGGTGGATTGTGCAGGACAAGGAGTGGGGTTGCACCATTTTGGCTCTTGGGAGCAGATGAAGCAGGGACAGAGCTCCACCAAGCAGAAGTTCTCTTCTCACACCAGCTGCATGTCCATATAATCAAGAGAACCTGCTGAAGTGACAAAATTTATGCCAAGAGAAAAAATATAGTCCTGAGTGAACATGAAAGAAAGGACCTCTCTTTTATGCAGATGAGGAGCAGTGGGTGACATTGTGTCTTTATTTAGATTTTCACTCTCTTACCTCACAAACACAAATTTTATGTCCTTGGTGGATCTTACTCCCATTTTTGCCTTCCTCAATATTAATACCAAGAACAGGGCACTAAGCAGGCCTTCACATGAGCCCTTCAGCATCCAGTGGATGGTTCCATCCCTGTCCCCACATTTTGTGTGTTCGAGCTGGAATTATCACTCTCTCCAGGCTGGCACAAATCCTTGGGGTCTTTCCTTCACCCAACACAACTTTTTTGCAAGGACTGGACATGGGGTGCTGTTCTCTCTGGGGCAGATCTCACATTGAGGTCCACAAGTGTCACGTCTAGAAGTGGCTAGACAGACAACACAGTGTCTCTTCTGAGGTTTGGAGCCTCTGGGTAGAAAACTGCCCAGCTTTTGTTCCTCTTTTCCCTCAGTCAAGGATATCTTTGGAATTGGCTGATTTTCTAATGAGATGCATTAGTTATAATGATTTCATAACATCACTGCTTTTGTATAATACCCTCAGAAAAATACTGCAGATTCATTTGAGTGCTCAAACCATGGAAATGACTGGAATTCGTGTGAAACAAGCTGCCTCCCATTGCCAGCTTCTTAGTACATGTTAAACTTCACTTTGTGTTGTCTCCAGATGGAACCAATTAGATCTGGCAATTGTGCTGCTGTCTATCATGGGCATCACTTTGGAAGAGATCGAGGTGAACGCTTCACTACCAATTAACCCCACGATTATCCGGATCATGAGGGTTCTCAGGATCGCTCGAGGTGAGAGGGATAGAGCAGAACTGACTTGTGTTTGAGGTGCATGATCAGCACCAGGAGAGAGTTAAGCATTGGGAAACAATCCTGGAGCACATCCCCATCATGATTTGCATAGTTCTGGCATCAACAGGCTGTAAACAAATAAAAGAACAATGGGGGAAAATACTTGCAAGGAGCCAAAAAGATGAGCCAACTGGCCATGTGTTTCTGCCTTAAGAGGACTTGAAGGCTGAGAGCTTAGAAATTATGGAGAAGTAGCTGTGGCAGTAACTCCCAGAGATGCACCTGGGAAAATTGCTCCAGTCAAATCAAAGTCATCTCTAACAGGAATTAGAGAACACAAGCTTGAGTACACTGGCATTAAAAGATGAACATCTAATACATTTAAATTCCCATGAGACTTTACATCACGCCACTTGGTGACAAAGCATGCCTCGTCACTCTGTATCCATCTGTCCTCTCAGACACATTCCCAAGTCAGGGAGCCAACTTCTTCAGGGCCTGATTTTTCAAAACAGGGAGGTGTCAGGGCCAAATGATGAAGATGTAAAATGTGAGTGCTCAGGCCCTTAATGAAGTACTGCCAGGCCCTCCTGAAGGGTATTGTGCTCTGAGGAATAATTGTTTCACTTACAGCCCTCATCTAAGCAGAGAAGGAGCTGAAGGAGAAATTAAATGCTGCTGTGTCTCAAGAGGAGGAAAAAGTGGGTTTTCTGTGCATTGGATCCCTTCCAATTGGAAATGCAACCTTCTGGAAGAGATGTGTAAATCATCTCTCAGTGAATCATGTATGAAAGTGGGTAGCCTGTGGAAGTGGGAAAGTAGCCCCAGGGCTGGGAAAGGAACTGCTCATGATAACCAGAGGAAGGAGATGAGTCCAACACAGATTAAGTGGGGAAGGAAGAGCCAGGCAGAGTGATAACACTTTCTCCAAGTCTCAGAGTAGGTGATGCTGCTATTCATGGGATTTTGATAGTATCCAGGCAACAAGGAGTGATGTAAAAAGGCCAGGGACTGTAGCAGTTAATGGGGAACACTTGACAAGATTTCACATTTCTCTTCCTATAATCTGTGGCTCCTGGGAGAGGGACTGAGTTTGTGGACTCAGTTTGAGGAGACTCTCTGCTAATGCTGCTGTTACCATACTGGAAATGTGTTTTCCACAGTGCTGAAGTTGCTGAAGATGGCTGTGGGGATGAGGGCCCTCCTGGACACCGTGATGCAAGCACTGCCGCAGGTAACCCACTGCCATATCAAACCAGAGCTCCTCTGGCTCCACAGCTCATTTCCTATTGCAGAGGAATGCTAATCATTTTATCTTTGCTGTCATTAGAGAATCACATTTCCCTCCCGAAGCACTGAGATACAGTCCTCACATTGAGGTCATTTTTGCCCTGAAGCAATTAAAGTTTTGGATTAAAGAATACAGCAAGAAACAGGTCTGGAACAACAAAAAAAAAATCAATGAATGTTCTTTTTTTGTGTTTTCCCCCCCCATTTCTTTTTCTCTTTTCAGGTTGGGAATCTGGGCCTTCTCTTCATGTTGTTGTTTTTCATATTTGCAGCTCTTGGAGTGGAGCTGTTTGGAGACCTCGGTGAGTCTTCCAGTGCCAGTGGGAGGGGTGGGAATGGTGTGGGAGTTGGGGGGTCTCACAGCTGTGCTTGGTCTCACAGAGTGTGATGACACACACCCCTGTGAGGGGCTGGGACGGCACGCCACCTTCAGGAACTTTGGGATGGCCTTCCTGACCCTCTTCCGAGTATCCACAGGAGACAACTGGAATGGGATAATGAAGGTGAGTGTTGAGGTTTTTGTCAGCAAGTGTATTGCTGCTCTAGACATGAAATTTGCCAAATCTTCTCAGTTTTTTCTTCATGAAAGGAGAACCTGTTGCAGACAGGTTCATGCTGCAATCTCTTCATGTCCCTCCATCTCTTAGTGCCGTGGTTTAGTTGATAAGTTGGTGTTAGCTGATAGGTTGGACTTGAGGATCTCCAAGGTCTTTTCCAGCCTGGCTGATTCTGTTGTAGGAGCATCCGTGGATGGCAGGGAGAGGGAACTCTGCAAACCCGAGACACTCCTGAGAGAACACGTGGTTTTATTGGAAGGGTCGTGGGTAAAAAGGGCCTTCAGCCACCAGCCTGGGCTGAGGGGAAGTCCCAAAGAGAGAGAGAGTGAGAGAGAGTAGGGGTAAGCGAGGTAAAGTAAGTGCAGAGAGGTCAGAGGTAAGAGGTGGGCCAGGTAAGAGAGGTAAAGTAAGAGGGGCAGAGAACCTTGTTACAATACATTATATCTCCTTATGTGTTGAATATTCTAATTTACAGTGACCAACCCGTGTGAGATAAAAAACTTACAGACTTTGCATACAGCCTATGAGAACTGCTGTATTACCATATCACTCTGTATTCTAAACTCTAAAGGCTGTCTTCTTATCTATCTTTTCCCTGATACCTTGGCAGGATGGGGTGGGGCTACACCCTTGGGTCCCTTAGCATCCCACTGTTTGTTACAATCCCCATCTTCCTGCCTGCCATGATGACATCCCAAAGCTGGCTCTCATTTCTATTTCATTCACAGGTTTTATATTCTCAGTATCCCTTGCTAGGCAATCATATTTGTAAGCTCTTCCTGTCTCATCTTTCCCAACATTCTGTGCTCATTCCCCTGCTGTTCCCAGGACACACTGCGTGACTGTGACCAGGAGTCCACCTGTTACAACACTGTCATCTCCCCCATCTACTTCGTCTCCTTCGTGCTGACAGCCCAGTTTGTTCTGGTGAACGTGGTGATTGCAGTGCTCATGAAGCACTTGGAGGAGAGCAACAAGGAGGCAAAGGAAGAGGCAGAGCTTGAAGCAGAGCTGGAGATGGAGATGAAGACCATCAGCCCCGGCCAGCACAGCCCCTCAGCCATCTTTGCATGGACAGGCACCACCGGTGGGGAGAGACCCGAGAGCCCCTGTGGATTCACCAATCCCATGCAAATCAAGGTGGATTCTCAGCTCTCACTAGCTTATCATATGGTGAGAATCTCTGTTGGAGGGTGAGGAGGGCTTGACCTGCGTTGTTGTTGGGGAAGACCTGCACGAGTTGGTAATGAAAGAGGCGTGTACCAGATGTCCTGGGCTTGTATTCCCTGCTGTCTGCTGCTGACTTGTGTGGTTTGGGAGCCAATGCTGCAGGGAAGAGATCCCAGGCAGGCCTCCAGACCACCTTGATGCATCTGTTTGGAGGGAGAGAGTTTTGCAATTTACTCTGGAGGTCAGCTCAAGCCACAGAGTTCAGAGCTAGCTCCAAATTTAGTTTAATTCAGAGTTTTGTCTGATCCTTTGTGATAGCAAAATCATGAGCGTAATGTGTTTGCTTTTCTAATACAGACCATGAACCACAACATAAAAGAGGAATAAAACTTGGCTGATCTTTGCTTCAGTAATAAATTTGTTTTATGTAACCTCAATTTAAAATCCATCCCCACAGTCAGGCTTGTAAGAAAAGATTCTTTTAACAATAGAATAATCCAGAGGAGACTCAAACCTGAGCTTGGCAGAGCTGGTGGCAGAACTCCCACCAGCAGGAGCATGGCTGTAATGTGGGAGCTGCTACAAGCTGCACAACGTCTCCCTAAAGCACAGTCTTTGGATGAAGATTCAGTTTGAGGAATGAGAGGTGAGATCAAGCCCCAGACAAGTTCTTTGGGAGGTCACTGAACTGAAATTACTGAGGAAATACAGTCCAGCCTTTTTTTAGTCTTAGCTGATTGCAAATTGGGTTAAACTCTACACAGGCCTCATTAACTTTTATTACATCATGATTGCACAACAGCATATTTTGGCCTCAGCCTGGGGTGGACTAATGCATATTCTAATGCATGAAAAACTCATTTATGATCTTTATTCCAAGGGTGAAAGACAGTAAATCCCTGCTTAAGCTTTGTTTCAGTTCCTAAACTACTGGAAATTTCTGGTGCCATTAGAATCTCTGATGTCTGAGATGGAGTCCAAAGCTGCTCTTTGGCTCAGGAAAAAGGAGTTCAGGGCACTATGGGGAAATCCAGATTTACTGCGTCCTCTAGGAAGAAACAACACATCCCAACTGGTGCTGGGTGTGTTGAGCAGAGTATTGGCAAACTGTCCTCAGCCCTGCTGGACTCAGCACCAGGACTGAAACTGGCAAAAAAGAGAAATTGCAAAACTGCAAGACAAATCAGTCAGGATGATACCCTCACTCTGCAGTCTGTTAAACCTGCCCTCTCTGAAGGTGGCCTGGGAAAGGGTTTA
This sequence comes from Argya squamiceps, assembly GCA_037834095.1. NCBI lineage: Eukaryota > Metazoa > Chordata > Aves > Passeriformes > Leiothrichidae > Argya > Argya squamiceps. Next base: position 5,868,491 of record JBBMKD010000054.1, on the reverse strand, counting down.
TTCCAGTTATAACCTTCAGAGTGTGTTTCTTGCTCTTTTCCTCAAACAGAAGCCTCAAAAACCTCCAGGAGATCTTATTCTGACTATTTTTTTTCCCAGCCAAAATCTTCAGGACAAATCTGATGCTTGAGCTTGATAGCAGAGGAATACAATTCCCAGGACACAACCCTGGCAAGGACAGCATGTTCTTTTGCTTGCCTCTTTCCTGGGATTTTTGCACCATGTGCTGTTTGACTGTAGCGCTGGTCCTCATCCCCCTGTGTGCCTTGGGCATTCCCTACATGGAAGGTGCACCCTGAAATCACTCCCCTGCTGCCTGTAAAAGCCAGACCCTGCTCTGTACAACCCCAGTGCTGTGGCCAGCTGGTTTGGCATTGGCCAGAACACTGGAGGCACCTAAGCCCATGTCTGGCAGAGTGACCTGAGACGTGTCCATCCTGCTCAGCTGCAGCTTCCATGGACAGGACACTCAGCTTCTCTCCAGTCAGGTTATTTTAATTTCTGTGCCCTCTGGATATGGATTTAGGTGTCAAGTATTAGGTCCTGCAGCTCAGAAGTGTGGACCATGTGTGTAGAAGCCTTGCAGCAGGTAGTGTCCTGTTGAAGGTGACAGCACCAATGGGAAGATGCTGCTCAGCCCCCAGGAATGACATGTTTGCTGAGAGGGAGATTGTCCCCAAGGAGGGCCCCGGGTGGGAGCAGCCGTGGTCTCAGGACATCTCTCATAATGTCTGGGAAAGCTGTCTCTGCTCACCATGATATTACTGCACTGTTCTCTCTCCTTTTCTCCTGTCCTACTGTTCCTGTTACTGCTGTTCTCCTTGAATGTTTCCACCTTTTTTCCTTCCTTCTATTTTTTTTTTTCCTTCATTTTGTTCATTGGGTTTGATATGCTGTCCTTTTTTTCTCTCTGTCTCCATCCCTCTCCTTTTTCCTCCTCTCTTTTTGGCTTGCCCTCTCTCTCTCTGCATGCTATACACCACCCTTCCTAGGAAAGGCACTTGTTTGATACCATATCACTGCTGATCCAGGAATCTCTGGAAGGAGAGCTGAAGCTGATGGACAACCTGTCAGGCTCTGTGTGCCATCATTATGCCCTCCCAGCTCCCGAATATTACAACTCTGAGAACCAGGTTAATATTCCTAATTTCCTGCAAAGTCTCCATCCAAACTCAATTTGACTGAGACCTTTAATAGCAAGTTGAAGTTCCTTATGTAATGCAGTCACAGGGATTTGGAAGCATAAGTCACTTTGGCTTTTTCTGTGGGAGTAGATGATGTTATAGATCAATGCAAGAGGAAGACAACACGCTTGGACTTTCCCTTGTCAACACAGCAAGAAGTTTTTCATTGGGATTTACAGTTCATGGTTGTTAGAGGGGAAATGCACAAAATTCCAACTCCATCCTTCAGTGTGTTTCTTATATTTGGCTTCCTGCTCCTAAGCAGGGCTCCACAGCAATGTCAGGGCATATCTGCAGAGCCTGCAGCACAGCGTGAGGCTTTCCCCGAGCAGAGCTTGAGCTGCTGAGGGTGGTCAAATGATCTCTGTGTTCTGCCCTTACTTGTACTGTGTGAAAATCCAGTTTTGAAGGGTTTTCCCAAAGAGGCTTCTTGCAACTGGGTCACTGTAAACTAGATCCTCAACTCTGATCTAGTGAATTTAAGAGGGGAGGCCTTAATGATGCACAGAAGTAACTGTGTGCTCCAGTGCTTTCTCAAGCAGAGAGTGCTTGTTTAAAATTAGTTCATTTACTTCCTAGAATAAAATACCTACTTTTTAAAGTGCATTATTCTTTAGAGCAAATATTTTCCCTGAAACACAGCCATGACCATAACAATAATTCAAGCACACCTATTATTTGAGCAAATTCCATATTTCTTGATCTATTTTTCCCACCCTTTCTGGCTAAAAATAACAGTTTTCTTGTTAAGTCACTGTGCTTGTTTATGAGCTCACTGACACTCTAAATTACCCAACTTTTGATGGTTCATTAGAGGAAAGGAACAAGCTTAGGTAAAATGAAATTCTACTGCAGGTCTTTATATAGCAGGGTAACATGTCTTCCTCTGATTGCTCCATATTGCATCCCAGAGTGTATTAAGCTATAGGAAGTGGTTGTCTCTAATAATTGCCAGAGAAATAGAGACAGTAGCTTTGGCAGGGAAGGCAGAGGGTCAGTAGGAAACTCAGTGAGAGCTGGTTGAAAATTTTTTGTCACAACATTTTTCACCAGAAAGTGCTGCTGCAGCAAAAAAAAACCCCGGCTTTGTTTTGACATTTCTGTAATGAAAAAATATAGCAGTCCAGTCTGCAATGGCTTTTTTTTTTAAATTTCAGCTTCCCCTCCCCCCCCCTCCCCCGCCCCCAAATTAAAACTGGTCTAAATCTGGATGTTTCCAACAAAATGTTTTGACGGCTTCAAACTCAATTTTGGGTTTGGGAAGGCTGAAGTGGGGTGATGTTATGTTTATATTTTGGCTTTTCTGTTCACACCGTTCATCATGTTCTCAGGCAACCCAGGAATTTAGAGCAGTGCTGGGACTTGCTGAAAGCAGCCTGATTAATAGCAGCTCCCAGCAGGGCAGCTCCAGAAGGCAGGAGCTGCTGGTGTCCACCATGCTCCTGCACAGCTTTTTCCTGGCTCTGGTTGCTGGGTCCCTCTTAGGAATTCCTGTCCTCAGGCTGGCGTTTTTGATTTGATGCCTTTTTGGGGAGCCTCAGATGAAATCAGGTGCTCCAAATCATCTCTCATCCATTGCCAGCAGATGAGTGTGCTGGAGGAGCTATCAAAGCTGAGGTTAGATGAGAGGAGCCCGACCCTCTCACTTATCTCAGCTGAATTTTGAGCCTCTCCAGGCTCACTCATCGCTGGGTTTGTTCCATCCCGCTGCTGCCATTTCTAAGAGTGAGAAAACCCAGACCTTTGACAACTTCAGTGCAAGAGATCTGGGCCTCTCTGTTTTCTCTTGAAGATTTATTGCTGCAGAAAGACTTCTCAAGCACAGAGGATGGCAAAAAAAAATGCACAGTGAGAAATGAAAAGGAAGCACCTGGGACTTGCCCAGAGCAGGTGTGAGGTGTTTGCTAACCAAAATCAAGCTTTAAGTTTTTTCCTGTGCCCTTTTAACTGTGAGGAAGTGAATTATGGTCCCACCTACCTCTGGGGATGGGGGGAGCATGGGGTGGTCCCTGCAGCCTTCCTGGGGCAAGGGAAAAGCACACACCATACCCCTCCTGAAAATATGGTTTTGTTGTTGGGGAATCTTTGCAGACCCAACAAGTTTAGCTTAGAAACCGGCATGGTTATTGGAGGGGAACAACTTCAGAGAAACCAGATCTTGAAACCTCTTGTATTTGATCACAGCAAAGAGTATGAATCTCTGTTATGAAAGCAATGTTACTTTTGCTTCTTCATGTAGACAGGAGAACAGCAAAATACAATGCTAACATTAGTGCATGGTTTTAAACCCCCTCCCAGATCCTTGGTAAGCACTAAAGTATGAATGTCCCACTCCTTTTTTAATTTCTTTGTTATATTTCATTTCTTTAATGTTCTGTCCCTGGTAACAATGTGTATGATGTAGCTTCTCCCACTGCAGAGATATTGCTTTACTGTCTAGAAGTATTTTGATTATGATACTTTATTTTTTTTTCCTTTTTTTAAATTTTCTTTTCTTTCAAAAGATTTGTGTCCTGGTTTCTTATGTTTAATCATCTCTCCCTTTAGATCCCTCTAGCTGAGATGGAGGCTCTGTCTCTGACGTCAGATATTCTCTCTGAAAAGTCCTGGTCCTTAGCTCTGACGGATGACTCTTTTCCTGATGACATTAAAACACACTTACTTAATGCTCTGGAAAGCAATGTACATACACTGGTTGCTGTGTAGTCTGATGTTTACAGGGTTCGAAATACTGTTCCCATCTCTCTGCACCTGCCTAATGGCATTTCCAGTTCCAACCCCTTCCCAAATAGCACCAACCTCTTCCCTGAACAGGATGCTGTCCTTAATGCCATTAGGTCCTGGATTTTGTCACTCTGTCCACAACCTTGGCTCCCTGCAAGGAATGAGTGGTTATTTCAATTTTTCTTTTGCTGTCCTATGTATAAACAATGTATTTTCTACCAGTAAAATAAGTAGGAAAAAAAAAAAAAAAGCTTTGGAAAGCATCAAGGTTGAAATTTTCTCCCCATCTGAAACAAATCAGTGTATTTGATGCATGAAGAAACATGCATGAAGGAACACCCGTGAGCTAATGACCCATGTCCTTTGCTGGAGGGTCAGCCCCAACACTTTGGTTTGGAGTGGATTTTTGTCATTATGAACACAGCCACCACAAGGGGTTTTTTTTGCATGATTGGTGCCAGACTGTTTCTTTTACAAATATCAAATGGAGATCTCTCCAAGATGATACTTGTTTTGCAAATTCTTTCTAGCAGTCACCATGCTGGAGAAAAAAAAAAAAAAATTGACTATTCAGTGTCTTTTTGACTGACATAACCAGTATTTTGAACCCTGCCTTAACCATCTCCTCTTCCAAACATTAGACATTTTTAGCTGTGTAGCGGTCAAGTGCTTTTTTTCTGCTGCACAACAGACATAATTCCTTTCCCAACATTTTCAGATCATTCTTGTTTTCTTTGTTGTTGTTTATGTACCTGCCTTTGGATGTTTGTGTTGTTCATAAATTTTCTGCCATATTAGTTGACTGTCATCCTAATTAGCACTTATTTGAGAAACGTCTCGTAAACCGTGACAATATTTCCCATCATGCTTCATGGCATTCTGTGCAAAAGATTTTGTAAACTCCCTTTAACTTCTTGTAAGAGGCTTTTTGTTTCAAATTTAGTATGGAGAGTTAGTTGGACAGAGGAGAAACCCTCCTAGTTTTGGATCAGATTAGACAGACTTGTTTGACAGCATTGTGAAGTCTTAAGAGTACAGCCAGGAAAGGTGGTTTTTCTCCCCTCTCCAAAAAAAAAAGCAAAACTGTGTTGAGCAAAGGATTTTGTGAATTTTTATCAATTCCAAAAAAGTGTTTGGTCACAACAATTGCCCAAACTCCTGAAAAACTGCAAGCTTTCATTGCAATCTCTTCTAAATACAATATTTTTACACTTCATTTAGCTGTGGCTTTAGTTGAAAAATATTTGGATTGGGATTTTTTTTAAATTTTTTTTTTTGGTTCAAGAAAAACTTGGATTTGATTTTCAATCAAGCCAAAACAACATGTTTTTCAAAAGTACCTCTGAACCAAATAGTCATGTGCTCCCCTGCTCTGTGGGCTGGCCTGGGAAGATAATTTTGCAGCCATTTTGAATGGTTCTCATGAGTTTCTTTCACTCATGAGATTTCCCTCAGCATGATCCAAAAGCAGAAATGACTCATATTGGATCCTGTCAATGAACCTAAAGGTTCACTGAAGGCTGGGTTTGGATGGGGTGTTCAATCCAAGTTCTCATGTTCAGATTCAAATATGTCTGAGTTTGAGATCTCAGGTTTCAGACCACCTTTTCTGCTTTAAGCTCAGTAGTATCACTGTGAAACAGCATGAACTGGGTAGAAGGGGAAGGCAGGGAGGTTCCCAAATTCAAACTCTCAGCTTTACAAGCACAGGTTTTGCTCTCCTTCCCCAGGCTGTATCAGGATATTGCAGTCTCCCTTATCTAGTCTGTATCCAAGCTCTATGCAAATCAGCAGTTTCCCAAGGACTGAAACAAATGCTGCGTGGCACTGCAGACCTGTTTTGTTCATTAAATTTGAATGATCTTCTTTTTTTTTCTCTTCCCTGTCTTTTCTTCTTTTTTTCCTCATTTTTTTTCCTTTTGAAAATTCCTTTTAATCTCATCATGTTTCTTGTGCAAGTAAATGCCATAGTGAAATTTTGTTTTTATGACTGAAGGATAAAATTCGGATCAAAAATATCTGTGTTGATTCCAGAAAACCTGTCATGCACTGAGTGAAGAGAAAATTTTTTAGAAAATAAGATTTAAAGTTTTCCAAAAATGATCAGCCAAAATAGACTACAGTGGCATAAACCTATTCCTGTGTTTTTCACTTGAGACATTTTAACAATTATATAATTGTTTCATTAGAAATAGACTGGGAACGTGACTTTGCTTCCATTTTTTCTAATACTCTCCAAGACAATAACACTCAAGAACATTTCTGGGATGGAGATATTTTTTTATGAAATCAGACCTGAATCCACTCAATATTGCCTCTGAGGCTGCCCATTCCAACAGTCTCTTTGGCTATAAAAATTCCACTGTCAACATATATACAATAACCCTTGCTTGCATTAGATCCTTTCTAATTAGAGAATGGCTTTCACCCTGAAGCAGTAGGTTTAGATATCCTTTTCAATAAAATAGGTTTAGTTATTCATTATGTGAGAAGAAAATCCAATAAAATTGTGCTGTGAGCCAGAACAGAAAATATTTTTGATAGACTAGTTTTTTGCATTTGGGTTGGGGTTCTTTTGTTTGTTTTTCTTTCTTTTATTGTCAGAAGAGGAAACCACTCACCTTTGCCAAAGCCTGCCTTGCTGACGAGGGCACCTAGAGAGGGTCAGAGTTCTGCCAAGCATGTGACCTTTGCTGGCCTTGAGGCATGATGCCTTCTTTGCATATCCCTGAAATAGTCATGGTTTATTTCCTGCGGTGTGGCTTCCTCTGTTTTCTGTGGTCCATCGTGTGAGAGTTTATTGACAACCCTGACAGAGGGGGATGACTCCCTGGTAGATCCATTCGTGCACCCTGTGCATGCCCATCGTGCCATCCTGGTTGCAATGGCTGTCGCTCGCCTTTCTGGGCACTTCTCCTCTCTCCCACCCTTCCCCACCCTCCTTCCTGACGTTTTCCTTCCCCTCAGGCTGATCTCCGTGCCAAGGACGACACGCTGTCCCCCGGCAAGGACCTGCTGAGTGTCAGGAAGCCCTCGGTGGGACGCACCCACTCCTTGCCAAATGACAGCTACATGTTCCAGCCGCCCTACTCCAGCCCCTGCCCTGCGTCCCTGGGCGACAGGAAGCCAGCACATCACAAGTTCCAGTCAGGTACAAATCTCTCATCTGGGACAAGAGTAGGATTTTCCAATAGAGAAGGAGTTGTGCTTTTCCAAGCTCTTCAGTAGGAGGGAGAAAATTGCCACTGGTTTCCAGCCGCGTGTCTAGACTTTTGTGAAAAGACCCTCCACAACTTGCAAAATCCTGCACAATTTACAAAGCCCTGTTTAAGATAACTCCTTTTCTCAGAATTTTTTAGCAATGTGATAGTGGCCTGGCTCAACACTAATTGTCCCAAAGGTTCCCAAAGGTTTCAGTCCCTACAGCCTGGGCTCTATCTGTCCCACCAGGCCCCAGAGGAGAAATCCCAGTACAGAAATATTTCCTCCTGTCTGTTTTTTGCAGCAGTACCTGCTCAGAAGCTCTGTCTGGGAACATCTATGAAAGATGGGAAGATGGTGTCTCTAAATGCCTGTAAAATGAACATAAATGTGCTGAATTGAGAGACATGTTAGTGTGAGATATATGGGAAAATGAGAGGGTGGAATTGTTCTTCCCAGTGTGCATGGTTGGGATATACATCTTGGAGCTAAATTCGGAGATATTTTTAGGTACAGGGAGGGCTCTCCCTGCCTGCACCTCTGTCCCTGTCCTTGCAGCTGCCTCCCAGAGCTTGTCCCTGTGCCCCTAGTTCCTCTGCCTGCCCAGGGTTACCTGAGGCTGGGAAGTGAATGGAGCCACCTTTAATTTGTCTGTACATGCCATCATTTTAGACATTTGTCACCGATAAGACAGGGAGGTTTTTACAAGCATTGCCATTTGAAAGCCTCTAAGCAGAACATAATTTCAGCAATGTTCAGAATGGTAGGAGATTTGAACAGATTAGGAATAAGATGTTGAAATTTGCATAGTAATATGAATTTGGATGAATAGTGACTGTTGAACGGAAGCAAAAAAAAAAAAGTGTGGGCATGAGGGAGGAAGATGAATCTGGTGTTGTGAGAAATCTCCTCCACAATACACAATTTTCAAGGTCAAGAGTGTTTTGAAGAACCTGTTTGCACATAATGCTAATGGTGCAGCTAAAATCCCATTGAAAGCAATAGCAAATCTCCCATTCCCTTCTGTTGAGCCAGAATTTATGGGTCTCTGTAACAGTAAAGAAATTCCTGACCACACAAAAGAATCATGTCTGCTGCAGAGGGAGTTTCCAGTGCTTCATTGTTAACCCTTAATTGGGATGTATTTGCACTGTCTTGAGCAAAAACTATGTCAGCAAGGGACTGGGTAATTTCTGAGTCCCTTCTTTTTCAAGATTTCGCTTCCCAGTTTCAGTTTGGAGAACCTGGATAGCCCTGTCCAACAGCCCTGGCTTTCTGAGGACAGGCATTGCACCTTGTAAATCCACAGGAACAACTGTTCCACTGAGGTGTAGCAGAAGTACTTTGGAGAGGTAAAGCTGATGTGTTACAACCACATTAAGCAATAAAACCTTTTGTGTTTTTCTCCTGCTGGTGAAATTCCAATCGTCTTAAGCAGGCCAGAGTGCTGGGAGGTGGGTAAGGTCCCCAAATTCTGATGTATCACTGTCCTCTTCCACCTACAATGTCAGTGCTTTTCAGGGAGGGGTGAAGTCACCCCCACCTGTTTACAGTTTGTAATATTATAGAGTGCAGTGAAGACAGCAAGAGGTGCCAGGTGCCTCTAATAAATCACCACAACCAAGCCATAATATTTCAAGCTGAGAAGGTTTTGTTGTCAGAAACACTGGCACTTGCAGGAGGCATTTGTTTGAATACTCCTTTATAATGGGGCTGTTGCTCTGGGAAGGATTCCAGGACAAATGAAATTCTCTGGGATGCGGTCCAGGTTAAATGAATTGTTTTGAAAAACGTTGAGCCTGTGTGTGAGGGGAGCACACAGAGTTTCAAACCTTTTAGAAGAAGTAGCCAGCAACCACGAAGGGTCAGGAAGAGGCTGGAGAGTATGTGTTTCCTTCTTCTGGGAAGCTTTGTAAAACCAGCCTTGAGAGCTGCCAGGTGCTGTTCCCTTTCAGTTCATTTCCAGTGTGTGCATGCTGGTTTGGAGATCCCAGCAGCTGGTCTCCACACAGGCTCAGGCATGGAGACACCTTCTAGAGCCTTTCAAAGTCAGATAGTGAGCACTTCTTAGCACTTCTTAGCAGTGCTCAGAAGTGAGGCTGCCTGCAAAGTTATTGGCCCAAAAGCAAGGATGCAGGAATTGCCAGTTCAGATGAACTTGTAGTTCCTTGTCTTCTGTTCTCAACAGGAGCTAGTCCCAGTTGTATCAGGGGAAAATGCCAAGAAAAATGAAATAATAGACAATGCTGGAGTAATTTATTAGTAGATGGGAGGTTTTTTTCCCAGTTCTGTAGAGCCAGTTGCTGAATTCAGTGGTTTTGCTGTGCCTGTCTGATCCAAAGTGCAGCAGAGAGTTTTCTCTGGGAGGTCACTGAGGTTGGGACACAATCCTTGGATGAACATGTCCCATTTCTGCCTCTTCTCCCCCTCGCAAGGTTCGAAGGCGTCAGTGCAGTCACAGCCAGCAGACACCAGCTCCCTCCTGCAAATCCCAAAGGACCATTTCCACCCTGTAAGAGCTCATGAGCATTTGGTGGGGGAGAGCAAGCCCCGGGTCTCCCAGCAGGCACACTCCCCTTCTGCTGAAAGGCTGCTCCGCAGACAGGTAAGCAGAGCTACGATCGTAAACCTGCTGAGCTTTTATATTGATGCATTTCCTGGTTAACCCCGCTTTAAATTCAAGGAGGGATTCACAGAGAAACCTCCAGAGAACTGTAATTCTCCTACAGAAATAACAAAAAGGTTGGTGGTTTTTGATCTGAAAGCCATCCAGGAGTCTCCAAAGAATGTGCGTGATGAGTATCATGTCCTTTGGCAACGTGCCTAAATGCTCTCCACATTGTTAGCACTTTATTTTTTTTAATCCTCTTCATAAATGCAGCCAAATGCTCCCCAGAGGCTAGTTAGGGTTGAGGAACTAATTCTTAAATGCTGTGATTTTTTCAGTGCTTGAAAGGACACAAGGATTGCAGGCTCCATCCCAGGCCACCCCTCCTCTGACTCCTCTGGTTTCTCAAAAGAGGAGCAGTGTTTCATGGAAATTGGTTATCTCATATGCAAAACCATCATGGGAAGCATACTGGTTTTACAGTGAGAATTGAAAATTAAAATAGTTTTCCATCAGCTGTGAGCTTTTAAAAAGTTTGAGTATATGCAAAGCAGAACGTGTTTTATTTTGCAACCAGTTTTATCTCTGGTTTTTGCCTGGCATTGGTTTAAATCCTGATTCAATCAAAGATCTCAGGGAGGATCTAATCAAAGATTCCAGTCTGGCTGATTGGAAGCATAAGTTTAGACTCATCTTTTTTTAGTAAAATACTTAAACTTGTGCCTCACTCTCACATTTTTAAACATATTTCAATGATTGTGCAGCTGGACCGGGACCAGAAGCACATCTGATTCTGCTTTATTCAGTATTTCCATGCCTGATTTTACATACACAAAGGGGATCAGTTCTATTTTTTCAAAAGCAATTTCTTTCCCGTATGAAAATAATCCCATTTCTTTCATCTTTTAATCAACATTGACAAATTAGACAGTTGATTCATTAAGCTCTAAAAATGGATGTGAAGTACCAAGGTTAACAATTACATTAGTCTGTAATACTAAATTGACATAAGAAATTCTTTGCATGTATTTATTTGCATGGGGTTAGCCAGCTATCCCAATCACCACTAATGGGGAAACTAATTGATGTCATGATTCCAGTTCATAACCACTCTCTCTTCCTTTCTAATGAATGACAGACCCATCCTTTTGAAGTGATCTAGCTGGAATAAATTACCATGTTAGCCATCTTCTCCAGTCTAATTTCGTTCACATCTTTGATGGCTTCTTTTTCTAGACCTTTTCATACATTTAAGTCAATCTATTGCCCTCCCTCCCTCCCTCTGCCTGCTCCTGCAGTGAGATGAACATGCTCTTGGAGTGACAGTTGGGAGAGCAAAGAGCTTTGTGGCAGTGAGCAGATACAGTCCAGGGGCAAACCCATGAGAGGCTGCCTTGGGCAGGCTCCTGAGCAGCAGGGAGCTCCCAGTCTGGCTAATGGGAGCAGGGAGGTTGTTCTGGTGATGTTGCTGTTACTGTTAATTGCAGTCTTGATGGCCAAACACTAGGAAACTTGGTCCTTTAAGAGGCAAAATTCCCTTTACAGACCCACCACTTCTGCTTGCTCAGGTGCTCTCTGCTTGACTCCTTTTTATTGCTACCACTAATTTCTCAGTAGCAGATCAAGTAGCCCAAACTGGCAAAGCAGTTTGGTTTTCAGTACCCATTATCATTACACATACTGCATGCAATTCTGATTTGGTTATTTTTCTCTTTTTCTTTTCCTTTTTTTCTTTCCCCTTTTCCTTTTCCTTTTCCTTTTCCTTTTCCTTTTCCTTTTCCTTTTCCTTTTCCCTTTCTTTTCCTCTTTTTTTCCTTTTCCCTTTCTTTTTCTTTTTTCTTTTCCTTTTTCCTTTTCCCTTTATTTTCCTTTTTCCTTTTTCCTTTTTCCTTTTTCCTTTTTCCTTTTTCCTTTTTCCCTTTTCCTTTTTCCTTTTCCTTTTTTTTTTCTTTCCTTTGTTTCTTTCCCTTCCCGCTCGTGCCCTCCCCTCTCCCGAATCCATACTAGATAAACCTTGTCCATCACATACCTGGTCCTTGCACTTTCCCTGAGCATTAAAACCTGTGTGTTTAACCTCCCTTTCCCTCCAGAGTGCTGGAGAGCGAGCACAGCCCCCACAGTAACGTCCAGTTTAGACTCCGGGATGTTTGACAATTAGCGATGCACTTGCAGAGGAAGATGAGTGGATCGGATGCTTTGGGAGAACATTCCTGCTGAGGATTGCACTCCTCGGCAGTGCATGGCACAAAGGCTTTTCTCCAGAGGAATTTCTACCTGAAATTAAACCTATATTGATTTTGTAGTTCCAGGACTGTGTATCCAAGGTGTAGCCCACACCAAGCTGTGGCTGCTGCAGGTGCACACCCCTCTGGGATGGCAGAGGGTCCTTTTATTTTCAAACAAACCAGTAAAACATTTGTACTGTTACTACTAACAACAACCACAGATGCCTGTATCATAGGCAAAGAAAGAGCTGGTGGTGACTAATACTGTCGTGGTGTGCAACACAGGTTGGTGGGCAAGCAAAAGTAATGGCAACAATTACTTTTTGCTTCTGTATTCGGCTTCTGTGTGGTCTGTGTCTCTTTTCAGGATATGAACATGTTTTCTTCTCCCAAATACTCATTAAAACTACTGGTGCTGAGGAGACAGAATAACTTCACTCCTGACTGATTAGTTGCCAGTGTTATGCTGTGAAATTTTAACTAGAAAGGATTCGTTAGCACTGGATGAAATTGTTTGCCATATTAAATGTTGTCTGAGCTGTCCCCATTGACAAAGGGAGTGCAATGTGCAGCTGCTGCAATAGACTCTGGTGTTTCTGTGCATACATGGACACATTGCAGCAGATGAGAGCTTTGCTGAATAGAGATCATTTGGCTCAAATGATCCTTGTGGGACAATATTTATATAAAGCGTGTGATCATTTTGGGGTGATTTGTCACAAAAGTATTCCTTAGCATGAGGAATTTCATCATTTCATCTCCTTACACTTTTCAAAAGGACTGGGACCAGCTGTACGCATTTCCTCTAAATTTCCCTGTGAAGGTTTTTGTCTTTAAGATCATTTAAAAGTCTTCTCAAATGCATATTCTGCCTTAAAGGGTGAGATAACGTGGCTGATTTATAAAACCTTTTGACAAGGAATGCAGTGCAGTAAAAAGGCAAAGCCTTCAAAACATGCCCAAGGTTCCCTCTGCCAGTGGGCATTGATGCTGCGTAAGGCTCCAGACAGCCAAGGCAAAATGTGCCTTAGGAAGCCTGAACTTAAGCATCAGAATGAATTGAAATAATCACAGATTATTATTAGTCCAGCTTTGGACTCCAGTGTTTCCAGCTCCTGCCACAAGATGGTGCAGAGTTGTGGCTCCAGCCTGGGGACCAAAGCCAGGGACAGGCTGTTGCCTTGATGCTGGCACACAGCCGGGTTGCCCTGGTGTTGCTGGCTCGGGGGATCCTGTTCCAGGCCCTCAGCATCACCTGAGCTAGAGAAGGGAATACACGGGCTCAGTTGCACATCTTTCTCTCCTGCTCACACCTGGGCTGCTGAAATCATTGAGGGCTTTGCTGTAGACCTTCATCCTTTGCATAACGAGAACATGAGTAAGTTTGGGAGGGGGCACTCTGGTTTTGCAGCCCTCCATCCTTAGAGGAGAAAGCTAAAGGTCAACCATTTAGGAAGAGTGAAGGGCTGTCACACAGGGACAAACCCACAGATCCCTGACAATGGGAATTGGTAGAACCCTCAACACAGGTTGTTATAGGATTCAGTGGGTCTGTGCTGAGGGATCTCAGCAGAGCTGAGTGCCCTGTAAATGCTGAGCCTTGCCTGTACTAATCTTTGTCTGGTCTGTCTCTCTTACCTGGCAACTCCTTTCCTCCCCAACCCCTCTGCACTCTGCTACAGATGGCTATAAGGAACGACTCTCTGGATAGCAAGGAGAATCTCCACACTGAGGTGAGTGAACTCTCTGACCCAAATGTTCCCACTGTGCCCAAGGAGGAGTCACCAGTGGCTCTGACGCCCTCAGAAGCAAATGAGTTGGCTGCCTGGAGTCGGGCGAGCGTCCACACGCAGCAGCATTCCCACAATCAGTATAATATTTCAAAGCAGGCACCAGCATCCCGTGCTTGTGCAGACTCGTATCAGGAGACCCCTGAAGATTCAATGGACCAAGAAGTATCTGAAACAAACAGCTCCACAGAGCCTTTCACTTCAGAAACTTGCACAGCCTCGAGTGCCTGTTCAGAGGGTCAGCCTCTCACACCTAAGAGGAACACGGGCAATACCGGCAACGTGATACTGAAGGACCTGAAGAAATACCACAGTGTGGACACCCAGGGTCTGCTAAAAAAACCACCCTCTTGGTTGGATGATCAAAGGAGACATTCAATAGAGATTTGTTCCATAGAAAACAGCCCTCAGCACCATTCCACATCCAGCTCCTCTGGCTTTATAAGTCAGGTGGTCAGTGAGATGGAATGCTTGCAAGGCACACGGCAGAAGAAGAAACTGAGCCCTCCTTGTATATCTATAGATCCACCCGATGGGCAGAGTTTGGTACCCAGGGGACCCCACAGCATCTCACCTGCCAGTGGAGACGTTTGCTTGAGGAGGCGTGCTCCATCCTGTGAGTCCAAGGATTCGATGGATATAGGGGATTCACTGCTTCCAGACAGTATGTCAACATCTCCTACCCCAAAGAAAGACTTGTTGACACTTCCTAGCTTTTCCTTTGATCAAACAGAAATGGACCCCTGAGCTACTTTTCTGTTGGTGCCAAATGTCTTCTTCCTTTCATGTAATAGAAAAAAAAAAACTAAAAAAACTATGTACTCCAAAATGGCACTGGGTAAAAAAATTTCCAAAGAAAGATTAAAGAACCAGCTGGTTAAAAGAGTGGTTAACCTATATCACGCTTACTTAAGCATATGTGCTGCTTAGGTAAAAGCAATACAATGTGCAGAATCTATATGTATATTATATTTTATTAAATTAATTGAATCTAGTATTTGCGGGATGTAGTACATTTTGTGACTAAAGACTCATTTAATTTTCTTCTATTTTATGTATCTCGGAATATTTCCGAGATAAAGTTGGTTTTTACAAATATTTTAACCTAAAAAAATATATATTTAATCCCTTCTCTTTTTTTGTTTTGTTTGGGTTTCATTTTGTTTTGCAAAGCACAAAATGTAGCCAATTAGTGCATTACAGAGGAAACGTATCCCACAGTCAGCAGTAAATAAGGATTATTTAATGTAATTTATTTTCCCCCTTGGACTTCAATGATATTTTGGGAAAACGTTTGTTTGCATAGTACAGAAATGCAGTGGCAATTTTTTAACGAAATATTCCAATCTTGCATAAAATTGATATTCAAGAGTATGAAAGCAAGTGCTCAGACCCAGGAAGGTCCAACACGCTGATGTCTGAGGATGGTGAAGGCAGAGCCATTTAACAGTACAAGATATTGAATTATGTAAGGGTGTTCTAGATCATTCACTGGCAACTCACAAAATCATGTCAATGGTTGATTTTCATACATTCCTAGGGAACAGGCAACAAAGGCCTGTGGTCACTTCTGAGATGTTTTTGCAGTGTCTCCAGGATGGAGTTTTTATTTTGCTGAATTTTACACCTCCCTCATCCCTCTGTTTTCAGTGGAGCTCCTCCTCTCTGCATGCTGTGGAAAGGAGAGTGAGGTCAAGTTCAGGACTTGAAGTGGGTGAAATCAGGGCAGACATGGCACAGCAATGGGCTTAAGCACATGCCTAAAGTTAAGCTCTTGCCTAGAATGCCTGGAGGTGATCATATTACAGTAATTCTAGAAAATTGAAATCATATGCTCATGTTCTACTGAATCAAGGCACTTCTGCAAGTTATTTTACAGATTATATAGAAGAAAGTCTGCAGGTACTGAAATGACTGCTGATTTTCAGTAAAATAGCCAGGTATTTTGCTATCGCTGCTAGAGTTAATTTACATGACCCTGACTGCAATTTTATTTCCAATGTGTCAATAGCATTAAGCAGCAACACGATGATACAAAGTGGATAAACCCAGAATTCATGTCCTTACTTCATAACATCACTCATCCCAAAAATTACCTGTTTACTCCTGTGCTAACACCCTCTGCCAAAAGCAATCTGTAAAACTGGGCAGCACAGCCTGGAAACCACTCGAGGCTGGCCCCATTCGATGCCTCCCTCTCCTCACATGACTGATGGAAGCCAGACATTAACTCCACTCCACTTCCATGAAATCACATTAAGATGTAGGCTGAATTAGACTGCAGGCATGCCTTGAAGTGTGCCAATAGTCACAGGATGGTCCAAGTCCATGGACGGTGCCTCTGAACCAGCACAGGCAGGAAGATTTGTGCTAATTCTGTCAGCCGGGAGTTTGTAACTTTTTGAGAACTACCAATCTTTTCAAATCACTACAACATGCTGATGTGCAGCCTTTTATCCATTCAGAGATTAGGCTGTCTCCACCACGTGGATCTGCATTAGCTTGGAGTGTGCACACAAGGAGAAGATGCTGTCTGTACCCCACAGCCTATGTGAGGTCCTAAGCTCCTTTATTTTCCTTTATATGGAGGATGTTTACTACATAAACAATCCCTACATGTCCAGGAGAAATGTAAGGGCTTTCAGCAGGAAGTCAGGCAATCAGTGTATTTGAAGTAGGAGGATTAACATTCTGTACTATTTACTGCAGTTAAATTAATTCTTGGCTGGGACATTTTTCCCCTCTTCACCACAGGCCCATGCAGAGCCCGCTCTCTTTGATATGCCAGCCCAAATCCAGAGTTAAGCCTGTCTAAAGCAATGATTTCAAACAAACCTTTCATCAGTTCTTCCCCCAGATCATATTTAAGGAAATAATAAAATTACAATGCATTAAGCCTGAGAAATATTCTTAATCCCTTTTTGGTTTTACACCCATAATGAGCCCTAGCTTTTCCTTTTACATGTGCTAAATAGTTTGGGAAACTAGCTAGGCCACTAAAATTGCCATCCCTGGTTCCTTAATGATTAGGGTTGTGTTCACATAGCTGGAATGATACTACTCTTCAGATCCTTCCTTACAAAAAAAACACTGAACATTTTGGCTTGAAATCATGGCACAAAATAGTGATGTGATGTTAATCCAAATGCTCAACTCCAAATGTAACAGAAAGTCTAAAGGTTCTTCTATTTTAATACTTGGGGGTTTTGCCTACTGACAAGGTTTGTGGGAGTAACAAAAGTTTACATCATACATGCATATTCAGTAAAGAGTACCCAATAAAATATACTCTATGATGATGCTTTCAGGAAAAGAAATCCATGTAAAATAGATTGTTTTCTAAACCAGATGAGTTTTTTCTAGATGCCCTTTTGAAGGACAAATACAAATGTACTGCAGCGCATGCAATAATACTCAAATCATTTTAAATACCTTCGGGGGGTTTTATAGAATTTGACTTTTTTAAACAAAAATGTACAAAATCCACAGGAATTCTGTAGAATGGTTATGTTGATAGAATTTTTTATATTTTTGTAGAAATCTATAGAGAAATTGTTAAAAGTTTGCGTAGCATCTTGGCAACAGAAGCAGCTCTTATCTACAAGTTTCTTTTCATAAACCTGGAGCCAGGCCTGCTCTATTACAACACATAGAGGGTAGTTTCATAGCCTGCATCCAGGTGGTGTTCAGGAGTCAGCAGCTCAGCTCAAGTTCCACAATATTACAGTGCTATTACTGTTCAAGAACTGTACCCACATAAAACACCTCCCCCAAAGCTCAGCCCCTGTCCATGGTGAAGTACTTGCATGGCTCTCCAGCTCATTCAAGCACACCAGCACTTTATTACTGTGGATTTACTGTATGCAGGTGGGAGGAGGATATTTTGTTATTGCCAGTCTGACACGATGGGGGAAAAGAGATTGCAGACGTGTCTGGAAAAATGTAAATTCCATTCTTGCAGCCCCTCGCACATAGAAGTGATTTTTCTTAACTTGGTTAGAGGATTGTACTGTAGATATTTTGGAGGAGGGCAAAGAAAACACTGTTTTTGACTTCTATGGATTGCACTCAGCACTAGGTGTGTTCAAGGAGAAAATAATAAACAAGGAAAAAAAAAAGGAAACAAAAGCATTACCACTGTAAATTAGGCTATACCCCAGTCTCCCCTTTTCTGCCCCTTTGGCTGTAATAACCCATGTACACTATCACACGAGGTGACTAGAGTAGGCACAGTACCATTGCAATGTCCGTAACAACCTAATATATATGATAGAACTTTGTATTTAATAGGTAATATATTGTTATGCTGTATCAGGTATATAGGCCAAAAAGAGGTCTTTTGGTTGGGGCAACAAAAGGTGGTACTCATGGGGAAAATTGGATTTAAATGTTCCTTTTTTTAAAAAAAAAAAGAAAAAAGAAAAAAAAAGAAGACAAAAAGCGAGTGTAAATCTTTACAACTGACAAAAACAAATGTGTCCTATTAAAAGCTTTTGAAAAGAAAAACAACAGTGCATTTCCCTTTTTTTGTTGTTGTTGCTGATGAAAATCTGTATCACTCCAGGCAATCAAGCCTTTGGTCATGTTTTAGTTGTCAAAGGTTGGAGAAGGTAACAGCAGTGGCCAGGAGGAGGGAAGGAAGATTGGGAAATCTTCAGCCCTTTGTGGAGCAATTTGATGTGGCCACAAGCAAATCTGACCCTGGACACTGCCCGGGGTGTGCAGAGTGACCAGTGAGATCATCACTGTGCCCTTGTGGATCCCTGTGCCCTGTGTGAGGCTGGAGGATGTCAGGACTGCAGCAGAGAGAGCTGCAGCCAACAGGGATAAAGGACTGAGGAGAAGGGGCAGATCTCATCTGAGGAAGATGCTGGATTTTCCCACTCATTCACATCTTTGGGATTTCCAGCCTGAAATCCAGCAGTGTCTCCTGCTGTCATTTAACTCCTTGCAAAGCAGGAGTTGGTGGGCATGGCACTGCCTGGAGGCTGAAGGGCAGCAAGAAGGGCTCAGAGCTCAGGTACTGCTGAGGTACTGCCAGAAATATTTCATAGAATACTTTGAGGTGGGAGGGACCTTAAAACTCATCCAGTCCCACCCCCTGCCATGGGCAGGGACACCTTCACCATCCTTGGCCACTCCAAGCCCTGTCCATGGACACTTCCAGGTATGGGGCAGCCACAGCTTCCCTGGGCAACCTGTTCCAAGGCCTTCCCACTCTCAAGGGGAAGAATTTCTCCCTACTGTCTAACCTAAACCTGTCCTCCTTCTGATTGAAGCCATTCCCCCATTTGTCCTGTCCTATAGGACCTTGTTAAAAGGCTCTTCAGGGGTTTTTAGTGAATGACCTGTGTAGCTCCTAACATGAAATCTCCTCTCCCCTGGGGAGCAGCCACTGGAGGAAGGAACCACACACTGGGCACTCTGCAGCCCTGCTCCTCACTGCCTGCAATGATCTGATTGCTCTGCAGCAGGAGGGACCCTGAATTGACACCCAGAGCAGTTTTCTTGTCTAGAGGATGTTTTGATAAAGTAATGTCTCAGTAGGAAACAGCAGGAAGGATACTAGTCCTTAAACAGAGGGAAAATGTGGATCTGTTCAAAATCCCATGCAAATCCACTCCAGGTGAGCTCTGTGATGTGTCTGTGTTGTCCAGGCTGTGGGGCCAACCCCACCTGGATTGTCCAGGCTGGAACCACTGAAATGCCTTCCCAGCCCCCCAAGCCTGGAGGATCCACAGGGCATTAAGGTAAGCTGGGCTGAGCCAAGGAAGCAGAGCTCCTCACAGGCTCAAGCACCTCACACTTCTCTGCTCTCAGGTGAGTTCAGTCCTTATGGCAACAACAAAACACTTCCTTTCCAACACCGGCATTCAGAGGACATTGTGAGAGGGCTTGCTTCTTCTCTTCTCTTTCTCTTCCTCTTCTCTTCTCTTCTCTTCTCTTCTCTTCTCTTCTCTTCTCTTCTCTTCTCTTCTCTTCTCTTCTCTTCTCTT
>JBBMKD010000054.1:5831426-5841615 GCA_037834095.1 Argya squamiceps | reverse complement strand
GACCGGCCCAGAGCCGGCCGTGCGGTGCCTCCCCCCGGGCAGGAGAGGCAGAAAGGTCCGCTCCGTTCTGTTCGTCCTTCAGCATCTCCACACCAGAGCCAAGACCCTCCCCAGAGAGCATCCCACAGGGGACGCGGCTTTCCTAGCATGGTCCGCCTCTGGACCTCACGCTGATCAACCCGGGGCTCTTCCTTTCTGTTTTAGCGCCTGTTCTGCTCTTCGGAGTAATTTCCATGACTGGCAAAGTGCTCCCCTTTCAGTGCTTTGTTACTGCTAGAAGAGGGATGAGTTCGTGGCAGCGGAGGGTAGTCACCGGTCCCGGAGGATTGCCGTGACTTCTGTCAGTACTCGGAGCCCGCGGCCCTTTGGAAAGCCTGATTGCAGCGGGCACTGGGTTTGTAGGCACAAAAGTTTGGAAAGTGCTGCCGTGGTGTGCTCTGATGGTGAGAGTATGTAAGTGCTGTTACTGGGTTTCCCCAAGGTACAGCGTGGTGTTTGCCTCTCTGCTGTGTAGGCAGACAGACCATGAGAAGCCATGGGGATTTGAGCACGTGTGCAGAATCTGGAACTGCCCCTCAATGAATCAGTTTTTGTGTATCCATTTTTTTTACGCTGCTTTAGCTCAAGGGAGGTTTTTTTTCAAATGAGGAGTAGCAATAAAAAGAAATGTCTGAAGTTGCATCACTGCTGCAAAGCTACTACAGGATAAGACAAGCAGTTGGCTCTGAGCACTTTATGCTGAATTCCATTCTCAGATAACTAATTACCTTCTAATATCTGTCCCAATATTACTATTTAAAAGAGGAGTTTGGCTCCTAAGCTCCTTGGTTACGTTTCTTTGTTTATATTTCATTTCCAAGTGCTCTGCACTCTCTCTGCCACAGCAGCTGGCAGATAAGCTTGCTCAAACAGGTATTTTCATGTATTATTTCTACCACAAACACTTCTAGAACAGGAACAAGCACAAACAGATCAGCCCTGCTCCCTGATCTCTTGGTTGCCTCCAGAAGCAGATCTTAGCTTCTCAAGGAAGGTGGGTAGTGCAACAACTCCTGTAGCAGTTTATTGATGTGTTAGTGTAAGTATCCAGACAGATTTCCTGGTTTGAAGTATGAAGTGTATCATTCTGTACCTTACGCTGTGGTGTTACGCTCCAGCACCAGCACGGTGCTGCTCTCTGGGTTATCTGTGCTCTCTGTGGGCCCTTTTCCTTTCTTCTTCCGCAGTTCTTGGGGTCAGAACAATTTTCCATCTACTTAATTGTTTTTAAAGGTGGAACTCAATAACTCTGAGAAATGTAACACTGTGACTGCATGACCAGCAGGTTGAACTCAGTGATCACCCTATTTCTGGCATTATTTTCTGTTAGCAGGAGTATACACAGTGCACTGATTTTATAGGATATTTTAAGTGATGACCAGGTAGGTGACAGACACCTTGAAATGATTTGCTGTGCAATTATGTTGTTCCATAAGAAAATGTAGGTTGGGGCTTCTATCTGAAATCTGCCCACAAAAGTTGGGATTTTTCTTGCTGTATTTGAAGAAGGGAGAACAAGGTAAAAGGCAGTTCCCAGCTTGTATACCAAACTAGTGAATATTGTCCAGATTTGCAGTTCCAAACAAGAACTTGATCAAATGTGAACCACTATTAACGTTCAATTTTTCATTAGCTGATGAACTTAGACTCCCCATTTTTTGTCAGAGAAAATCCAGATATTTTTGGAAGCTGAATGCCATATTGGTGTCAGTTTTAAAACTGTTTAGAGTGAAAGGAAACATGCTGTTCCAATTTAAACAGTTCTTTGTTTTGGAGTTTAAATCAACTACAACACTTTTCTGTTAAAAGAGGGTCAGAATAAAACATAAATAGTTCAGAATTAGCTCATGAAAATGTTTATCTTGAAATGTATCAAACAGATGATTGATTTATGTTGGGTTTTTTTGGCTTATTGGAAGTTTTAAGGTTTCAATTCCTCATCCTGATTCAGGGTGGGGAATTTTGCTGGAAATTTTGCTGGTTGCATTTTTGTGGGTTTTTTTGCAGAGGCAAAATAATTTCCTGTTCAACACATTTCAGAAATAAGAAATAAAAGGGAACCCTGTAGATCACATTAGAAATCTATAAATGTTTTTGGCTTCCAGCTACTTTACCTGTTGAACATGGAATCAGCAAATTACTAATACAAATGTGGATTATTTATATATTAGGTTATTTATATATCAAAGAGGAAAAAGTGGAATAATACGTTTTCATAATGCTTTATGAACAATCTCTTCATGTGAACACTTGGAATCATACTGTCTACTTTACTTCAGCTGTTAATATCTAGCAACAGTGTTCCCATGATAATGCCTTTGGGGAGGAGACGAATGTGGGAGCACATACCCACACAAGGCAGGCCTTAGGTGTGTTCTTAACCAGTGCCCATAATTACCTCCCATTTATTGTGTCACATATTTGCTGTGTG
Source organism: Argya squamiceps (assembly GCA_037834095.1). Lineage (NCBI taxonomy): Eukaryota > Metazoa > Chordata > Aves > Passeriformes > Leiothrichidae > Argya > Argya squamiceps. The sequence continues at coordinate 5,839,145 of JBBMKD010000054.1, read as the reverse complement.
ATAGTAAAAGTGCTAAATAGGTGTGCCAGTGAAGGTGACCCACAATCTCCATTTGAGAAGCAGATACCAGTGAATTACCACTTTTTTGTTGCTTGTGTCCTCCACTGTAGTAAAATATGACTGGCTTCTTTGAGTGGAGAGTAAAGTGATCTCTTGGGGAGTGTTTGCTACACAAGTGTTTCAGCCTGGTGATTAAAGAGCACAAATTGGAGAAAACTGAATTCTGTTCCAGTGGAGAGAAACCTTGTCTTTGTGCAGCTCAGCCTCTCTGAGTAAGAAATGGCACAGTGGCTGCTGTGAGGTTAAAACATTGGGTGCTCAGCAGTGCTGTTGACTAATGTTGGGATGAGGGGCAAATCAACACCTTGGTCTGCAGACAAGCAAAGTGCCTGGGCTTTAGCCAGCAGCTTGTGTTTTGGGTGGTGTGTTTTTTTTAACAGTATGAATGGGAAATGAGAGAACAAGTGATAGGACATTTCAAAGGGGAGACCACAATTTCTCAGTTCCTTTTGATTCTGCTCAGCTGGCAGCTCCGTTTCCTTCTTCTCTCTGTGTCTTGGTATCCTGACAGATGTCTTGCTTTTCCCCATCCTATATGGAGTGCCAGCTCCTTCTTCATCCAGAGGCTCTTGAGTAATCCAGCAGGAAATTGCAGCAACTCTCAAGAGTAAACAATCCCTCAGTCTTGGCTTTGTGATAGTCCTGTACAAAGCACCCCTTTAACCTTTAGGTTCACGGGTATTCCTTCACCTTGAGTCATTCTGTCAAATTTTGGTAGACTTGGGCTAAAAGTCTTACTACTCTCTGAATCAGCAGAGCAGGAAAATGCATTTCCAAAGGGCCAAAAGTTTCCCTTTTGCATAACTTCCTCTTTTGCTGCATCATGTTTAATTTTTTTGTAGTTGAAGATGACTCAGGGTAGCTGTAGTAAGGCAGAATTATTTCTTTCAAGGAAGATGACAAATAGTGTACACTTGTAGCATGTGTACAAGTCTGTTTAAACCCCCGTCACAACTTACATGATTTGGCCCTAAATTAATACTAAAACATTTAATTTTAATAATTCCATTATATTTTCAGCTAAATCAGTTCTAGCAGAGGATGAGTGAAGCAGAAAGTAACAGGAGATCACTGCCAAGGAAGGATCCTGCAGTTGGGCGATATGGTCTAGATTGGCTGTTGTTTATATTTTAGCTTCCCCTTCTGCCACCCTGTGCTAAACACAGAATGTTCAATGTTTATAGATATTTAAACATGAAACAGATCTCTCTATAATCTTCGACTGCATCCAACTTCAGCTGAGTCCCACTCCTATAAATCTCTTCACAAATAACTGCATGAGGTACCTGTGTTCTTTCTCATGTTAGGTGGGAGATCAAACTAGGAGATTTTAATAGTCCCTTCAGACATCAAATCTGTGAAGTTATGCACTCTCAAAAGGGTAGCTGGGTTGGCAACATCCTGAACTTAAAATCAGTTAAGTACTCAAGCTCAAATTCTCCAAAATTTTCAGATTCTTGACATGAGTAGAATGGAAGCTGTAGCTAATTGATTGGGGCCAGACATTCTCCATGTCAGGAGCAGTATAAATATAAATATTTAGCGTTGGATTTGGAGTATTAGCCAGGACCTGATACTGTTCATCTGTGTGTAAATGGCAAGACTGTAGAGTCAAAAAGCCTGGATTTGACACTCCTTGGGAAAGACAAAGTATGGATTTGAGAGCTGTGGGCAAAACCTGATACCTCTGAAAGCTGCCAGTACCAAGTGAGTCCTTTGGTGACATTGTCAATTAATGAAACTCTTCAGCTTTCAACACGACTCTTCCTCTCTGGGCCATTTCAGCTTATGTGACACAGCTGGTGGCTGTGGTGTCTGGGGCTTTGGAATGTGATAAAGTTTGCCTCCTGAAAAGAAATTATACTGGAACTAAATCTGAGTCATATGAGGAGCTCCTTGAAACGTAGCTAAAATTTAATCATTGTACTTAGGAGTATAAAGCATTTTGAGATGGGCCTCACCTATCTGGTAGGCAAATTGCTGTGTCATGGGAGAGATAACTCCTTTCAACATCTGCAAATTTGTAATATATTAAAATAAGGAGACTATTAGTGTTTAATTTTTTTTTAATTTAAAGGAATTCTTTTGAAAAACATATTAAATGAGGTATTTGGTTTTTCCCAGTATGTTCATTGTGGATTTGTCTCCTGATCCCCACTTGACTGTGATGGGCCATTATCCACTTGCAAAGTCCTTGGCTGAGCTTGTGGACAGCAGAGTGGCCACAAGCCAGAGATCTTCCCAGGAATGTGCCCAGGCTTTTGAAAAGTCAACAGCCCTGATTCCATGCTGGGCCTGTGTGAGCTGGCATCTTGTCCCTGTGCTAATCTCGTGGCAGCGTGAGAGGTCGTCAGTGCAATAAAATTTAAATAGTTTACAATAATGTCACGTGCCAGTGTCATAAAGCCCTGAATTTGAACAGAGTGAAGGATGAAGGAGATGTTTCATGGGAGTTGTTTCAATAGTTAAAAGTAATTTAGTTTCAAAAAAACAATTATTTTTTCACTCTGAAACTGAGAATGCATTTGACATTTGTGCAATTAAAACTCTCTCCTCTTCCCCCAGTTGAATGATTTTTATTCTAGAATATCTTCCAACTGGTCTCAGAGCAGCACTGATGGCAATTTTTCTGTGACAATCATTTTTATTAATACACATCAGCCCAACTGAATGGACTGGCTTTAAAATGGCATTACAGTGGGACTGTGTCATTTGCAGCTGCTTGAGCTGTTTCTGTCTCTTCAATTGAGCTACATTTATGATGATCCTTTAAATTAACCCTATTCCTTTAACTGAAAGGAGATGGGATGGCTTAAATCAATGGTATTTCCCTCACAGCCGTTATCACCCTGGTCTGTAACAGGGCACCCCACTCCCTTATTGCTGCTTGCACAAAGCCATGGGAAAAGCTGTCAGTGATGCCAGTAACAGGAGGTTTTCTCCTCAGCAGTACATAGCTTTGGTCAATTTGAAAAGACAGTTGGAAACTTCCTTGTGTAGGAAGAATCCTGTTTAATTTTCTTCTCAATCCTGCTTTTAATTCTTGAGTGTTTTTACCTGAATAGTTCCACCTTGCCCTCCCCTCCACAAGTAAAAAATGTCCCTCTGTCCAAGCAAGAGGACTGAGTGTTACTGAAACAGCTGAAGTAGATGGATTTTACTTTTACTTTAGGTGTATGTTGTCCTAGATCCATATATACAGTGTGGTCTCCTTCACTATCTCCCTGAGGCTACAGGTACTTTTCTGAAAAAAAAAGCCTATTATCTGGTCTCCCAGGCTGTGGGGAATATGACCCTGCCTTTTTTTCATCCTGTCTTACTTTCCTGTGCCTGACAGCAAAGAAGCTCCAAACTTCTAATCTTAAAACTCAAAAACTGAAAGGAGAACAAAAAAGGAAATTACTGTCTAGCACTGATGTCTAGTCCTCAAGTACTTGGTGTGGTTAGTAGCATCTCTATCATGAAACATCGGCTTGAGCAAAAACCTGTGGCAGGTTACTCCACGATCATAAACTGACTGCTATAGGCTCTGACCTTGTGCCAGGCCTGTTTGATCCCTTAAAATAAGCCACTAAAGATCCTTTTACTGCTAGAAAAGAAAGTTCAGCATCCTGCCCAGAGTTCTTCACTTATGTAGGGAACTGGTGCAGTGTGCTTTGTAAAACAGAAAAATTCCTTTTCTGGCTATTAACTGTGTGCTTCATGCAGAACTGTAAAAGCCCTCAAGCCTGCCTTCTTTCTGAGCAGTGTTGCTGCACTGAAGAATGTTGTTACCTCTTGCCTTGACCAGGTGGGAGAAAAGTTGCTCTGTAATCATGAGCAAGAATTGAATTGTGCAGCAGCCACTCGGGATTAATGAAGTATCCAACTCCTTCTACAGAAAGTGACACTGTTCCTTTGGAAATGTTCCTTTGGAAATGTGAATGGGTGATGGTGCTCTGAAAACCCCATTTGAAACTGGCACTCTTCTGGAGGCCTGGAGCTGTATTTGCTGGCATTTATGCTCTAAAATGACTGTTAGAGTAGGTCCCAAAGAATTTATTAACAGGGACCAAGCAGAGGAGATGGACAACAGGTAGAAATGGGCGGTGAGACATGGAGAGGCTGAGATTGAGCCCTGGTAGTTTTTAGTGTTGCAGTTCAGATCTACTCTCATTCCTGGCAGGAGGCAGTGTGGTAGAGCCAAGAAAAAGACATCCTTTTTATTTCTTTCCTTTTCTTTTGATATTTTTCCTTCCATTTATTTTATTGTTCCCAGGCTGTGGAAGTGAAAGTCCCTGGCAGGGTAGGTGGGCAAAAGGTCAGGATGAGTCTGCTTTGCATTTTAATTCCCGCTAACATTTGTTCTACATGAGAAACCATTCCCATGTTAATGTACCACAGAGAAGCGTTGTTATTTCAGGTATTCATTTTCCTGTCTTCCATACTGGATGTGTACCTTCCTGGCCAGCTTTCCAGTTTGATTGTTAATCTTCTAAAACATGCAAACCAGTGATAACTGACATGGAATTACTGATAAGGGTTTCTGTGAGCCTTGGGTAGGGTGTGAATGACATCAGCCCAAATGCCTTCACCTTTCAGTAGATAAAGGTTGGCTTTGTGTTTCCTGTGCTTTTCACCCTTATTTTGAAGCTTCTAGAGAGAAGCTTGTATTAATGTATCTGTTTAAAGGAGAGAAATACTTGACACTGCAGAGATGCTGTAAGTCTTCCCTAGGGTTTGCATGCTCTCTGTTGCTGTTTGAGGAACATTACTGCAGCATCAGTTGATGCCTCAAGATTTTAGCTTTTATATTTTTCTGATCCTGTACTGCATTAGTGTAGAACTCTGAACTCCATACAGAGTGTTAGTAAATTCTATTCACATTTTGGTCAGACAAAACAATCCTTGCAGAGAACCAAGGACACTCTACAGCCTCAGGTTTGAATGAACAAATGTGAACTGGGGGGGAGCAAACTGGGGGAACATGACTTCCTTACCTAAAGCTATAATTGGACAATTAACCTCTGATATCTAAATAGACCAAACTTCTATCTACCAAAAAACTCGTGAGCATAGTCCATTGTGGGTGTACCCTCCATGTGGCTTTGCACTGCCCACGGTGTATCTGTTGAAGGCCTTTAATAAATACCCACTTTATTCTCTTAACTCTGTCTAGCCTCTGTTCTAGGTAGCCATTCCAAGGCATGATCAGCAATTTTTTTTACTGCTGGATAAAGCCAGTGTGAGGCAGCTTTATTTTAAGTTTCTGTAGTGGAGTAGGAGTTGATTTAGACTTAAGACCGAAACTCCAGCTGGTCTTTTTCAGCAAGCTTCTTTAACATCGTCTGAGGATTTTGGGGAAGGGACAGACAGGAATTTCCCTGTCTCTGTTTTGCAGCCAAGTTTTAGTCTTTCTGTTTCGCCTTTAAATGCTGTAATGCATGATGTGCAGGAAGCCCAAGATACATGGCACTGAACTTTTATTTCTTCTAAAGGCATTATCAGTTTCAAGGATGGCTTTTTCAATAGCAATGTTCTTTTCCAGAGGGGAGATTGTAATAGAAAGTCCTAAGTATTAGAGCAGATTTAATGCTGCTCAGAGCTTCCCCTGTTGAATACCTTCACTTAATTGAAGATCATGTATTTAAAACTAGTCATTTAAATGCAAGTTCTGCTGCCCAGATTGCCCTTAATGCAAGAATTGTGTTTCTCCAAAGACTGACTGGAGTGATGGGTGTGAATGAAAGCTGTTGCAAGGGCTCCTGTCAATTATACCCTGAAGTGATCAGGAGAAAGCCCCCCTAATTTGTAGGTTTTAGACTCCAACAGATCCCTTTTCTGCTGTGAAGCTGTGACAAGCATCTCTAATCTTTTCCCATGAGTTTTTGCATTGTATTTAAGTACTAGAGGATTAAGTAAATCGTGTGCCCATTCACAGTAGTCTGGTGATTTCTGCAGTGCTGTATCTCACCAGCAGAGCCTCCAGCATCCAAGGATCCTGCATCCGAGGGAGTGCTGCTGCATCTGACAGTCAGGAGAAGCCACAGAGCACAGTGAGTTTGGATTAATGATAGGTCACAGGTTATTGTCCTCAACACTTGCTTGTGGGTGAGTGGGATGACAGCAGTGCTGCCTGGGATGGACATGCTGGCTCTTGTGGTTTCTCTGGGATGAGTTTTGTGGAGAAAATTGTGTTTCCCAACATTTGCTGCTGAGTACTTCCCCTTGTGAGGGAGAAGTGCCTGTTGCTGGGTCACCACAGCCCCGGGTCACACAGAACTGCCTGCAGAGTGTTTTCAGTGGGCTGTCACTGAAGGGCAGAGCTGGGATGTCCAGGGAAAGGTGAGCCAAGGAACAGGGGTGCTCCCCAAAATCAGTGTGTCAGACCTCTTTCAGCAGCAAGTCCAAAGAAAACCCTCACACCCAGACAGTCTAAGGTGGGTGTTTCCACCCTCAAGCAGAACAGGAACACAAGAAACATTTCGATTTGCTCTGTTTCCCAGCACAGAGTTCAGAAAGGCAAAGCCATATTAAAGCAGGAGCCTTGAAGACAGGAGGCCAAGAGCTGATGTGTCCCTCCAGCCGTTGCTTCTTGTGTTTGTTCTGCAGGGTGGAGTTCCATAACTTTACTGCTGCATTGAAGGGTATTTAGTAATATGTAACAAAGTTGGCTTGGTCAGGACCTTTGTGTTCTATTCTGACTCAAAATGAGTTGTTTAGGGTTGGAGTGGTTGTTGGAATACACACTGTCAGTGTGGTGATTTATAAAGCTGTAAATCTTCCAGCTCTGTGAAGACAGATCCTGCTTGATAAAAAACACAACTTGAAGACTCCCTGATTTAAAAGTAATAATTCATTGTAGAGTCCCTGCTGCATGAAACTTATCATCATACATGGTTTAACCTCAGCCAGCAGCTGCTCACTAATCCCTTCCACTTCCCTGCTGGGATAGAAGACTTGTAATAAAGGTAAATCCCATGGGTTGAGACAAGAACAGTTTAATAATTGAAATAAAATATAATTATAATAACATAATTGTAATACAAAGAGAGACAAAAAAAAGAGAGACACAGAGCAATATATCAGCTACTAGAGAGAAAATAAATAAAAGTGTATTTAAAAAAATAAATATTTAAGAACTCTATCCCAAGACACATAGCAACATTAGACCACTCCAGTCTGGTCTGAGGGGAGAGCAAGTTATTTGTACAGAATTCAACTACTTAAGTGTTTTGGGCACTGTGTCTTCTAACAGGGACCTCTCCTATTCAGTATGGGAACAATCTGCTCTCAGAGCAGAAGCAGATCTTTGCAGAAATAGATCTTTTTCTGGAAAGCTTATTTATCTGATCCAGAATGGAATTGGACCTGGAAAAACACCACCAAGAAGCTGGTAGTCAGTCCTGTTACCTTGGCCATAGGTATCTCCTGCAGCCCACATCCACTGTTCCCATGTGCTGTAGGAGTAGTAGGTTCTTGTTGGCCATCACATGGGTGCTGCTTCCTGGAGTTTCACATAGATTTGGAAAAGTTCCACTTTTATTCTCAGGGATAATTCTACTAAATCTCAAAATCTTACTTTTTTTTCCTTTTCCTTTTCCTTTTCCTTTTCCTCTTTTCCTTTTCCTCTTTTCCTTTTCCTCTTTTCCTTTTCCTCTTTTCCTTTTCCTCTTTTCC
>JBBMKD010000054.1:5783926-5831326 GCA_037834095.1 Argya squamiceps | reverse complement strand
TTCTTTTCCTTTCCTTCTTTTCCTTTCCTTCTTTTCCTTTCCTTCTTTTCCTTTCCTTCTTTTCCTTTCCTTCTTTTTTTTTTCTTCTTTTTTAGGACAGAATTTTTATTTTCTGGCCAGCTGCATTTTTACATTCAGAAGTGCAAACCCCTTGCCTTGTTTAAACAAGAGTAAATGCAAACCTTCCAATGGCTTGGCAGCCCTGCAGTCTGTGCCTTGGATACAATAGGCAGCTTGTGTTCAGTTCAGAAGTTAATGGACATCTGGGGCTGTTTCTAGGTTGCTGTCAGACAGAAAGCTATTTGTGGACATTTTGGCCTTATAGGAAAGGTTTAAATTAAAAATGGGGGGGTGGGGTTCCTCTCAATATTTTCCCTGAAACAGAATCGTTTTATTCTGTGCTTCAGTTACTGCTATTCTTCGTCTGCTTTCCTTTTCCAGGGTATTTTCCAATAAGCAAAAGGAACACAATTGCAAACATGCTCAAGACTTTGCTAAACCACATGTAATTTAAAGAGGAAATTAGTATTTTGTTCAATAAATGAGAGTAGATAAGCTCCTATTTGGGAACTAAAGAGCTCCAAACTTCTACAGGGCATCTCCTGCCCCAGGCAGGGTAGCTGCTAGAGGAGCTTATTATGTTCAGAGATGCTGAAATGTTTTGATGATGGGCCAAAAAAGGGGTGTTCTTTAAATGTTATTATCCATTCTGGTGCCACAGATCTGCTCACTGGAGGAAGATGGAAATAGTTTGAATGTGGGGCTGGAGTTTTGTTTTGATCTTGTGTTTGAATTGCTGTGTAATTGCCCCTGTGTTGTTGATTTGTGGCTGAAGGTTGCCCGAAGTCTGAACAAACCTGTTGAGGTAATTGGGGCTGTTTTTATTCTGCTGGCCCATGCTGGGTGTCTGAGTGCCTCCAAAAAAAGCCATTTCTTGGCTGGAAAGGTGGCAGCTGTGCAAAGGGCACAGTTCAGATGTGGAGCTGATGGATTTGTGCCAACCTTCACTACTGCCAAAGCTGAAGCATTGAATGACAAATGTGTCACAGTTCAGCCAAACTGTCCTGCACCCAGCCAAGGCTTTGTAGTCTCAAATACACTTAACAAGTTTGTTCATGTGTTTGTGGATGAGTTCAGAGGTGCACCTGCCTTCTGACAGATCAACAATGAAATGGAAAGATTCTCTGCAGATTGTGGCTCTTCAGTTCTCCTAAAATCAACCACTGCTTTTAGCATTCGATCTCTTTCGTATTGGTAAACAAAAGGACTGGAATTGATTTGAGGAATTGACTTTCAGAGCAGTGTGTCACAAGGGATGAGAAGTACCTCTGTGAAACTGAAAACACTTCTGCAGAGAGGTCACACACAAAAATAATAAAGTAAATTATTGTAGTGCAGAGATAAGGTATATCTGAACCAGGGATATCTTAGTTTTATCTAATTAATTCTTGTTAATGACAGTACAACAAAGTCATTTTACATTCCCTGCAAGTGGATGTTTATCTACCACATGTAGGAGACGCATCAGATGGCAAAATCCAAGTTGTGAATTTCCAGGAGCTTTGATTAAAGCCAAGTTCCCCTTCACTGCACTGAAAGTTCTGTTTTAGTCTGAACTTGTGTAACTGTGTTTGTAGGCAGTGCCTTCAAATCTGTAGGTACTAGTGCATACGTGGCTTATGGTGCCCAGGATCACAGCTGCAAAACATTACTTGAAATGTTTCCAAAAAAACCTGATTCCTACCTGTATGTTCAGTACATTCCTATAGCCTTTGTTTAGAATAGGGAAGTACTTAAAGTTGGAAGCATATGAGTTAAAAGGACAAAAGTGTTAGTCATAAATGGAGGGGATTTTCCCAGGTCAGCATAAGGTTGGTCTGAATTTGATCATTTTGTCCAATGCTGGACATTCTTGCTGGATGAGTTATCAGGTGGGGAATTTTTCCTCAAGAGCTTTGTTTAGCAGAGGCACTCCAGGCTGGAATGCCTGGGGGACATGGTGTTATCAGCCTCAGCAAAGACAGAAACGAAAGGGGATTGTCTGCTACAAAATGTATGTCCATCTCTGAAATACATAGGGCAGAAATCCTTCTCTTTTAGGTTTTGCCCTATTTATAGCTGTACTTAGCCCTTTCACTAGAGCAGATTAACCACAAGTGCTTGGGGTAAGTATTTTGGGAAAGCTCTTACTTAGGCCATGTGCTAACTCCATCAGGATCTGGATACAACTTCATTCAAGCAGATATTCCAGTTGGCAGCACTTCTGCCTCTCTGTTAATAAATGTGTCTCGTCCTTCTTCCAGGATTCAAACCTCACAGTACACACGGATAACCCAGACCTGACACCATGTTTCCAGAACACCATCCTGGCGTGGATCCCCAGCATTTACCTGTGGACTGCTTTACCCTTTTACCTTTTCTACCTGAAGCGCAACAAACGAGGTTACATCGTGCTCTCCGTGCTGAGCAGGTTCAAGATGGTGAGAGCTCTTTGCAGTGTCTCAAATGCCATGTAGACTTCATTTTTATTAGTTCAGCATCCAAGGAAGTGCAGCAGTAGAGTTTAATTTCCCTCTGATTTATCATGCTGAAGAGCATGCTCATGGGAACAAACTGTACATACAGATCTCTGAGGAAGGAGATCCATCCTAGGAACCCACTGATTGAGGGAGGGAAGAACTGATTGCTCTGCTTTGGGCAGTCCCCCTTTGTGAGCCAAAACTGTGCTGCTTCACCCTTAATTAATGTTTAATTAAACCACTGAAAGCTGCAAAACAAAGATGTTAAGGTAGGTCTAGTGTGTATTGTATCTCCTTGTGAGAGTACTCATGAGAAGGGTTTTTTCAAGCTGCTCTCCCCATGCAATAGCAACATGATTTCATCTGCACCTTGTGCTTAAAATGTTCCTGGTGTCAGCAGCCCCTCGGGTCTGTGAATGGCTGGATCTAAGAAAAGCAAGAAAGTTGCTTTCCATAGGCCATTAAATAACTCAGATTATTCCTGGAGAGAAAAATACCAGGCTTCTGCTTCCAGGGTATGTCTGCCTTTACTCTGGATGCTGCCTGTGTTTCCAATCAGAACTCAATAGGGGGAAAATCCAGGCAAATATGTTAGTCATTCTGCTGATTGTGATTGCAAATCCCTCAGAAAGCAGTTGAGATGAAATCCTTGGTTTGAATGCAGTGGGACAGTTCATCAGACTGCAGCTGATCAGTGCTGTGACTGTGTTTACACGGCTTTTTTTTGCTGAGAATCTGTGAATCAGAATGGTTTTGTTTTTAGCTCTCTGACTGCCCCTGGAGAGGAGTTTACCAAATGCTGTTTCTGTTTGCCTCCTCTCAGCTGTTTGGTGTCCTGCTGTGGTGTGTGAGCTGGGCAGATCTCTTCTACTCCTTCCACGAGCTCCTGCAAAGCAGAACCCCTCCACCAGTCTATTTTATAACTCCACTGGTCGTTGGCATCACTGTGGTTTGTAGCTGCTTCTGTTCCCTATGACCAGTGACTTTTCTTAGACAGATGAAGGATGAAGAGCCCCTTTGCCTTCATTGCCTTATCTGGACCTCTTCTAACTGAATTATTAGTATTTGTGTCACTGAAGCAAATTTTGGTACCAAAAAGGCAGGAGTCACAAATCTCTCTCTCAAGTAGATTCAGCTTTGTAAATGAAAATATTTATAATGGAGAGATTGTTCTGCCTTCCAACCTGCTTTCACCTATTTCCCCTGGCTTGTGATCCAGGTCTGGAGAGAATTTGAATAGGACTTTGCCTAAATAGAGAGATACAACAGAGCATGGCTTGTGCATTGTTCAATATAGTACTGGACTTTGTAAAACTGTCTGTTGTCTGGTGGTTGTTCCTCCATTAAACAAAACAAGTTGGCTTTGGCTAGGATGACAAACAGGCTTGTGGCTGTTGTGTGGAAAATAAAGCAGTAAAATTTCCCCATTGAGTTTTTTTAATTCCCTTGGTTAGTTTTTTAAAAAAATCTCATTTTCTAGACAAGTCATGATGGTCCATCTGGATTGGAGAAATAGCAGCTCCTACATTTGTTTAAAATGTTTATAGCTAATATTTAATTGTTCCCAGCCCTATGTACGAAGGTTTAAAATTTGAATTCTGAAGTTGAGGCTCTGAAAACACCAAAACAAATTATTTTGCAGTTATTTGCTGCTCTCCTTAGATGATGGAGGTTTTGCCATTGGCTTCTGTGAGGTCATGATGGGGCTCATTTCAGAGGTCCTGCTGTTCTGTTGTCCTTCCAGTCAGTGGTGGCTCTAAGAACTGAGAGTGCAAAGAGGGGGAGCACTGGGTGGGGGTTGTGTTCATGTGTTCCTGTACTTACTCTTACAGCTCTTAGCCACGATGCTTATCCAGTATGAAAGGCTGAGAGGAGTTCAGTCCTCTGGAGTGCTCATTATCTTCTGGTTTCTGTCTGTGCTTTGTGCCGTGGGGCCCTTCCGGTCAAAGATCATGACTACAACAGCCCAGGTAACAAGACATCCTTGTTAGCACTGGGGGAAGAGGAAATGTAGCATCCACATCTATGTGAAAAGAGTGAATCACCCGAGTTTGGAGTCAGATCTGAGCCCAGATTTTGCCAGAGAGAGAGAAGAGTGTGGTTCAGTTGTCTTGACTGAGATGTGTGTAACTGGAAGGGAACTGGGTGTCTCAGGCAGTGTCAAAAAGCAGATTTTGCTTTGCCCAAGGCTGTACTGGTAACCTGATAGACATGAGAGATAGACACCAACACTGTCTATATGTGAACAGACTCCTGTCTTTTTTTATCTCTTTCCCTTTTGCAGCCTTTTGGTTAAATAGGGATGGGTAGTAATCAGAGAGGGCACATTTTAATATGTAAAGTTCCTTTTCTACTTAGGCAGCTTGGCCACGTTAGGCAACTCCATGGGCTTCCTTATATCAGTGCCTGATGTGATGAGGATGGCATTTTGACTCCACTGGAGCTGGAAATAGAGAGAAAGTTGGAGAGAGAGGAAAAAAAACTGGGCTGGTGTGATTCCTGTTTGAAAACATAGCATGTTCTCCCACAGTAAGAACCTTGTTGAGTTTTTCACAGAAACAAATTTCACTAAGTAGGGCAAAGCAGATTGCTCCAGTGATTAGATCATCAAAGCCTGGGAGAGAAAAAGAGTGCTTGGAAAGCATTAGAATTATTGCTTCTCCTCAGTGAAATCAGTGTTGATTCTGTTTGGTGATTTCTTGCTTTTATTCTTGCTTCTTTGTAATATTAGCAGCATTATCCTGTTCGCAAGGATTTCCCTGTAGCAGGCCGTTGTAAATATTCCAGAGATTGAATTGAACCTTAACTGAGACTCTGGGCAGAACTTTGTCAGATCATAGCTGCAATCTGCTGACACCGTTTCAAACACCACTTATAGGCAGCTTTAATAAGTGAAAATATTAGACTATCAATGTTTGAATCTGTAATTATCTTGAAATTGTGGATGCAGAGCCTTAGAACAAGTCTGGGTAACATTTCTCCTCCTGTGACTGCCCAGAACCAAATATTCCTTCTCTTGCACTTAAGGTTTAAACATTTTAAGTGAACAGTGAGAACATTCAGAATGAAAACAGCATTAGGGCATGAAAGAGCTGTATAAAGAACATACCCTCACAGCTAGAAGTTTTAGGTAAACTGCAGACTCATGATTAGGAAAGGAAATATCTTTAGATGGAACTATTATTATGCAATGCAGTGGTTTTTCTGCAGCTTTTTCTGGAAGTATTTAATGCTCACTGTTTGTCAGTGACAAGATATTAAAGTAAAAGGATGTTCTCTGATCTGGGTTGACAACTCCTATGCTTAAGGCATGATTGTGCAAGAACCCCCAGAGGTAATTTGAAAGGATGTTATGTAGACCTGATTCCAGAGGGTGTCTGCATGCAGTGAAGATGTATAAGCACTTTGAACTTGACATTATTTAATGAAAAGCTTGGAGATAAGCATGTTCTTAGGCACTTGTCAGAGTATGAGCTTACTTCTGTGAGATAATTCCTGCTAGGAACTGCTTTGCAGTCTTCAACTGTAGAGGAAGAAAGGAATTGCCAAAAGAAGCAGTGAGAAAGGAGAGAGTATGGGGAGCTTGGAAGTACAATCAAACAATCATTTATAGTGTTTCTTTTCTCTCTAGGGCCATGTAAATGAAAGGTTCAGGTTTGCCACATTTTTCATCTACTTTGCTTTGATAAGCATTGAGTTGATACTTTCATGTTTTAAAGAGAAGCCTCCATTTTTTTCTCCTGTTAATACAGATGCTGTAAGTATTTTTCACTTTGCTTTATTTGGATTTTACAGACTATATGGTGTTGTGAGAGTACTTGTCATTGAAAGCAGCTTTGGATTGTCATAGAGATGGCAGTACTTAGTGACCCTCTTACAAAACACTGGGTGTGGAGATTAATATTGGGGTTTGGAGTCTTTTTCCATTATCTGTGTCATCAGAGATGGCTTGAAGATGTGTAGTGAAAGCAGCTCTCCTGCTTGCTGCTTCACAGCAGTGTAAATTATATTTATGAGCATTGAAGTGTAATAACAATTGTTTCAAGAGGGTTTTTTGAGGATATGGTGCTGTACTTGCTTAACATTCATCTCAAATTAGCAAAAGTCTATGAGGTTTGTCTTAATAAATGAGTTCTATATGTGTTGAGAAGAGATATGAAAAACCATTAATAACAGAAGATATTGGTGGTATCACAGGTTAAATTTCTTCTCCAATTCAGAAATAGTCTCTATAATTGGATTTATGTTTGAACCAAACTGAGAGAGAAGTTGAGTTCATGTCCTAAAATGAACATCACAAAAACTGCAGAATGACATTTCACTTTATAGGTGTCATTTAAAGGCAGTATATGAAGCAATTTTTAGATGTAAAAGGAGTTCAGTGTTGACATGGGAAATTAAAGAAATCAATTTCATGTCTCACTAGGATATAGGTACGTACATGTAATATACCATATAATATACCAAAAATATCAAAATAGGCTGTTGTCATATTAAAGTAATGGTAAATATCTTGCTTTATTTCTTTTTGGTTTTTTCCCCCCATAAATTCATTATAGAATCCATGTCCAGAGTTAAATTCAGGCTTCCTGTCAAGATTGACATTTTGGTGGTTTACAAGGTGAGTTTTCTCTTCAAGCTGAGAAACCCAAAACCTGCTTGTGATCTGTGTTGCACAGAGGGAGCAGTACAGAGATTCTCCTTCTGTGAATATTTGATGTTGGGTACTTTTTCATCCACAATGGTGTCAGCACTTTGAGCATTGCCTTTTTAGAAACACAGAGCCCAAACTTTTTCTCTGCAAAGTATGGCAGCAACATGACAAATAGGATGTGCAGCCTGGCTGTGCTCAGCACATGCTGGAATATAAACCAAGATGTAGCTCTGTGCTCCTGAAAATAAATTGTGTCAGCCTTTCACCCAGCTGAGGGTGCATTTTGTTTCCTGTTGAGGTTCATGGGTGAATGCTTTTTTATAAGCACATTTTCTGTGCAAAAGGGAAGGTAAACTGGGTTATGTATATTGACTGCCACCAGCAGAGGCTGCAGACAAAAGGTATGTGTACCAAAGATGCAAATTTGAGATTGGGCCTGCTACTCCATGATAAAGAAGTGGAACAGCTGTCAAAGGTTGTGTCAAGACCCAATTTTCCCAAAATGGTTGAGATCTTCATCCTTCCACCCATGAAACTTTATAGTCCTGGTAACAGCCCTGTAAAGTTTTTTTAGTGAGAGGATGAGAACTTTCTAAACTTCCAGAATGTTCAGCTTCCCCAGTGAGATTCTTGGCAAGTAGGATGTTTGTATCCCTTGACAAAATTCCCCTTACAGGAATTGTAAAGGGAACTGTAGTTTTCAGAAAAATCTGATTTTTCTTTAACTCCAGTGAGTTCCACTTTTGCATTTTGTTCACCTCTGACAGTTATTCCAGATCGACTTTATTATTTTCACTTCTAAAGTTTCAGTGTTTCCATTCGACACCACAGTTTCATCCAAATGCTTCTGGTAGTTGGTTTTTATTGTCCTTTTTTTTTTTCCTGAAGTGGTGTTTTCAATAAAATACATGTAATTAGAAATACATCATGTCCTGTCCTTAATTTCAAACATCAATAAAAGGAACAAAGGGTGATAATTATTCTCCCATTTCCCTTCCTGTGGAGTATCTTCTTGCTTTTGTTAGCTTAATAGTCCTGGAGTTCCTGGCAATGCTTTAAGTACTGTTTTCCAAACTGAATTGGACTGTTCTCTCCATGTGCAGCATGGCAATTCATGGGTACAAAAGGCCTCTGGAAGACAAAGATTTGTGGTCACTGAACGAAGATGACACTTCAAAAACTGTCGTGCAACAACTGAGTAAAGAGTGGGACAGAGAAAAAGCAGAGTGCAAACTGTAAGTGCACAAACAACTTTGCAAACTTGAGAGATTTATCTGAGTCCTTTCAACACTCGTAAGTTGCTCATCTGTGAAAATGAGCCAGCTAAAAATGCACCTGCCACTTCAACCTTTCTGTTCTTCACTCATTAATAGTCAAACTTTCTTATTTTAATATGTCTGGGAAGAGGCAGGAGCCCTGTGGGGCTTGTGTGCCATCAACACAACTTTTTAGGTGCTTAAAATCTCTGTGGGCAGGTGGTGCCACTTCCCATGTGGAGAAGGGCTGGAGATGTGTGAGGTGAGGAGAAGCTGTTGAGTTGGTTGGGTTGTGGAAAATTAACAACTTTTCACCACTGAGCTGGTGGTTCTCTAACTGCGTAATTGCATCCCTCCCAGGCATGTTGGAGCACAGCTCCTGGGCACATAAAGTAAAAGGAATTTCTCATCATCTCCATCATGAGTTTTTTGGCCTGGCATTATTTTTAGCCTTAAGGCTGTCACCAGTGAGCAAGTTTTCACTTCCCAGTAGTGAAGATAAGAAACTCAAAACATGTGAAAGGCAGGAGGGGAAGAGATATTCCATTTGATTGCTGAGACCCAACTGCTGTTGCCTAGAAAACTAGCAACAAAATTGTCCTAGTCTCTGATGGAAATGGGATGAGGGTCAGAACTTGCATACAGTTATACCCCTGCTTGAGAGGATTTCCTTCTTATTGCATGTTCTGTCCTAATCTAATCTTAAAAAATTGTCTATTGTGCAACTCTATGTCCTTCTCACACTGTTTGGTGTCCAAAATGTTTCCAAGCAAATAGATGTGATAATAGTGTGTTTCAAATGAAAAATGTCAATAAGGAGGAGGCCCGTGCTTCCATTTCCTTTCATTGTGGAGATTTCTTCTCCATGTGGAGGCTTTCCTCTGTTCTCTTTTGTGCTTGTCCTTGCCAGATTGGAAAGACCCTATTATTTGATAATATTAGGAGAGAATTGTAATTTTCTTGGCAAGGCTAAATATGATGTGGAGAGTTCCACTTTGCAGCTAAAATCTGAACTATTTCCAGCACTAACACCCGCAGCTGTCCACTGGTGCTCTGTGGGGATGTGTTACAGTTCTAATTCAGGGTTTATTTTTGGGGGTTTTTTCATTGTCTTATGTCTCTATTTTTATGGTGTCAAATAATGTGCATTGTCTGGGTTCTGGTCTTTTTGTACAGACATAGATTTTCTCCCTCAGACTATTTTTCAGTAAGAGCACAGCCATCATGCAAGAGTGCCTGGGGTCCAGGAAAACTTTTACTAGGAAACCAGAAACGGTACCTGGAGTTTTGTCAGGGGATTCATTGTGTTTTGGAAACTATTCATATAAACTGGGGCCAGTTGGCAGTGAATTTAGCCATGAATTATGAGTCATATTTAGCTCAGGTAAAATTTTGTGGTAACTGTATTAATGATTTTAAGATGGGGAAAAGAGCAAAAACAAAGCAAAGCACTGTACTCCAAATTGCTGGGTTTCATGGAGCTCTAAAAGCTCTGCTTATTCTTCAGTTATAAGTAGATATTCTTTATTACTTTCTGTCAAATAACATTAGTGGTAGTTGCTTGTGAGACATTGTAAATACTTTTTTTTCCTTTTAATTCTCATTAAATCTGCTCTGAGCAAGCTTTTATGACATTAAACATGCTGTGTCAATTTGTACATATGTTGAGAGTGTGATGAAAAATATTTGTAGTGTACATAGTAGTAATTTATTTTAGAAAACTTAATCAGTTGCAGCTCTGACATAGCTAAAGCTTTAAACTTGTTTTGTGGTAATGATTATCACATTTCTGTCGTTCCCAAACCTTTTTTGCCTCACAGCTGTCTTGTGAATTACTGTTAAATAATCACTAAAAATTAATTTGTTTCTAGTGAGTTACAGGAGACACCAGCATGGATTTAAAATGTTACTATAGATAACAAAAAAAATCACACAAAGAGTATTCTCCCTCTCTCCTGCTTTCTTTGCTTATATGGCTCAAGTTTCTACTCACTTTACTGATAAGTGCAGTCTCTTCTGCAAAAATTAGGGTTGTGCTGGATGGAGAAGACAGAGCTGGAATGCATCTTCCCTCATTTTTAGTTAGCTTCTCATTTTAGAGACTGTCTTTATGAAGGTATGTTGAAGATGCAGGGCCTTGTCAGCACCATTGAGAAACTGTGTTTTCCCGTGAGATAAATCATTACCTATCATCTGCCCTGCTATAAATAATGGCAACCAGATACATGCTCTTCTCTTTGATAAAAAGCTGGGTGTGAGCAGTCCAACACACTGCTGAAAACCTGACCTCACCTAACTACAGGTAGTAAACACTAAAAGTCTGTTTTTTCCCTTTGGGACTCTTAGCTGCAAGAGAACCATTGCTTTGCTGTTAGCTCAGTGTAATAAACATTTTTAATAGCACAAAGGGGCAAGCAGTCTTGTTTCTTCAAATCCTTCTATGAGTTTAACAGTCTGGTTGCCAGAAAAACAAGGCTTTGCTCATAAACTCTCCAGGTTTGTACTGGAAGACAAAGACAGCACTGTTTGTTCTTGTCTGGGGGGAAAAAAATTGTCTGATTTAAGTTCTCCCCCTGCCCTCAAGCTTTATTGCAAAGACTTTAGGATTTGCAAATGGCTTTTTCTGAAAGGATGTGAACAAGTTTATACATGTGGACTGTTAGCCACAGTGATCACAGCAATGCTTGCAGGCTGTTGGGATTATTTGACTCTGCAGCTAGTCAGCTCTAAAAAGCTGCACAGTCTTTATGAAAAATCATAAATTCAACCTTGGTAGTACTTACAAGTTATTTTTCAAATGCCTTCTGGTAGATATTCATTGTTTCTGAGGTGTCTTTTCCATTTGTTTTTTCTTGTAAGGCTTATGTGCCCCAGATTAATTTCCTTCTCCCTGTTCCACCTGGACTTAACTTTCCTGTCTGACATTCAGGAAATGTTTCTCTAGTCCCATAGCCCCCAGGAAACAACAGCAATTTGATGCTTTCTGGTGGAAGAGTTGCCAGGCTGATGTTTGAGAGCAATTCATGGAGGAAATAATTTCCCAGACCCTTTGTTGATGGGCAACAGAAGTCAGGCACCTGAACCCCAAAGGGGCTTCTACAAAACGTACCTGGAGAGCTGTTTGGGCATGTTGGGCCCATTTTTCATCAGTCAGTCTAAAAGAATTTGTGGAAGAGTCACTTTTGTTAGCTTACTTGGCAGAGGGAGAGAGTATGAAAAAAGTATGAAAGAAATCCTAGAATCCTGGAATCATTAAGGTTGAAAAAAACCCCTGCAATTATTGAGTCCAATGGTTAACAAAATGGTTGCAGACAAACAGGGTTTAAATACCTTAATTGTTAACTGTGTAAAATTTAGATACCTAAACCCAAGGTTTCTGTCCTGCAAGAATCTGGACAGCTGTGGTCCAGATCTTGGGGATGGCCCAGCTTTGGAGGTCCTGTGGTTTGTGCTCATTTTCAGGTTTCCAGGAATGCAAAACTTTGTATTTTGAGAGTGCTGTGCCTGCTGCCGTGCCTGTCTCCCCAGGGGGACTCAGTCTTCTCTGGAAGCAGCTGTGTAATCTATAAGGGTGAAGGTTTAGCACAGCTACTGATTGAACAACAAACACAGGCTCAGAAGGGGTAGGTGAGGGTGCCTTGTATGGGATGTCCATAGCACTTCTTTGAGGATTCCTGTACAAGAAATTGGAGATCCAAAGTCAAGTCTGTCCTCTAAGGAAGTCCAGCCTTCCTCTCCTCCTCCTTTGGGCCACATTCCCATCCCATGGTGGTTGATTTTCTGGCCTGTGGATTGCGCCCCTGAAGTACCGCAGAAAAAAAGGAAAGAAAACAAGACTCAATTGCACAGGAGGGGCTGATCCAGAGCAAGCCTTGATGGTGTTGGAGTCTTGCTGTTGGTCAATAGCAGAGGGAGGTGCAGACTTTGGGGTGTTCCTGCAGTGCTGTGCACACAGGGCAGTGCCATTCTCATTGTCAGTTGTCTCCTGTCACTTGTTTTGTTTCCCTAGGAAGGAGGATGTGTCATACGTGAAGAAATCAAACCATGTGCTGAATCATGTTGATGGCAGCCCAGAGGAAGCAGAAGTCCTGATCAGAGACAAAAAACATAATAGGAAACCCTCCTTTCTCAGGGCTTTGTTGAGGACCTTTGGGCCGTATTTCTTAATTGGCTCCTTCTTCAAGCTGATACAAGACCTACTGTCTTTTGTCAACCCTTGGCTATTAAGGTTGGTTTACTCTGTGAGTAGTTTCTGTGTGCAATCCCTGTGGAGGCTTGGCTTTGGCACAGAGTGTTTGTTTTTGAAATGCAGAGTTAGTTTCCCTCACAGTGCCACGTGTGTATGCTCCCTCACCTTCCCCCTGCAGTGCCATGAGTTCTTTGTTGTGGATTCGGCTGTAAATTGGAGGAGCTTCACTAAAATGCTCCCTTTCTAAATCTCCCATCACCAGTGGGCACCTTTGAATTACAAATTACCTGTTGCTCCGTGCTTCAGCCCAAAGCAATTTCTCCCCATTTCTAAAGAATGAGCTGTGAAACCAAAGTGCAGCACTGCTGTCTGGATCCAGTGGTCTCTGGACATCTGGTATCCTCATGCGTGGGTGGTGGTCGCAGCTGCGGCATGACTTGATGTGCAGATGTGTGATGCTCCAGTATGTGGTGCTCTGGCCATGCTGCTGTCATCTGGGAAAGGTTTTGGACCCTTTAGATGAATTCATGTGCTCTTCGTTGTGTTCAGCAATGAGAATGTGAGAGGCACAGTTGCAATGAATTTCCACGTGAAAGAAAATTATGGTTCTATTGGAAAAACCAAACAGAGAAGGGGGTCATAAGAGAAGTGGTCTATCCTCAAATTCTCTTTGCATGAGGAGCACCTCTATCTCCTATCTCCAGGGGGGTCAGCTGCTCAGCCAGATCCATGAAGGAATTACCACAATGCCCACATTTTTTTCTCTATTACTATTGTCCTTAAAATGAGGAATTTGCCAGATAATCATTAACTAGGAAGAAAACAATAGTGGAATTACCAGCATTTCTACCTAACAATTATTAATGGAAAAGCATATAGTCCTGTTAATGCATGAGAGAGGAATGGGGCTTGAGTGAGGGTCACAGGTGGATGTAGGGAAAGGGAGAAAAGAAGGCTCTGCTCCTATCTGAGTACCTCTTAAAATAACCTGTGTTCTGAGATCATGTTTTTCTGTGGGTGGTTTGTGAAAGAAACCAGAAATTTGCTAAAGAGGGTCTGACCGAGTATGGTGACATTTAATAGCTGACAGTCTGTCTTCTCCCAGAGCCCCTGCTGAGGAGGAGGCTGCTGGCTGCCTCCTGAGAACACATTAAGTGTAACCTATTCTGGGAATTTCTCAAATTTGCATGAAATCCTGAATACATTTCAGTGATATTTCAGGGTGTATTATGGTGAATTTCTTCTCAAGTCTAAATTGCTCCAGTCTGGGAAAGTGCCTTTCTGACAGTAAGGGAAGACGAAAAAGCCATGGCTGTCTGGCAGACTGCATGTAAGACAGTTTTGTGTTTCTAAAAAGATTGGTGAATCCCTGGGACTACCAGGAAGAGGTTTTCCTGAAGCTGTTCCCTTTTGCAGCATGAATTAATGGAACAGTGCCGAAATATGATTTCTCTGGACTGGCAGAAGAAAGATGTAGCAACCTCATGCTTCTACTACAACGCTTTGGTTTCCTGATTTTTAGTTGCCAGGTCCATTTTTCTCCTGCTGATTGTTTGAGCTATGGAGCCAAATCTCTATTTCTCCTGTATTTTGACAGTTCAGTATTCTGGTCAGTAGGCTGAAACCACAAATGTGATTTTTGAGAGCACTGGACATGGCCATGTGTCACTCTGCTTGTTTGCTGTGTGTCAGTGTGCAGCTCTGGCAATGAGAGCAGCTGTGAGGAGTAAGAAAGGGCTTATCAATAAAAGATGTTATAGCCAGCTTGATGATACCATTTTACAAAAAAATGTAGGAGTGAAAGACTCTTTATGCATCCATCCAGGAGGATGTCCCTTAATTTAGCTATTTCTTGTGGGAAAACACCCCAGCAGAAGCACTCAGGCTGCTTGAAGAGGATTTGGGTAAGAAGCTGGTTTTGCCTGCTCTGCTGCACTCCCTTACTCTGTCCTATCATTCACCTCTTGCCCTGGGGCTGCCTAACAGAGCTCAGGCAGTGTGCTGTGTGTTTAAACCCTGAATCTCAGGAGAAACCAAGAATTTCTCTTCATATTTCATTTCCAGGCTCATTTACAAATGGACTTTCTCCCTGGCAGAGCTGCAGCTTTTGCTGTTGGATGTTTGCAATGTTGTTTGACTGAAGTCATAACTCAGCCTGTGTCCTGGAGAGCTGTTTGCTTTTTGTGGTTAGGGAGAGGATGTGGCAGGATGCTGTAGTGGGGAGAAGCTGTGTTACGACCCATTAAATCTGCTGCGTGGTTTTTAAATTTTTGTTTCTTTTTTCCTTTTCCTTCCCTCCTCTGCTGACAAACAGTGTCTTAATCGGCTTCATTAAGAGCAAAGACGCCCCAGCCTGGTGGGGATTTTTGATTGCAGCTCTGATGTTTATCTGTGCTGTGCTGCAGACACTCGTCCTTCACCAGCACTTCCAGTACTGCTTTGTTACTGGGATGAGGCTGAGGACTGGGATCACTGGGGTGATATACCGAAAGGTAAGGCTGGAAGCATTTTGTGGGCTGGAACACCAGCCAGGCAAGTGTGCTCAGTTCTGACATATTTAGGGAAGGTCAGGCATGTTGGAGGGGAGTAGCCTCCTGGAATATAAAAGAGTGGAGGTTTGGTGAGTTTTTAGGAGTGTCTCTTTCATACTTTACAGAATTTTCCAGTGATCAGTATTGTAATATGGGTATTCTGGTAGATTACTAGACATACCAATACTGGTTCACTTTAAATAGGAACTTTCCTATTTTGATGAAATAGGGAAGACTTAGATTAGATGTAAGGAAGAAATTCTTGCATGTGAGGGTGGGGAGGCCCTGGCACAGGGTGCCCAGAGAAGCTGTGGCTGCCCCATCCCTGGAAGTGTCCAAGGCTGGGTTGGATGGGGCTTGGAGCAGCCTGGGATAGTGGGAGGTGTCCCTGCCCATGGCAGAGGGGTTGGGGCTTTAAAGTCCCTTCCCACCCAAACCATTCCACGGTTTAGAAGAGGGATCCAGGAGAAGGGCATGCTAATGCTATGAGTGGATGAGACCCAATAAAGTTTTCTCCAGAGTGCTACACACTGCTTCAGCTGGAGATGCTCATAAGCAAAACCATTTCATGAGCTCTTGTTCCTTGGAGATCAGGAATTGATGTAGGCAAATTATTTTATTCTTTTTGGAGACGCACATTCTTGGACAGTGTAATTTTGCTAATAATTAAGGATTTGTTCTCCATGTGTATCAAGATTGTGAGTGCACTGAAGCTGTCTCTCTTGTCAGTCCTTAGCCATCACAAACTCGGCAAAGCGCTCATCTACTGTTGGAGAAATTGTCAACCTGATGTCAGTGGATGCCCAACGTTTCATGGACCTGATGACTTTCCTGAACATGCTGTGGTCTGCACCACTCCAGATACTTCTAGCTTTGTATTTCCTCTGGGAGGTACAGACATTGTCACAATTTTAGTCACAATTCATCTAATTGATTAATTGATGTGCAGGCTCTTTATTTTTCCTTTTTTTTTTTTTTTAATTTGTCATTTTGACCCTCCACTACATTTTTTACAAACTTTAAGTGTTCTGTCCTGTAGTAAAATAGCTTTTACTGCTGTACACCCTCACTTACTGTCTTAATTATTTTCTTCAGCTGGGTGGCTGGATGGGCATTTGAAACAGAATGTTTCCTTTGTCTTTCCCCTGTTCTTACTCCACTTTGATGGGCTCAGGCTTGGACTCTTGTTCCCAGTAGTTGATACAAATGAGGGCTTGAGGGAAGTGATTTAGAGACCAAAGGAAACAAAAACTTGGACATAGGAAATATCATGTGTAGAGATTATATCCTGCTATATAAAGAAGTTTTGTGCAAGTCGATGTGAAACAAATCTAACCTGGAATAAACATAATTTTTCATTTACTATAGTGACATTGTTTTAGGTTTATTCCAGGTTCAGTTTCAGCACTGGCTTTCAGATTTGTTTCTGTGCAATTAGTGTCTTTTACTGCATAAAACAGTAGCACCAACTTAACCACATTGATTTCGACTCAAAAGCCATTAAACTGCAGCAGGGCCCTGAGTTACTGCTCTGCTGGAAGCTGAGTTCTGGTAGCCAGCAGTTCACAAACTGCTTGTACTCACACTGAGGGTACTGGGTTAATTTTGTAATTACAGTTACCTTGGTCAGAGAAACATCAAGAGAAAGATTCCTGTCACTGATACAACAACAGGAAGGAGAAGAATTGTTATTATTGTTACTGTTATTCAAAGTGGTTCCTGTCCTATTTTTCTGTCTCTTTTTCACAGTTGCCCTGTGGAATCACAACACTTCACTGGGATAAGTTTAACTTGTCAAGATTGCTTTCTGTTTCTATCACTTACTGTTGTTTTAGTGCTGACTATAGGGAACACTCGAGTACAACAACTTATTCTTTCTTTTTAAAACAAGACTTTAGGGCCTCCTGCGCTGGCTGGTGTTGCTGTGATGGTCTTACTTATTCCGTTTAACTCTGCAATAGCAATAAAAACCAGGGCATTCCAGGTAAGGAGTTGCCTCCAGAGGAGGTAATGTTATATGAATTGGCAGCTGTGCTATGAGAAATGAAGACATCAGGGGTTGTTAATAAGATGCCATTTGCAACAATTCACTTATGAATAAGAATGTACTGATATATTTAATTTAAACTGCATCATCTTAGATACTTTTACCATAGTGAGTTTAATGCAATTTAAGAGAAAGGTATGCCATTGAGCCAGTGGCTTTTTCATACCCCTGGAGCAGCTTTTGAGATTAGCAAGAGGTTTCTTTTTCTCCATGTCCCTTCACCTGGTATCTTCCTCTAGGAGTATCTAGAGAAAGGCAAATAAATGCTGTTCTTTAAGCTGCAAATGAATGTTTTCAGAGGTGGCAGCTAAAACCTGACAGTTTGAGTTTTATGCTAAAAGCCAGTGTTGATGTTCACTTCTACTGAGCTGGGCCAAATTTCATTTATTATCTTAAGGCAAAACGATGCTTTATTCCTTTCTTTGTAATCTTAGTTGTCTCTAGTCAGGTAAAGCTGAAAAAATACCAATATAACAGTGCCCTCTGGCTTTGTGCTAGGAAAAAATCTAATAATTGGCTTGTGCTATCCAGCCTATCAGACTGTTTGGAAGATTAAAAAAGAAATAAAAAGTCAATCTGTTGGTATAAAAAAAGGTAAGAGTTGGGTATAAATTATGACATTTAAGCACAACCTTAGTAACAGTGTGATATTATTATATGCCTTAAAGAGACATGCAGGCTTTTTAAATCTCTTGGATGCTGACATGTTAAAGTAACATTCCTTTTCTCCCTTGCCCATTATGAGATGCTCCAAGCTGCATAACTCACTGTGCATATATGCGTGAATTTTGAGCTATAAATTTGAGCAGGGATGTTTTTATTTTAATAACTGAATGAAACACTGTATTTTACTACATAGGAAAAACAATCCTAGGAGTAGCCACAGTTTTCAAGGGATAAGAAATAAAACTGTGCAAACAAGGAAGAAGAAAAAAAGAAGTGAAGAAATCAGAGGAAATGGTAGAGTAGTATTTTCATAAAGTGGCTGAACCTTTCTTTAAGATGGTTTAAAAATGTAGCTCTTAAGAGTGAAAATTATTTGAAAGCTTTTGTACTCTGCTTTCCAGGCATTTCCTTTGATTCCTCCATGTCTTTGGAGGTAAACTTTAATTTGCACAGTAAGCTGACAACAGTCTGGTTTTCTGTAATTACCTTTTGCATCCTCTTCAAAAATAGCCTGAGGGCCACCACAGCTGTGAGACACATGTTGAAAACTCTGCTGTAGTCCTGGCTGTGACTCTCTGTCTCCTGTATTCACCAATAACCCAGGTGGAACAGATGCGATACAAAGACTCCCGCATTAAATTGATGAACGAGATCCTGGGTGGCATTAAGGTGCTGAAGCTCTATGCTTGGGAACCCTCCTTTTCAGAAAAGGTCCTGGAGATCCGGAAGAATGAGCTGAGGGTTCTGAAAAAATCTGCCTATCTCAACTCTTTGTCCACCTTCGCCTGGATCTGCGCACCCTTCCTGGTAATTAAATTTGCGTGGCTCTCTAAGCTGTACAAGTGCACCCTTGAAGGATAAGCCTGAGGCTTTCTGACTGCTAATGTACATAGGAATAAAAAAATAGGAATAAAAATTTTTTGGAGAAAGTCTTCACGTGCTTTGATACAGAGCTCCCTGTTCTTGAGAGCCTTTTTGTTAATCGGTGTTAAAGTGTTTTGTGATAAAGCCTGCCAGTGGAAGCTGGGAATAGCTGTCACAGGAGAATTTCAAACCTCTTCAAAGTACTTCCCATAACAAATTGAAACTAGAATTTGAAACCTCAGAAAGATCTGTGAATAGCAAAATAGCAAAAGAAACTGTGATTGAGTCAGTGAGGACAATGTCTGTCTTTAGCTCTCATTTCTACATTCGTGTTACATTGCTCTGCTTGTTTCAGTGAGAGAGGGAGTTGTTAAATTATTCTATAGCTCAAAAAAGAGATTGATATAATGTGAAAACTAAAGCCCAAATGATAATGTTACCCACTCTGAAATGCTTTTTCCTCAATTTTGTCTTTTCCTCTATTTTCCACTTGACTGGACTGTGATCCCTTTTGCAGAAAGGGTTTTGGTGAATAAAACCATTCAGATAAGTCTGTGGACAAAACTATTCCCAGACAACTTTTCTCAAGATCTAAGGCCCAGCCCTGCAGGAATAATCTGAACAGCCTGGATGTTCTGCCCCTTTCGTAGCTCCTTAAAGTCACTGCACTTCCTTCAGTGCACATTCCTGTTCCTGCTCACTGTGAGTTTGCCCCCACAGTGGATGGCCCCTGTCTAGAGCAAGCCAACAAATAACTTGGATTTCACTTCCTTCTCTATGGATTAGTGAATCTCATTTGCATCGCCTGCAGTTTACAATGGGAAAATTTGCTTGGGTGGAGCTGGAAGAAACCACGACCTGATAACAGCTTTTCCTTTTTATTTACCCGAGTCCTGTAGTTCACCTCTTGAACCTCTTAGTTCAACTGAATGTAACCACTAGAAACTGAAAGTTCTTCTATTCTGTGTGCCCTTTTTCTGTACTAACTTGTCCATAGGACTTGTCATTCTTAAAGCACGTTGAAAAGGTCAGAAACAAGGAATTTGATTTCCAAGATGCCTATCAGGGTAGAGTGTATTTGAAATGTCAGAATATACAAGACATCTCACAGTAAACTCCCTTTCTGGCTTTCAGGTAGCACTGACAACATTTGCTGTGTATGTCTTTGTGGATGAGAAGAATGTCCTGGATGCAGAAAAGGCTTTTGTCTCCCTGTCCTTGTTCAATATCTTGAAGTTTCCCCTCAATATGCTTCCACAAGTCATTAGCAACATTGCACAGGTAAGGAGGGCCTGGAGCACAGGTTGTTCTGAAAAACTTGAACAGAAAGAACATATCCTTGATTTCTGGAATGCAGAGATCCCTTGAATCTGCTTGTTAGCTGGTTATCCTTTCAATATCCTTTCTTTCCTGCTATCCTGCATTGGAAAGCCTGACATCTTCTGAGTGAGCCTGTCTGTGTGAATTTTGCTTCGTTCAGATAAACTCAGCTTGGTGTGAGAAATTCCAGTTAAAAGCTTGAATCTCAGCATAAGACTCATTGCAGGGAAAGAATGA
Organism: Argya squamiceps; assembly: GCA_037834095.1. NCBI lineage: Eukaryota > Metazoa > Chordata > Aves > Passeriformes > Leiothrichidae > Argya > Argya squamiceps. The sequence goes on along the minus strand of JBBMKD010000054.1, from coordinate 5,811,043 downwards.
CTCACTGTTCAGGAAGCCCATGGGGGAAAGCTCAAGGCATTGTGCATGCTTTCTTTCTCAGTAGTAAGAGCACTAAGTCCTCATTAAAAGAATGATGAAATAACACCACATTCTTTTCTTAGACAAGCGTTTCTCTAAAGAGAATTCAGCAGTTCCTGAGTCATGATGAACTTGATCCAAATTGTGTGGAAACAAAAGTGATTGCACCAGGTAAAGATGTTGCTATTTTTCTAAACTATGGAAATGCAGGAGACATATCTCTTTTGGACTGGTTGAGCTATGAAAAAAGGCAAAAAGAAGATAACAATGGTAATCTTGGGTTTAAAAGAAAAAAAAAAAAAAGGAAAGAAAGTGCTGCTCTGAAGTGTTTGGTGTTCAGGCTGTGTGAAAATCACAAAAATTTCTGGCCGTATTTTTAAGCTGGTTGGGCCTCAGTTTGTATCTGCAATGTACCAGATGCTAACAGCACTGAATATGGAGTGCATCCACTGACTATGGACAGCAGGAATTGTTCAAACCTTTCACACTGCACAAGTGCTCGAGAACTTTGTGAGCAGTTTTGATTACTTCTGCTCAAAACAATATTTCCACACAATTGAGCAAGCCAGGTGTAGCAAGCAAAAAGCTGCAGTGTGTCAAAGTGAATCTGATACATCAAAACCAACAGCATGCAATGATCTTCTACTGATTTGAAAGGAGTTTCTGAAGTAAAGTTGAGGTGATGCTGAACAGCACATGTTGGGAGGAACCCCACCAGGGCAGGGTGAAGCAGGGCATCTTTTCAGCTCCCTAGGTCTGTCAGGTCACAGTCTATAGCTGAAGCTGCAGTTAGTTATTTTCACTCTGAACAAGCCTGTCTTGTGACCCACAGGCATGAGCCTGTGCTTCCCATGCCAGCAGAAAAGGGAAGTGCAGTATGTGTAAATAAAGATCCCTCTGTCAGCCTGTTCTCAGTTGTGCTGCTGTGAGTAACACATTTCCTGCCCCTCTGTTGTGTTTTTGTCACACAGGCAATGCCATCAGTGTAAGAAATGCGACCTTCAGCTGGGGAAAGGAGCTTAAGCCAACGCTGAGAGAGTAAGATTTCTTTGTGCAGTTGCAATACAACATCTAGCTGGTCTCTGACTCTTGGGAGGCCTTTTTGAAAGGAGTGTGGTAAAAACCAGGTGTCACATGTTGGCATCTCTTCTGCCTTTAAAACATGGAACTTGTGCCTCATCGTCTTTAGGCTTTATAGAACAGGGCTGTAAGGCCTTAACTCCACAGCAACCAGCATAAAATAGTTACCTATTGAAAGACAGGCTCCATAAATTCCTTAAATAGGCTTTTTTTAACTGAAGCGTTGGACAAATTGAATTGATCTGATGGATTTTAAAGACTGTTGAGATGTCTGTGTTTGGACCTAGGTGTACCAGCAGCAGTCTCTTTCCTGAAGAGATTCATCCCTGTGGCAGTGGAAAGGCCATCTCCAGACCATGGGGGTGAATGTTTTGTGCATTTGCCTATTTGAATGAACAGAAACAAAATTTGCCTGGAAGCATATATACCTTCTGTTTTGCATCAGGATCTATGTAAACAGAAGTTTGGCTTGATTTCATTAGTGAAAAGCACTTTGGTAGCAAAGAGGCTGTGTCCATCAGTAATTTTTGTATCAGTTCAGCTTCAGGACCCTAAAGTACCTTTAAGAGCACAGTGGGGAAAACAGTAAAGGATTTTAATTGGGGAAGTCCTGTTCTTAATTGTGTCATTGTGAACCCTATTTACCAGCACAGGAGATACAGTTCTCAAGTGGTTTGAACATTTTTAGATGGGATGTATTCACTCACTACTTTCATACAATTGCTTTTGGTTTTAAAATTAAACCCCAAAGTACTTTAGGAAGATTGTCTGCTTTCAAAATGCTTGTTAACCCAGTTTGACTTGCTGATGGATTGATAAAACACAGCAAAGAGTCTTAGAAGGCTTGTTAACATTCCTACTGCTTTAGCAACCAGCAAGATAAATTATGCTGGGTTTTTGTTTGCTCCTCAAGTTCTGGTTACAGTTGATTGTATGCAAGAAAGGGAGGAGAAAACCAGTGACCAAGCTTTGCTTATTATATCCAGTCAGGCTGTGACTGTGTATTTCAGCCCTGGTATAAAGACCCCTGATGTCTTTAGTAAACTAATGTTTAATTAATTTCCAGCCTATTTTCTCCACAGTATAAATATGTTGATCCCCAGTGGTTCTTTGGTTGCCATTGTTGGCCATGTTGGCTGTGGAAAGTCTTCTCTGGTGTCTGCTCTCCTGGGTGAGATGGAAAAGCTGGAAGGAGAAGTAGCTGTGAAGGTTGGTGTTTCATTAATGATGGCTGGGAAATGGGCTGCTTATGCCTGCCCTTGATTAGAATGCACCTCAGGCTCCAGAAGGAATTCTGTTTGCTCCTCTGGCAGCTTGTCTGCATGTTTGAGTTTTGCCCACTTTTATATGAAATTACTTTCCTGATTTGATCAACAATACCTGAGCAGTTAAGACACATATCCATATAATGTGAACGTATAGGAACCAGGAGTTTTATATGTGCTGAGGATCATTCACTCAGAGGATGAATTCCTGCTTGTTATGAGTCAGAGGTTTTCTCTCTCTCCCCTTTTTCTAGGGTTCTGTTGCATATGTGCCTCAACAAGCCTGGATCCAGAATGCCACACTGAAAGATAACATTTTGTTTGGCCAAGCTCCTAATGAGGAAAAATACCAAAATGCCCTGGAGGTCTGTGCTTTAAAAACTGACCTGGAGGTGCTGCCAGGAGGAGATCAAACCGAGATAGGAGAGAAGGTAATGTTTTTAGGTCGATTTTTTTTTTTCCATGTCAGACCTGCCTGGTGCTTCCTGCTCTAGCCGAAGAGAGAATACTGTAAAGTCAGTGCTTGATTTGATTTGATCTTCACAGTGGCATCCCTGCTACAATCAACACCAAAACATGCAGGGCAGTTCTCTGGAAAGGGCTTGACTTGAACTTTTTCTTAACTTTAAGCTTGTGTGTATTGTTATGCAGATTTACACATCCAGCCCTGGAAGATCAGAGTACTTTCTATTTGTCATGAATTGTAAAGGTGCATCTGTCCAGAATCACTGAAGGCTTTCCTTTTCCTCTAGGGATAAAATCCAAGGGAACATATGGTTGTGCTTCAAGTGAAAAAAAAAAATTATTTGATCATCCCTTAACACATTTTAATGAGAAACATTTACGTCTGTGTTTGCCAACAGAGATATTCTTTTTTTTGTAGGCCACTAAGTTTGAGCTAGATTTCACGAAATGGTGTGATGGGCATTTGTGTGTAAAATGAAAGATGTGGAAGATGTTCCAGGTGCCACAGCCCTGCTTTGAAATTTGCATTTTTACATCCTGGTTGACAGTTTTGCTTTTTATAGCTTTGTGTTTTAACAGCTCCCTTTAGGAGCCTATTAGAAAGAGACTCCATCTCCAGGTTGCTGGGTGAGTGGAAAATTGGCAGTGAACAGGCAGACCTAGAGCTATCCTGTGCCTGTCTCTGGTTGGGTTATTCTCTTCAGCATCTCGTGGTTCAGTTTAGTACTTGAGTGCTGGGCTGGGTGAGAACCATGAGAAGTCAGAGCTTCCATGTGACACGAAAATTTTGTTCCCTTGTTGCCCTCAGTTTTCTTGATTTTGAGTGTTTGAAATCTTGTAGTGCAGATGCTCACGCAGCTTCAAGGAAACAATGTATATTTTTAGAATTTATCTATTGTGTTTACATATTTCTCCTCTCCCAGAGGAGAAATATGATTGATGGTGATGTTCACCATGCAGGTCAAAGAGGTGGTGATCTGTGTAGCCAATCTCTTGCCTGTTGTACAGATGTATATAAGGATGTCTCAGGTTTGGTTTCCCACCCGAGATTCAGGTTGTTAAAAGTCCTTGGCCCTCTAAAAGCCCTGAGCTGCATCGCTTGAAAGAAGCAGAGTCTCCAAGGCCTTGTTTTCAGGTTTCTGGTGTTGTTTATTATTTGATATCTCAGAATTCTCTCTGCCCCCAGCCCAGGTCTGGACAGGGCTGGGACACGAGGCCACTGCCCGCCCCTGGGGCCTTGCTTTGCTCTTACACAGAGAACCACATGTCCATTATTTACTATTTTGTACCAATGTCTGGTGCCTAGACTAGAAAGGTCATTTCTACCTTGACCCAATCCCTTTTTACTATTTTGTGTCATCACCACCTCAGAAGATGGAGGACGAGGAAGAAGGAGAGGAACTTGGGGCAAACCCCTAAATTCTCCATTTTGTCCCCCATTTACCTCTATTCTAAGAACCCCAAAACTACAAAATTTTTCACCCCGTGCTGTGCTAAGCTCCTATTTTCACACCTTTGAGGTTTGTAATTCCTCTCTCTGTGTTGAAAGCCTCTCCCTTGGACTAAAATCAAACCCAGTGCCTTCCTGGGCTGTGTGCCAAGGTCTCCAACCCCCCTGGACCAGGTTCAAACTCCCTTCCTTGGGTCCCAGGTCATCCAAAGGGATGCACTGGACTCCAACAAGAATGGAGTCAGATAATTAAAACAGAGGAGCTTTCCCTTGACCTGCTGTGCCTGCCCTTGTCCTTTGTGTGTCCAAAACTGTGACATTCCCTCCTGTCTCCCTGCAGGGCATCAACCTGTCTGGGGGGCAGCGGCAGCGTGTCAGCCTGGCCCGAGCCGTGTACAGCAGCTCAGACATTTTCCTGCTGGACGATCCCCTGTCCGCTGTGGACTCACACGTGGCCAAGCACATCTTTGACAAAGTTATTGGCCCAGATGGGGTGCTGAAGGGAAAGGTAAGCTGGGGTTTAGATACTCTAAAATCACACACAAACTCAGGAACATGGAAGCTGTTTCACCACCCAGGACTGATGCCAGCTCATTGCTGAATTTCTGTGTGTAGCTGGCAGTGTGGGTGCCTTTCCTCACAGCCCTCGCTGCTCATGCACGCCCAGGAACGCTGTGGTCTGGGCAGAACATGTAGATGCAGAAACCTGCCCTGTCTTTTAAAATCCCTCCTCTCTGAGATCTCCAAAAAACAAGGGATGTGCTGGAACATGCACAGGCTGGTGGTGGTGTTGTTTCTAAGAGGCAGCGCAGCCAGGAAGCTGCACCAAATATGGATGTCACAGCGGACTTTGGCAGCAACAACCCCAACTGCAGTGGCTTTGCTGCACCTTCCACTCCTGCTACCATCCTGTCAGGTCATCTCAGAGCTCAAAAGGGAAGGGCTGCAAAGAAAATCAGCAAAAGGGAAGGAAGGAATGATAATTCAGTGTGTTTACTTTCCTCTCTGTTTTTGTCAGCAGTAGGAGCAAAGTAAGCTCATGTACATAATTCCAAGCTGATTTACCTAATGTGGACAGTGTTATTTCACTGGGCGTTTCACCTTGACACAATAATTCATTCCTTGTCCCAAAAATGTGGTAGTATTTGGCTTGCTGAGTAGTGTCAGTCCCCACAGTGCAAATGCATGATATGTGGTTTTTTTCTTTTTCCCTATCCAGACCCGAATCCTGGTGACCCACGGCATCAGTTTCCTACCTCAGGTAGACCATATAATTGTCCTGGTAGATGGCAAAATTTCTGAAATGGGATCTTACCAAGAGCTTCTGAAACAAAACAAGGCCTTTGCAGAATTCCTCCGGAATTATGCCCTGGATGAAGAAATTGAAGAGGATGAACCAACAAGTACAGTATTTTTTGTTTTTTCAAACATGTCTTTCTCTGTCAAAAGGGTTACAGATATTTTCTCTGTAAAGTGTCCCCTGGTTCTGCACGGCAACCTTGCATTTGCCTTTCTGTACTACCATGAAAATTATTTTCTGTGGCCAGGTCTGTGTTACTGAAAAATCTTTTCACAAATTTCTTTCAAAATTTCATGTGGTTTGTCCTAGAAGAAAGCAATTCTTGTCTTCGAAATTATTTTAAATTTGGGAATTTATTTTACAATTAGAAAGGTCAAGCTCAACAGTAGCTAAGAACAAACAGAGCTTGCTATCAGAGGGGCTACTCAGAGTCTGGTATGTTTTCTCTTTATATGTGGTTGGGGTATTTTTCATGTAGCAAAGTTCAAATGACATTTTAATCTTGGGTTGCTTTTCAGCTCGGTTTGGTTCTGACAAAATGATGCAAGATAAAAGCATTCTGGTGGATGTTTCCACTGTGTGACAGTGTTCCCACGTTCTGTTAATACAGCACTGCTGCTCTCCAGCCAGGCAGAGGAACCTGCATGGCACTTTCCAGCCACAGCAGAGGCTTGCAGGACTCCTGATGTGACTCCTCCAGCCCATGATCATGCCTAGAATGTGCCCTATAAGTGAATTTAGCTAGAAACAACTCTAACACTATTGCCTGGCATTCTGATGGGTTAAAGGGATGTGATACAAATGCATTTGGCAGCCAACCTGCCTCACAAGATCTTTGCAATTTTGTTAGGAGAAGTGATGCACAGAAGGGATATAAGTAAAGTTAGAGGGGAGCTTATGCACTATGATTTTCCTGTGGGGTTTTGTTTTTTATGGCTCTTCCTTTGTAGAGCCACCTTTCTCTGTGCTTTTCTGTGGCAGAAAATTGAGGTGCCATCTTGTCTTGCAGTGCTGGAGGAGGAGGAAGTGCTGCTGGCTGAGGACACACTGAGCATCCACACAGACCTGGCTGACAACGAGCCGGTGACAAACGAGGTCCGCAAACAGTTCCTTAGGTAAACACCAGGTCCTTGTGTTTCCAGTCTGTGTCTAGGGCAAAAAACATCTTTCAGATGTCAGTGCTGCCTCTCCATATGGCTTCAGTTTCCTCGATTTCCTCTCATAAATAAATTGGTTTAATATGCTTTTAAAAATAAATGTGAACACACAAAGAAGGTCAAACATCTATTCCTTCACTCTTCTTTTCAGTCTGGACTGAACCAATTCCTAAAAGCAGTTCTCTGGTTCTCAGGTAATACCACTGTGTGTATTTACCCACACAACAGTGAACTGCTGCCAGATTTGTGATGAATAAACCCCTTGCATTGCACCTTTCCATTGGGAGCCTTGGAAATCTTTGAAGGTTTTTATAATCATAATCATGGTCCAGTCCAGCTGCTGCTGATATGAAAACAGAGAAGTTCAGGGTTTAGTTTGAAATGTCTGCTTTGCCATGAAGCCTCTAAAGGCCTCTCCCAAAGAGCTCAGGTTCTGCCACAGCCTTTCTTAGATCCTGTATTTCTGGCATCCCTGAACATGCAGAGAGGTGGTAGAAGCACCCACAGCCGTGAGTGAGGCTGGCATGGGAACTTAATGGAAGAGCTGGGAATAAATCCAATTCACCACATCCCAGCCTTGTCTTAGCACTGCCACAATATGCCCTTTTTCTCCTAATGACTCTTGTTTTAACTAGGCAACTTAGTGTAGTGTCTTCTGAGGGAGGAGAATGTCCCAACAAAATGTCAACGAAACGAAGAGTCTGTGAGAAGAAGCCAGCAGAGCCTCCTCTTCCAAGGAAAAATGCTAATGAGAAACTTATTCAGGCTGAAACCACTGAAACAGGCACGGTATGGTTTGATTTCCCCCTCCCCTTTTCTACCTTTTTTTCTGTTTGAAAAAGAAAATTCCCTTTATTTTAACATTTGATCCAGTTCTGTTAAATGTGTTGTATAAATCACAACTGCAGGCTTTAGGCATTAATCTGGTGGCCACTGATCATTCAGATTAGGGATTTTGGCAGAGATTTTGGCACCTAGCATGCCCTATATTCTTAGGAGAACAAATAAAAAAAAAGGAAAAAAAAATCTCTTCCAGTTCCCTCCACAGTCACCCGATACTGCAGAGCCCTGCACTCCATCAGCCCTGCCTTTGCCTCCTAGAGCTTTCAGCACTGTTAGTTTTCAAACTGTTTGGTTGCTGCTGAGTCCAGCTGCAGCACTGGGTTACACAAACCAGCTGCCTCTGGGTGCCAGTGCTGCTGTTATGCCTAAATACCTGCCAACCCAACTACAGAGCACTTTGTGCTTGTAGGTACAAAGGGGCTGTGTTCCTCCTGAGTAGGGCCAAGGAGAGAAATGGGAACAAGAAAAAAGATAATGGGAACACAAAAGTAAAAGAAAGGAGCAGCAGATGGGAGAGGAGCAGGGAGGTTTGATTAAAGAAAGGCCCCTTCCCTCCACTTCGGAAGACTCAGTGTGTCCTGTTCAGTCTGATGTACATGGTCCATGGCACAGACCAGCTTTTTCTGTGGATTATTTCAGCCTTCAAAGTCCCTAACCAACAACACTTGTTCTTTTCATTATTTCTTCTTACACTTTTTTTCTAAGGACTGAGTTTTGTCTCTGTCTCTGTTTCTCTGCCTTTTTGCATTACCTTAGAGATACCACCTTTACCTATTGCCGTAAGTACCATCTGTTTATGTTCCTGTTGGGGTTCATTAGCATTTGGTACCTCATTTAAGTTGCTGTGAAGACACAGAGTGGAGGCATGTTGAACACTTTTCCTTAAATAGGCCATTTAAAGCAGTCTTGAGTATGGTACTCCTGCCAGTTGCTTCTTCTGCCTGAAAATTTTGGCTCCTATTCTTATTACCCATCTTTTGCTGCTATTTGATCTGGCTTCTTTCTTTCCTTTTTTTTTCTCTCTCCCCATTCTGGCATAGTCTTAAAAACTAAAACCCAACAAAAGTAATGAAATACAGATCATCAACATGGAGGAGAGGAGTATTTCAGAGAGGTTTCTGTCTTGTTTTGAAAGCCATCTCCCTGACAGGGAGCTCAGGCAGATGAACCTTTCTCTGGTGTTAAGGAGTTCGGGCAGTTTTGAGTTAGGCTGGTGTCAGAGTGTGTTAGTTTTGTCAGCAGCTCCTCTCAAAGAATTTTTCTATCTTGTAATTCTCTCTAAATTCCTTCTTGTGTGGGTTGTGCAAACCAGCTTTGGTGTGTGATTTTGCAGGTAAAGCTAACAGTGTTCTGGCAGTACGTGAAGGCTGTCAGCCCTGTCATTTCTTTGGTGATCTGTTTCCTGTATTGCTGTCAAAATGCTGCTGCCATCGGGGCCAACGTGTGGCTCAGTGACTGGACCAACGATCCAGTGGTAAATGGGACTCAGCAGAACAAAGCCATGAGAGTTGGGGTCTACGCTGCCCTGGGCCTCTTGCAAGGTGAGGGCAAGTAAAATCATCATGCCCCAATGTTTAGGAATGAGGTGTTAGGTCAGCAAGCTGTGGCACCAGTTGCTAGTGGTGCAAAAGGATGGTAGGTTTAGATTACGTATTACGAAGAAATTATTTACTGTGCTGGAGGTGAGGCCCTGGAACAGGAGTCCCCAGAGAAGCTGTGGCTGCCCCATCTCTGGAAGTGTCCAAGGCCAGGTTGGATGGAGCTCTGAGCAGCCTGGGATAGTGGTGATGGGGTTTAAACTGGGTGATCTTAAAGGCCTGTTCCAACCCGAGCCATTCTGTGATTCTATGAAAATTACCCCCCAACTCCTATGCTAAGCAAGGGAACTCATGTAACATGGAGCTACACAGTCTGAGCTCAGCCCAGCACTTTAAATTTTGTTGTGAAGCACTGGAGGTGGGAGGTTGAACAGGTGATGTGGAAGCCTGAGAGAGAAAAATTGGAAAGAAGACATGAAAACTTCAGTGCAGAAGGGGATGAAGGGTTGGAGTGAAGTTGTAGCATTAGAACTTCGTGGAAGCTTGTGGAAAACAGCAGGAAGATAGTTGTGTGTCTGTTTTCCATAGACAGGATGGTGAATCCTGTGGATGTTCCTGTGCCTTAGACAGCAGTGGATGCAATGCTGATGTGCATAGGAAGACAGGGTGGGCAGGGAATAAAGTGAAGCAAAACAAGCTTAGAGCACAACAGGAACTGCTAAGGGTCAGGGTGCTGTGAATTGTGGACATCACTGGCATAACCTGTTCCTTACCTGCCAGGGCTCATAGTGCTGATCTCCTCCTTCACCCTGGCCATGGGGGGCATCAAGGCTGCCCGGACCCTCCATGCTGCTCTGCTGGAGAACAAATTCCACACCCCACAGTCCTTCTACGACACCACCCCCACAGGGAGAATCATCAACCGCTTCTCCAAGGACATCTATGTCATCGACGAGGTCATCCCACCCACCATCCTCATGTTCCTGGGGACATTCTTCACCTCCTTGTCCACCATGATCGTTATCATAGCGAGCACCCCGCTCTTCACTGTGGTTATAATCCCACTGGCAGTTCTCTACTTCTTTGTTCAGGTAACTGGAAAAATGTGTGACAGCTATTGCAATTATTCCACTTCTTTTGTTCTTAGGAAAAACAACATTGATTTGGGGGAAAAATGGAAATACCTGAAGTATTCGGTGTGTTCATACAGACAAAACGTTATTTACTTCTTTCAGAAAATGAAATTTCCTGCAAGATGTGGCCGTGAAATAAATAGACATAAACTTTTTTAGCTTTTAACTAGCAAAAAATAAACCTACTGCTAGAGGCAGCACTGCAGTGCATGTCAATATATTAAAGTGTGGATATGTTTGACATACTGATAAGTTTTCAAGGTAGTGAGGAATTAAAATGTTGAAAATAGCATCAGTTTTATTGATTTGTGAGCAATAATCAAGCTTATTTTACAGACTGTAAATAGAGACCTGTAAATAGATAATGGAGGTGCAAATGCACGATTTTTTTCTTGGAAAATGAGTCTCCTACAAATAGATTCATTCTTCTAAATTATATTAACTAAATTTAAAGGGACATAGATAAATTCAACTTTCGGTCTACAGAAATTGCAGTTACCAATTGTCTTTTGTGGAATGATGTAAAGGTAACTTTCTTGATACTCTTCTTAATTATAGACAGTATTTCATAGGGTTGAAGTGCATTAGTAGCAGTCTCCTTTAACTCCTTAACCTAAGAAATTCTTCGCTGTTAATTAAAAAAGTGGAAGTATTTAATGAACCTTTCAATTTCCTGTGAAAAATGGCAGCGATTCTACGTCGCAACCTCCCGCCAGCTGAAGCGCCTGGAGTCTGTGAGCAGATCCCCCATCTACTCCCACTTCTCAGAGACTCTGTCAGGGGCCAGTGTCATCAGAGCCTACAGGAGAGTGAAGGCCTTTGTGGACACCAGTGATCTGAAGGTAGATGAAAATCAGAAGAGTTATTATCCTGGCATAGTGTCAAACAGGTAAAACATCATTTCTTGTTTCCACGTAGATAACCCTATTTGCAAAATTGGTCCCAGGTAACTTTTTCCCACTCTGCTTACACCTGCATTCTTCCCAGGTGGCTGGGCATCCGAGTCGAGTTTGTGGGGAACTGCATTGTCCTCTTTGCTGCCCTTTTTGCTGTGATTGGTAGGAACAGCCTGAATGCTGGCCTGGTGGGACTGTCAGTGTCCTATGCATTGCAGGTATGTGTTAAAGCTTTATTTTTGTAGATGATGTGGATATATTAGCAGTAATCTAAGTGCTTGCTAAAGCTGGAGTTAATAAGGAAATAATTAAAATGAGTAGTGGGATGGTTGGAAAACAGAGGTTCACAGTGAGTGCTGTGAAATCATCAGCAAGCTCACATGAAGGAGGATCTCAGGACACTTCGGGAGCATCAGGGCTGTGCTGCACCCCAGTACCCTCAGGGGTGCACATGGGAGACCCAGGAAGTGTCAGAAGATCAAGAACAGACCCTTTGAGCAGCAGAGGCTCAATGTGGTGTACATCAATCCTGCTGTGCAGCACATTGGTGTGTCTAGGTAATTACAGGCACATCAGTAGGGTTTACATTTAGGCAAGGCAAACTGTACTGACCCAGGCTGTGGAGAATTTAGGAGATTTAATGGCCTTGCTCTTGCCAGGAGCATTTTAGATACCATCAGTGTGCAGAGTTGCTGTTAGCAGTTTTCCAGTGAAACACATGCTTTGGGGAATGACATCCATCCAAGTTTTTTTGAAAGGACCAAGTGTTTAATCAGCAAGAAGCATCATCATATTCTTCTTCACTTAAGCACTTGATAATCTGTATATTTCTTGTCCCTGTAACTGTATTGACTTTAATGCACATTAAAGTAATTATCTCATTTGTAACATCAATGTGAGTCCATGTCTTAATAGCAGTGTCTGCTGTTGTTGGGTTTTTTGGGGTTAGGTTTTTCTGTGGCTTTTTTGAGGGGGTTTTTGGTGTTTTGTTCTTGTGGGGGTTTTGTTTGTTTTGGGGGGGTTGTTCTTGAGGGGGTTGTTTGGTTCTGTTTGGGGGAGGTTGTTTGTTTTGAAGTTTTGTTTTGTTTTGATTGTGTGTTCTTTTATTGTATGTCTTGTTCCTCTGTGGGTGATATTTTGTTCCTTGTCTCCCCCAAGGTGACCTTGTCTCTGAATTGGATGGTCCGAATGACTTCTGAACTTGAAACCAATATTGTAGCTGTGGAAAGAATAAAAGAATATTCAGAAACTGAAACAGAGGTCAGCTACCACGAGTCCACCATGCTCAGAAACAAGCTGAAATTTTTAATGCACACATTTACATGGTCTTTCTTGAGGCTCTTGGGAGATGGTTCCTGCTCTGAGAGTTATCATTTAACCTGAACAAATGTCATGCTGTGAACTGTAATTTATGCTATCACAGCTCCAAGTTGTTATTGCTGTCATGCAGCCTGTGCTTAGCATCTCATTTTCTGCTGCTGTGAGTGGCTATAGCACAGGAGAGGAGTTTCACATCAGAATATTAGTCCCTTTGTGTTTGAAGTGTTTGATGCACAGTCTCACCTGCATGGCTGGTGCCATGGTCCTGCTCATGAGCAGAGCTGCAGTGCAATTATCAGGCCTTACACATGTTTTCAATAGTACTTCTATTTAATCAGCTTAATCAGTCCTCACCTCCCATGAGAGGTGTATTGCTAATCCAGGAAATCATCCAATCTCCTGCCTTTGCTGCCAAAGACTTTTGAAAGTGGCAGATGGAACTGTGCCAGGAAAGCTGCTCTCTGGACACACTGGTTTGTTAGTCCTGTGTACATACTAAGAATTAGGAAATGGAGGACAGCTGCAGTAAAAAGTTCTGGAGGTCAAATATTTTACCTGGAAGGAAAAAGTTAGCTAGACAAGTTGTGTGATGTGTGTTATAAACCAGAACTTGAGCTGGCAGAAAACTGGCAGTGTTGTTAAAGTTGATGGGAAAATATTCATATCCATTGAGGATTCATCCCTCTGTGCTCAGAGATTTTTCCTGTTGACATCACAACAAAGACAAATGACAAATGGGTGAATACTTAGGACCCCATGGCTTTTTTCCCATTATTATAAATTTATTTGATCATGGAGATTTCGTTTATCAGATAAAATGCTTTTATCTGACCTTGAATTATTTTTTTCTCAAACCAATGTGAGACATTTCTGACTTCTGTTTTCCTCAGGCTCCCTGGGTCATTGAGGGCAAGAGGCCCCCAGAAAACTGGCCATCCAAGGGAGAGCTGGAGTTTGTAAATTATTCAGTGAGGTACAGGAAGGGCCTGGATCTGGTACTGAAGGGTCTAAACCTCCAAGTGCATGGTGGGGAAAAGGTGAGTTACCAGCTGAATGTCTGCTAGAACTTTGCTCTGGGCCTCCAGTGACGACCGTGGAGCAGAGGAGAGGATCTAGTGGAACATGATGTCAGTGCAGGAGGCAGCAGTGACACCTGTGCTGTCCATGTGCCAGCATCCTCCTGGCTGGGAAGCAGCAGAGTGAATAGCATGGGACTTTCTGGACTTTCCAGTTCATTTGGCAGCAGGTTCTGTAGGAGGCCCCAAGGCAAGTAACAAAAATTGAGTGGCAAGAATGCTTTTCTGAAGCAGTGCAGATGGGAGAAGGAATTCCAGCTTTTTCTGCTCTTTGACTTCCCACATGAAATTTTTGGCGTGGAAGGAAATGACATTTTTTGTTTCCTTAATCAGGAAATTGTCTTCATTCTGGGAGATTCATTTCTTTGTGCTTTGGTGGGAAGTTCTGAGGTTTGCCTGCTGGAGACAGAATAATTAGCATGGGAAAGTCCTTTCCTGAACAGTCTGTTGCTAAAAAACAGAATTGCCCTTATTCTAAGCAGACAGGGTGACAGCATCCTTCTGGCATGGAGATACACATGCTTACCATGAAGCAGGAATCGCCCTTAGCGAGCCTTAATTTCTTGTCCTTGAGTGACTGGACCTACCATGGGTGTTCCAGATCATCCAGAGTTATGTAGGATGGTTATAGGCCTTGTTATTCATTATATTTATCACATGTGATATTTATATGGAATATTATTCCAATTACAGGAATGGCAATAAGTACCTTACAGTGCACCCAGGGTTTCTAGGGAAGGATGGGACATTCTTAGATTCAGATCTTACAGTCAAACATCTTAAAGGAATCTCAGAGGATTGTTTGGGAGGTTTTTTTTGTTGAGTGTTGTTTTCTCCTTAACTGTGTGCTTTGTTAAACCTGCAATTTGTTGTAGATTGGAATTGTTGGCAGAACTGGAGCAGGGAAGTCCTCCATGACGCTCTGCCTCTTTAGGATCCTGGAAGCTGTAAAAGGGGAAATTAGAATTGATGGTGTGAAAATTTCAGAAATTGGCCTCCATGACCTTCGATCAAGGCTAACAATTATTCCTCAGGTACTGTTTCTGTGTGTCACAATGAAGGAACATTTTCTAGCAGCTTAACAAACCATAAATAATGGTTTATCCAAAGAGGAAAATGTTTTGTTACACTCAGAAAATTGTTTCAGAAAAACAAACTATTTATATTTTAACTGGTCCTATTCTGCCACCTTATAAGCTGGGTGATAAAACAGGATTTAGGATAAACCATCTTTAGAGCTGAAAGTTGGGCTTGAACTGTAATAATGTAATGTTTTTTCAAAGAGGATGGGACTGGGAGGTGGCTTTGCTTCCGATGCAATGGACACCTCGAATCAGCCACCCATAGTGTCTATACTTAAAACAGCTAAAGCACTTGCCTAATGAAAATTGGTTTTATATCCAGGATCCTGTTCTGTTTTCTGGAACACTGAGGATGAACCTGGATCCATTTAATAAGTATTCAGATGAAGAAATATGGAAAGCACTTGAACTGTCTCATTTGAAAAGGTTTGTCAGCAGTCAGCCATCCATGCTGGACTATGAGTGCTCAGAGGGTGGAGAGAATCTCAGGTAAGGCATGTTGTACTGGGACACAGACTGAGCTGCCATTCAGCTGTGACAGTGGGTGACACCTGAGCTCAGGCTGACACTGGTCTGTCATATCCAAAATGATTCGGCACCTGTTTCTGTTCCAGGAAACCCACGAATGTTCAAACATTTGCCTCTTCTTCTGCCTCTGCCACAAATGATCTGATTCTTCTCCCAGTCACAAATCCCATCTTGTTAGAAAGAAGTTTTAGGGTGACAGGATATTAGGGACAGGCAGTCCCTTAAACACGTTTTGGTAGGAAGGGAAATGCCATGATAACATTACTGCTGTGCTGAGTAAGAGTTCTCTACCTGACACTTTAGCAATATTTATTTTTCATAATTTGGAAGGCCCATGAAGACATGACTGGAGATGATAAAATGCCATGCTTTGATATGCTTCATTGGCTTCTGAGGCTGCGGTGTCACCAGATGGTCTGTGATTAATGTTCAGCTCCTTCCTCATCCTGCAGCTGCTCAGAGACTGAGTCTGGGCTGTTTGTGACAGGGGAGGCAGACTGGGTTGCTCAGATAAAAATATATAAATATAACATATTTATATATTATAATATATAAATATAATATTATATATTTTATATAATTTATTATATATAATTTATTATATCTATTTGTATATTTAATATAGAAATAAAATATATACATATAATATATATGTATATATACATGTGTGTATATACATGTATATGTATATATATGTATATACATATGTATATATAGTATATATGTACATATATGTATATACAGTATATATACATATATATGCATATATATATATGCATTTTTTATATAAAATATGTATATATTTTATTTTTTATGGTAGAAAGGATGTGCAGCCTCATAACATTTTCTTTTCCTTTTTATTTTTTTGTCCTAAGTTTGCATATTCTCAGTTTTATCAGAACTGTGAGTATTTCTGAAAGCCTGGGCAGAAATGTTGTCATTAGCTGCCCTGGCTTTTGTCACAGTGATAAAAAAGGCACATGTGGTGGCCCTGCCTGGCAGTGAGTGATCCTGTCACGGTTAGTGTTGGCACGCTGCAGCCTGCACGTGTGAGCTGTGGGGCTGACAGACCAGGCAGCTCGCAAAACATTTCAGGGTTTTTTGGGTGACCTGCTGAGTGAGCTGCTGAGCAGGATTGTCTGGGAGCTGGGGGCAGTGAAGGGCTGTCTGTCTGTCCTTGCAGCGTGGGGCAGAGGCAGCTGGTGTGCCTGGCCAGGGCTCTCCTGCGCAAAACCAGGATCCTGATCCTGGATGAAGCCACGGCCGCCATCGACCTGGAGACAGATGACCTGATCCAGAGCACCATCAGGACACAGTTTGTGGACTGCACCGTGCTGACCATTGCACACAGGCTGAACACCATCATGGATTACACCAGGTAAAACCTCTGAGGAGTGCGTGGCAGGCTCATGGGTTTGCTGGGGATGTGAAGCAGCACTTGGAGGGGTCTGGTTTGTCTCTCTCTAGACATGAAGACTGGTTCTCTTGTCCAGCAGTGTGGAAGCAATCATGTGCTACATAATCCCAGAATTTCCAGCCCTGACTTTGACTCTGCTGCATAGAAAACAGGTTCTATATTCAGAAACCAGAGCTGTGCAGTGGCCCAGGGCCACTCCTGGCACTGTCTGAAAGCTTATGGAGCCTTGTTAAATCAGCAGCTGCAACTTCTTCACTGACAGTGTATCATTTTAATTACTTGAAAATATTTTAATATTCTTCATGAGCTTTCATCTCCTTGGCTTTCTGGAACTATAGTTTTAATTCCAGATGCTTTTTTTCCCTCTTCTTGCCCCTGAGAGACAGTGACTGCCCTGTAACTTTTGTAGTCAAGCAGCAGCTCAGGGAGAATGTTTATCATTTGTTGCGTTTTAACATGTGAAAATAATTGAGGAAAACAAAAGCAGGGCAAAGATTAGAGAAGTTTGCTTTGTGACACAAACAGGTACCACATTCCTTTTGAGGAACTATCTGACACACCTTTCCCCCCACACCATCTTTTGTTTTGTACAGGGTTCTTGTTCTAGACAACGGGACCATAGCTGAATTTGACACACCTGCAAACCTTATAGCAGCAAAGGGTATTTTCCACAGTATGGCCAGAGATGCTGGACTAGCATGAAGAGAAGATCCCTTTGGGTTTTGGCTTGGTGTCTTTTTAATATTAATGACTTGCCACAAAAGTGACTTGTGAATGTACTGTAATTTACAAAACAGTTTTTGTAGTGGACTCAACTTGTGATATGTGAAGGAAGCATTTTACAATTATAAGGACCAGGAAGTGAATTTTATATTTTTAAATATTTTCTATATTCATAAAGTATTTTATTACGTGCTTTTTCCCAAAGAATGACAAATACTCTACCAAGAAAATGTATGTACCACAGCCTAATTATGTACTGCATTCAGGTTTGTAATTAGTAAATTATATTAATGGTACAAAATACACCTGATTTGTGTGTTTTCTCTGTAAGGATTCATAGGTATCAAAATGAAAAGACAGGCCTAGTTAAGCTGTGACCCAGCTGAGTAACAGTGAAATGCTGTGTAACCTCTGAGTGCTTCCAACCTGTTCCCTTAAATATTTCCCCCAGGACAAGGGAGTCCTGAGACTTTTGGGATCCCTGTCCAGGGCAACTTCAGCATTATAAAATTCCTCTTTAGCCTAAGATGCAAAATGTATTTAAAGCTAAACCTACAAATGGCTTCATACAAAACATTAACTGCATAGGTTTTTTCCGGTGTACACCCCACAGAAGCCCACAGGGATATGACTGGACCAGAAGTATCAGAATTTTGCTGTATGTCTTTTGGGTAGGAAGTCACTAAGAATAAGTCTCCATTTAAGCTGAACATGCATGCTGAGACAGGTGTGTATTTAGTTTATTTTGTTCAACACTTGGTCATCTGAAATAATGGGTGGGTTTTTTTTCAGAAATAATGATCTATTTTATTATTGATAAACCAGGCCTCCTCAGACAAAAGGAGGCCTGTGTTCAAATAGCCTTTGCTGCTAGAACCTCTTTTGCTTCATTTTGTGTTTTACACTAAGCACTCCAGAAAACCACCCAGCAAGAAAAAGTTCCTATGTTTTACCAGAAAGAAAGCACAGAGAGATTTTGAGAAGACAAAAATAATAATTTATTAATTCTTACAAATTATACTTCTTAAATAGAAACCCAAATTTGCAGCCAAGCATTTATTAGAAATTAACATTTCATGTAGCAGAGCACAAAGTAATGAATTATTTATCACATGCAGAATGTATTGGTTATACACTGATGGGATTGGGGAGTGTTAATAGTACCTTCCTGGTATAAACTGCACAAGGTATAAAAATATTCCTGGGATCAGCATCTGTGCAGGGTTGCTGCCCCAACAGCTGAGCTTTTCTCTACGAGGTCTTACTGCTTAACACTGAATCCTCCTGGATTCAACCAATGCCTGAACCATCCTGTGCTGGGGAGAAGGCAGCAGAGCAGCCAGGGTGACATGAGGAATGACAATTTTGTTATTCCATTACAGAGAAACTTAATATTCCACCAGCAATCTGGTATAAAAACAGACATTGCCAATGACTGGGACTATGTTTGACCTCTGGCGCTTTGTAGAAGAGGCTTTTTTCAGTGTGACAAAACCCTCTGTTTCACCTGAGAAAACTGAGTTTCGGTGTGGTGAGTGGGCACAAAGAGAATTGGGTGCTGGCAGGGATCTGTGCTGGCAGCTGAGCCCGGCCTGGCTCCTGCCGGCGGGTCGGGAGCTCCCTCTGGTGTGCTCAGGCCCTGAGTGCTCCGAGAGCAGCCAGCCCGGGGCGCTTTGGGGACAGCTCCCGCTGGACTGGCGGTGACACGGGCAGTGACACGGGCAGTGACACGGGCAGTGACACAGGCAGCTGCTGTCCCTTACCAGCTGCAGCCCCCAGGCCAGGTGAAGGCTGTGCTGGGTCCCCAGCTCCAGGCACAGGGACTCAGGCCAGGACTGGCCCAGAAGCCGCACGGACACTGCACCGCCTGCTCAGGCTCTGAACTCTGAGACAAGACAAAAGATAAATTCCTTTGGCAGCTGCAGTTTCCAAAAAAATTGGGGGAAAAGAGGGGGGAGGTGAAGAAGCAGGAAAATTCAGACTAGTTTGGTGCCTTCTGTTTGCCTGTTACAACACCTCATACTTTATTCATCTAATCCACAGCACCTGCTTTTCATGTGGCCTACCAGAGCAGAACTCTTCCTCAAATTCAAGTGACTAAATATTAAAATCCTTAAAAAATCAGATAAAATCCAGCTCTTAAATACTTTTCAATTTCTTTATTCGAGAATTTCACAGCAAAAGTAGTCAAATTCTGAGTTTTAAGTAATTGTGATTTTCTTTTCAGTAAACTATATGGGTAAACACAAGTCACAGTGTGAAAAATAAAATACATTGCATAGGAACATCAAGATTGGCTATCAGCCCAGAAAACCCTGGGTATTTCACTAGTTTGTTTTTACACAGGTAACTTCATAGGTTCAAGATGCAATTTTTCTCAGGAATGTAGAGGTCAAAGGAAAATAAAATTACTATTTTGTGCTTTTAAAAGGGGAAATTAAAGCAGCATTGAAGAAATGTCAACACAGTAACAAAAATAATATATTAAATTGCACATGTCATTACATGTCAATTGCTCATGTATATATTGACAGACAACACTAAAAGGGATTTTGGTTGAGAGCATATTTATTATTTGGATAATTACTGTCACTTTTATTTTCAACCTGAGAAATAGGGAAAAGTGTAAACAGGGATTAAGAAATAACCCTAATAAGTCACTTGATAGAATTTAAACTTGACATAGTTTTGTGCTTCCACAGATGTAAACCCTTCTGGGTTTTTTTCCCTCTAAGTAAGATAGGACTTAATAAACATGATCTAAAAAGAGAGCATTGATGGTAATGGACTCAGTACAAATATTAAATGGGCTTCATGGCAGGTTCTTTAGCTTGATTACCTCTGCTATTTTATAGCAAACAAATTATTAGAACAGCTTAAGGTAAGCCTTTCCCTGAGAGCTGCTAACTCTGCAGTATTTGATTATCTTTTTGTTAGAAAGTGTTGCATTAACAGATACTTCTACCAATACTTCCTGTGCATTGAGTTACTTTTACACCACTCACTGTTCTTAAGATTAACTAGAAGCTGTAAATGTGCATAACCACTTCAGTTTATTTCACGGTTAACAAAATAGATTTCTTTCACATCATTAGCCCTTATAGATACTGTTTTTCAAACATTAATTGTAAAACGAAAGATAAAAATCTTTTGGTTTATTCCTTAATTAGTAGGTAAGTTCTGATGCCTTCTTGTTGTACCCACTCTGTTCAGGAAGTGTTGGGACTCTGAAAAATAAGTTTTTGTCGCTTACTGTTAGAACAAGCTCCAGTTCTTGGAAATCCTGTAGCCTTGCAACATCCTTGTCCTTTAAACAAACACAATAAGGAGTTAGGTGATAGTGTCTGGTGATTTTGCAGAGGTAAGTTAAAATAATAAGCTCATACTAACACAAGGTATGTATTTATTCATAACTATGACAGTTCTTTACAGTAAAGTGGAAAACAGATAATCCTGTTGCATCTTGTATTTACTCTGGGCTCTTACTCAGCTATTCCCTTAAGTCTATTTTTAGAAGGAATGCAACACTGACAGTGAGTGCAAGTGATTAGTGGGATTACACTTGTCAAGACCTACTGTATGCCACCCAAATCCTCTTTTCTTTTTCCCTTGCTAATTCTTGGAATCTGATGAATTGATGCTTGCATCTACCCAAGGAGGTCATGCATGTGGCTGGCTTCCTGGAGAGCTGCCCAGCAAGGCAGCCCCTGCAGCAGTGCTCTGCTGCCAACAGCAGTACACAGAGTCAGGTTTGTATCACTGCAGGAACAGTAGGGGTCCTGAAGTCCTACCAGAGAGCCTGAAGTGATTAGAGATGAAAATAAAAAGTTCTTTCAACAATAACCAAGTTGGAAAGTGAGAGAATTGCTTCTGTCTTTTTTTTTTTCTCCACTTCTTGACTAACACAGAGTAAGACACTGTGTAGTCAGTGAAGATGCAGCAGAGTGAAGTCTGTTAATCTATTCCTAATCAGATTTGCCCCATGAGTGACACCAACAATGCTCTACAAGGATTTGAGAGTGAAAGAAAAGTCAGGGGTTTGTTGGTAGCAGGTTCCTTCTCTTGGCTGCAGGGTAGATGTCACTGAAGGAAGGACAGTTACATTCAGAGTCCTGCACTCAGAATAACCCTGAAAAACACCTCTGTGCAAGGACTGCAGCCAGGCCTTGCTGAACTCACAGAGCTTGGCTGAACTCTGCAGGCCTTTCAAATGCTGGTGGCAGCTCACAGTGGTGTTGTGTTGTACTGAATTTTACAATGGAGTCACAAAATCCAGTATTAACTGGGTCCAGCACCAAATGATTATGAAAGGAGGTGATCAAGAAATTTGAGAACCTTTTTACTTAAGAAATCCCAAACAAGTCCTAACTGTTGTAAATTGAGCAAATTTTTCTTTTTTTTTTTTCCCAACATGGACCTATGCAGGTGACCAATAAATTATTCCTTTATAACCTAAAAATCTCTTCTATAAGTTGCTGCACTTCAACAGGTAGAGCTCTTACCTTTCTTAACATTGTATTTGGTAATTTTCTGATCTTCTGGACGTGCTCAGGGTTCACACCCAGCTCATGGCAACTCACTCGGAGCAGCTCCTTGTAGGTCAGTTCTTGTCTGTCCAGTTCAATTTCAATGAAGTCATTTTCTCTAAGATTAGGGGTTTGTATTCTGACTTTAAGCACCAGTTCTGTCAGAAATAAAAAGTCACATTAATAGGCAGAGGTATAAAGAACTGGAAACAATGTGTCTATAACAACTTCCAGGTATTTCTATGTTCTGTTAACCTCGTTTGTGTCACTGGTAAGAATATGTGAATCCTCAGAAAGCAAAACCTGCAATTGTGTGAGCACAGTTTTAATGAGATTGATTTTCATCAAATTATATGAAAAAATCATAGCAAATCTAATGCAATATATGTCTGCATGTCTGAACCATTGCATGAATACTCTTCAAATGATTTAAGCTGATTTAACAGCAGCTTATACTGGTTATCAATTTCCTGAGCAATCCAAGATTGCCTTTATTGGTATTTCTTGCTCTCAGTTCACTTCTCATTGCTACCCCATGGTATCAGAATGCCTTTTACCTGAAGAACAAAATTCTGAATGGTAACTGGAACTTCAGGTTTCCCTCTCTGGGAAGGCAAAGTTTCCCTGCAGAACAGAGGGAGAGCCTAGAACAGCTCAGTGCAGACTGAGCCACGTGAGGTTTTCTTGAGCCCACTGGCTGCTTGCTGCTGATCTGTATTTGCAGCTTGGACTATGCTCTCTAGAAAATTAGATTACACTGGTGTCTGTATGCTTTTATAGCAATTGAGACAGCAAATGTTTACATCAGTATTTTAATAACAGTTCCAGCAAAAACAGGCTATCAGCATGCTTCATTCCCTTCAAATGTTTCCTGAATGCCTAAGCATGGTAATCTGGAAGTCTCTGGAAACATGTGATTAGTCTGCACTGCCCAAGGTGACAGAAGATCAACACAAAGCCAGAAGAGATTTTTGGTGTTACCTTGCATGTTGAGTGGAAAAGCTCCTGTGAAGAAAATGGGCTGAAAGGCCGGCACAGGCCCCATGCAGGAGCTGTTCCCTTGCTGGGGTAGGGAGGGGTTGGATCCTGCTGGGGAGGGGCTCCTTCCCCAAGACACCGAAGCCTGGTAAGCAGGAGCTCTCTGGAGGACAGGATTTGGGTGTGATGGCCCAGCAGACCTTCGAGGCAGGGCTGGGACATCCCCATTGGGAGGTGCCTCGGGCTGTAACAGTGCTCGTGCTCGTCTGTAGGTGTCCGAGTCAGGTACGGATGGAGAGTTGGTGTCCTGTGGTTCCAAGTGTGAGAGATTCCCATTCAGGGCAGGATCTGGAATGCTGGTACTCGAGGTGTTGTAAACATATGGGAAAGGTGGGTTAGCCAGGTAATTGGGGATGATTGGCAGATCTGAATCTTGCTTTAAGTCTGTGAGTTCATCTTCCACTGTAAAAAAAACAAAACAATATTCTCCAAGACTGACTTGGGGTTTTTTGGGTTTTTTGCCTGTTTTTTAACCCCTATTTTTTACACAGAGGGAATGCAGTGCTAAAAGCATCACGGGTTAGAAGATCCATCAGGAAGCATCATGTCTTTTTTACCTACAATAACCAGAATGCTTAGGTGTTGCCATACAAACATGAAAGCTGACTCTGATTCTAATAATTCTGGGGGTGCTAACTCCTAAACACTGCAGTAGTTCTGTTTTGGCTTGTTTTAATCTGTAGTAGCAAATTGTAACATGGGCTCTGGTGGAATAATGCTGTCATCTTCATAATGTATCAGGCAACGAAAAACAAAGGGTCATATGTTGTTTGATATTAAGGCAGAGGATAAAGGGAAGAGAACATGCAGTACTGGGAGAGCTGCAGCATTACCCATTCAACAGCTGGGAGAGACAACAATGAAAACAAAACCAGACACAAGAGTACAAAGGAGACACAAGAGGTTGTTAATCGACCGCATTTCAGATTACTTATCACCTCCAGCAGCAAAACCTGCTCTGTTCCAGCAGTTACAAAACACAATAGAGATGCTCAGCCAATGTCCTTTAATGAGCCGTTTATCTGGGTTGCTAATTTTTGATTTATCCAACACAGAACATAAGGAAAATTAGGTGTTGCTCATATAAGAGCTTCCAAAACATTCGAGAGATTTCTCTCCTGTTGTCCTTCTGAAAACTGGAAACTGCATCTACCTGGCACAGAGCATTCCTCAAAATAGTTTTTCTAAATTTCCAGTGTTTAGAAAAAAAGTTTGGCTAGCTGGGTATGGAATTTATTGGTAATCCCCTTTACTTAAACTTTGTTTTCTTACCATGTAAACACCCTAGAAAGCAAGTCCTAATACTAAAATCCAAACACAGTATCTTCACATGCAAAACAAAGATTGGCCCACACATGCTTTGAACACCCTTTTACTAATCTCTGACGATCATATGGCAGAGTCACTATAGGTTACCTCCCAACATCTTCCTGATCTCTCTCTTGGACGTTAACTGGGCTGGCCTCTCCCCTTTCTTGGTCAGGATGTCCTTGTCAGCCCCAGCGTGCAGCAGATAAGCCACGACGGCCGCGTGGTTCCGCTTGCAGGCCCAGTGCAAACAGGTCCTGCACATGGAGAACATGAACTCTGTGTCAGATCCCGAGTTATGGCACATCCCTGTCCACTCATTCTTGCTGCCTATCAGAAGAGCATCCTATGCACATGTAAAATAGGTTTGAGCTGCAAAGTTCCTTGGAAATTCTCCCTGGATTGGGAGTGCAGTGGCACCTGCTGATGTCATTTTCTCTTTGCTCCAATGCTCTTTACTGCAGTAGGAGTTTTAAAGTTCAGGATCTTTTCAGTTTATCATTTCTTAGGCTACAGCCTTTAGGCTACTGGAAAAATAAGTATGAGAGTAAGGCTTGTGTATGATATTTTAACCTTTTAAAGAATCAGCTGTACTTAGAATACTTGTGTTTGGGTGTGTGTAGATGGGGATCTATTACCAGTATCTCCCTAGGATGCTATATGTACTCTTTAATTAATGCTATATATATTCTTTAATTAATTTAAAGTACTTGCACTTTCTGGCAAGTAAATTACATTTAAAATATTGTAAGCATAGTTTCTAAGAACCATTCTTTGCCCAGTTGCCATTTGCTGCATCAGTAATTACTCAGCTCTGCAGACAACTAATGTTCTGCAATTTGTAAGTGATGCACAGAACTAATCCCTTTTCTGTTTTCAAATTATTATTTGCACTTGCTGACTAGAGAAACATATTAAAAAACATCCTAAAAGCTGCTGAGTGTTGAGATCTTATTTAGTGTGTGTATTAAGGAATTACAGACTCACACATGTAACTTGTTATAGAGTTGTACCAGTCTCTCCTATTCCATGTTCTAGTGGTGTTTGCCCTTTCTCTAGCTTTTATATTTTATTTTAATTCTCTAGCTCTAGCTGAAGGAAATTCTTCAGAAAAATGAACATGCTCAACCCTCCTCCAAGTTTGTTTATTTTTTAAGAATTATATCAAATAAAGCAGAGATAAATAAACTTAGAAGAGAAAAACTTTCAATTGGAAGTCCAGCTCCAAAAAACTTTTTGCACTTCGGGTGGTTTGGTTTGGTGGGATTTTTTTTACAGAAAGAGACTGCAAAGTCAGACAGACAGGGTAGTATTTGCATTGAACATAAAATTTGCTGGTCTAGTTTTTAGAGAAGGTATGTAAGGCTCAACAGCACAGCCTGATTTTGTGATTCATCTTGGCCATTCCTGGACCTGATATATACCAAAATGTAAGTACTAAGCACCCTAAGCATCACACATACTAAGAAGCTCACTGCAAAAATTTCAATTGTACAAACTTAAACAACAATGAAGATCCATTTATTGCCATGGTTAAAAATTACCAGATTAGTATTTTTTAAAATAACTAATTTTATTACAAGACTTATTCCATTGATTCCAGCTTTAGATACAAACTCATTCTGATGACAGCTTGCTTTTTATCTCGCTAAGATAATTCAGTGTCCTGTGAATCAGTTAAATTTTTACAAGCTTTAATTTTAATCACAATTTAAAGCTCAAGTTGCTAAGTGTTCCATGCTT
The DNA here is from genome assembly GCA_037834095.1 of Argya squamiceps. Taxonomy (NCBI): domain Eukaryota; kingdom Metazoa; phylum Chordata; class Aves; order Passeriformes; family Leiothrichidae; genus Argya; species Argya squamiceps. The sequence goes on along the minus strand of JBBMKD010000054.1, from coordinate 5,785,116 downwards.
CTCAAAACTGCTGCTTGAACTTTCATCTTTATAATATAGTCTTGCTCCTTTCTTAATTTTATTTTTCCTATTTTTAATTATAATGTCATAGAATTCTAGAATGGTTTGAGTTGTAAGGGACCTTGAAGTTCATCTTGTTCCACCCCCTGCCAGGGGCAGGGACACCTTCCACCATCCCAGGCTGCTCCAAGCCCTGTCCAACCTGGCCTTGAACACTTCCAGGGAAGGAGCAGGCACAGCTTCTCTGGGCAACCTGTGCCAGAGCCTCCCCACACTCACTGTGAAGAATTTTTTCCTTACATCTAATTTAAGTCTCTTCTTTTTAAATTTAAAACTGTTCTCCCTTATCTTATAACCATCTGTGTGCGTAAAAAGTTGTTCCCCCCTTTTTTTTTGTAAGTTTATAATTTCAAGCACAAAACAGCACAGTAAATACACACTGAATTGAACCTGCAGAAAACAGTGTCCAAAAATGCCTGAGCATTCCCTGTAAAATCCTCCTTCAAATAAAATTATGTGTGTGTTTATGTCTACAGGGTTACTTATACAAGTGTCTATTACAGAACAGCCTTTGCTTTAGTGTTGGGTGGATCTGAACGAGATGCCAAATCCCAAGTGTTTGTATACATCGCTGGAATAAGTTCCCTGCTTGAAAGAGAAAGTAATTTTCTAACTTCAGTCAATAATAAATATTTCTGCTTAGGCAAGAGCACGTGAAGCCCGAGGTTTTTGTTCTGACAGACCACACCGTCCCAGGCGGGAAAAAAAAATCAAAACCAACACTACAAAGTTAAGTCCACAGTGACCTGGAGAAGGGGCAAACAGGGCCGGAGGCGGAGCGGGGACGCGTGTTTGTGACCCCGGTTATCCTCTCTGGAACAGGGACAGCTCCATAGCGGAGTACTCGGAGGCAGCTCGACCTTTTTCTTCCTCCTCAATTCACCCGCCTCGCCTTTCACGTGAGGAGTGAACCGGCGGCCGCCTCCGCACGGGACCGCCGGGGCCGAGCTCCCCGAGAGACCCCGGGTTCGGGGGTGGGGGGCCCTTACCATCCGTTGACTTCGTTCTGGGAGTTGAGGCCGACCCCCAGCTCCACCAGCCGCCGCACCTCCTCCGCGTCGCCGAGCGCCGCCGCCTCCCGCAGCCGCTCCTGCCGCTCCTGGGCCACGGCTTGGCGCCGGGAACGGGCC